>JAVHZZ010000010.1:9044562-9239562 GCA_036250195.1 Mixophyes australis
TAGGCAGAGATGATAAGAGATGATCGACCCAACAGTTTGCGATACTTGAGCTGTGACTACTCTTTACTACCTTCAGGGGCAAACGCAGGATTTGTAGAGGGGGGTTTCCACAAGACGCCGCCAGTGGGTGTGACCAGCATGCTTCGGGGCGTAGCTATAATTTTAGACAGTGCTTGGCTGCTCTCCAACTCTTCCTATCCCCATAATATACATGGGCAATGCTGCGTGCACTACTGTTAGGTGCATGCAGCACTCCCTTTTCAAGCAGAGCCATGTGAAACGGGGGCAGGGTCCAGCCACCTCAATTATACAGTGCCCCAGGCTTGGAGGGGGGTTTCCAGGCACTAGGAACCCTCCTCGGTTTGGCTATGACCTTCAAGAGCTGTTGTCTGTGCCGGCCTCCTCAACTCCATTGACATAAAGTATCTGGCCTGATAGAGAAACTCCAGACAAAGAAGCAAGGCATGATGGGACAAACAGCTTTTTGAGTGAGATCAGATCCCGGTAAAGAAAGCTTTAAAAATACACGTCTCCAACCCTCAGATTTCCGAAAATAACAAATAGTACAAGCAAGGCTTGCCACACACATGGCATTAAAACCCATCATGACTAATCTCTTAATGGCCAAGGTAATCAATAAGTACAGCACATCAGTAAATAAATAGGGGATAACATTATTTTTTATTAAATAGTTATCTTCCCTTGTTTCTAAAAAGTTTTGTTATGCTGTAGAATTGACATTTCAGCTAATACTGAGATGTCAGTGTAGGTCAGCTCTTGTGCCGAACATCGTTATACCCCATTCATCAAAACATACACACTTACAAGTTCAAGAGAGTCAACGCAGCTAACAAGTGATAGGGACTACGACCGGACTGAAAACCAGAGACGTGCTGCATCTCATCAGCTGAACAATCTTCCTGTTAGGATCCTTCCCTCGTAAGGCTCATATTGTTATTTAGCATAATGAGCCTATCTGAATGACTGAGGACAGATGTCACTGGTGAGAGCATGCAAGCATTTATTTCTCAAGGCCTCATCTGCCGAAAAAAGGCCTGGCAGTTATTAACAATAATAAAACGGAGTGACCTATAATTTCATTGGATAGACCCAGCAAGTCCTGTCATCCTAAACAATCAAATAAGCAGTGAGGACAGAGGATTGTTCGCCAAACTGCAAGTACATTTGTTTTTTGTTTTTTTACTAGAATAATTACCATATCTTTTAATGTTGCATTCATCTATTGTGTGCGAACATGTCTCTTTCTATTAATGAGTCCATTGTCTATCAAGGCCGGTCCTCGGACACTTGTCCAGCAGTTTAGGTTAAAGTTTACAATGGGAGAATGAGGAAATAAATGATAGTTTTCTCTGTATATTAACCGGAAATCTAGGAATATTATAATATGAAAATACTTGTTATGAAAACAACATGTTTTATATTGCTGAGTAAAACATTGATATTACTATGTCTAAGAAATGTTTTGTTCAAAAGTTAGTTTTGATTGATTAGACTTGAGCAAATTAGACAATTAAAGCAGCTATACTCACTTTGCTGGTAAAAACATAAGTAACTAATGCCAAGCAACTGTTTTGTGATAATTTGGTCATTTTTGATGGCAATGGTTTCTTGGCAACATCTGTGAAAGTCATCATCATCATCATTTATTTATATAGCGTCACTAATTCCGCAGCGCTGTACAGAGAACTCAGTCACATCAGTCCCTGCCCCATTGGAGCTTACAGTCTAAATTCCCTAACACACACACACACAGACAGACAGAGACTAGAGTCAATTTGTTAGTAGCCAATTAACCTACTAGTATGTTTTTGGAGTGTAGGAGGAAACCAGAGCACACGGAGGAAACTCACGCAAACACAGGGAGAACATTCAAACTCCTCACAGATAAGGCTATGGTTGGGAATTGAACTCATGGCCCCAGTGCTATGAAGCAGAAGTGCTATGAAGCAGAAGTGCTAACCACTAAGCCACGGTGCTGCCCACCGTGTCCCCAATGTGGTTGAAAGGTGAACCCAAGTATGGGTAATTTGGGAGTTGCACAATATTGAGACGTTCGCCCGATTGCGTAGCATCTCTTTTGCTTTTTTCACACTGCGCTTGTAATTAGAGATTTGCAAATGATTCTCAGGAGCTTTTTGTGATTTTTAGCAGTGACTGTAGAAAAGGATTTTCCGAGCGTGTTGTAGCAAATATATTTTTCAGCCACGGACGCATCTGCTAATCATACAGACCTGAGTGCATCTTCAACTCTGAAAACAGCGCACATACGCAAACACTTGCGTGCGTCTTTTACAGTCGCACATTACGCTTACACTTGTGTTTCACTCGGAATCAGGGCCGGGATTCTCTGTCTATAACCTTTGATATCTCAAGAAAGAGAGAGTCCTAGGATAATAATTGTAGTGTCTTTTGATTTACAGCTGTACTTAGGACCAGTTCACCTCTGAGGCTACAGGCCCTTCTCATCCAGGCAACAAGTAACTTCTGTACCTCCCTTCATTTCAAAATTTAAAAATCAGTACAAATGAAGCACAACTAACCCAAACCTCATTACAGCAAAACCTGATCTTAATTAACCTACTGTAGGACCCTATATTCATATCTTGCTTTCAGTGGGTGTGTTACGGCGGCCACTGACACCGGTAGAGGAGGACGGACTTGCGGTTTGCATCATGGGGAAGAAGGAAGACCTGCCTGATTCCTGCTGACTTCATTACAACAAGGTGAGGAATGTTTAGGCAGGCACTTGTGTATCAGTCTCTAGTATGCTCTCTGTATTGTATATGGATCACTAGGATGCTCTCTGTATTGTATATGGATCACTGGGATGCTCTCTGTATTGTATATGGATCACTAGGACGCTCTCTGTATTGTATAGTGATCACTAGGATGCTCTATATTGTATATGAATCACTAGGATGCTCTCTGTATTGTATAGTGATCACTAGGATGCTCTATATTGTATATGGATCACTAGGATGCTCTCTGTATTGTATATGGATCACTAGGATGCTCTCTGTATTGTATATGGATCACTAGGACGCTCTATATTGTATATGGATCACTAGGATGCTCTCTGTATTGTATAGTGATCACTAGGATGCTCTATATTGTATATGGATCACTAGGACGCTCTATATTGTATATGGATCACTAGGACGCTCTATATTGTATATGGATCACTTGGATGCTCTCTGTATTGTATAGTGATCACTAGGATGCTCTATATTGTATATGGATCACTGGGATGCTCTCTGTATTGTATATGGATCACTAGGACGCTCTATATTGTATATGGATCACTAGGATGTTCTCTGCATTATATATGGATCACTAGAATGCTCTATATCGGCGGTTCCCAAAGTGTGCCCAGGGGTGCCGCGGCGCTGTCACTGGGGTGCCGCGAGCCAGCCATAGGAAAAAAGAAAGAGCACATAAACTTACCAATCCGTCGGGCGTCGGGACCCAGCAGCCTCTCTCTCCCACAGCTGTCACTGAATATCGACGTCAGTAACAAGCTGGGAGAGAGGAGTCTGCTGGGTCCCGGCGCCCGACGGATTGCTAAGTTTATGTGCTCTTTCTTTTATCCTATGGCTGGCTCGCGGCAGAGGAGTGAGAGGTAGTGTGACAGCGGGGCAGACAGCGGGGCAGACAGAGGAGTGTGACAGCGGGGCAGACAGTGGAGTGTGACAGCGGGGCAGACAGAGGAGTGTGACAGCGGGGCAGACAGAGGAGTGTGTCAGCGGGGCAGACAGCGGGGCAGACAGCGGGGCAGACAGAGGAGTGAGAGGTAGTGTGACAGAGGGGCAGACAGAGGGACAGAGGAGTGTGGCAGAGGGGCAGACAGAGGAGTGTGACAGCGGGGCAGACAGCGGGGCAGACAGAGTGACAGAGGAGTGTGACAGCGGGGCAGACAGAGGGACAGAGGAGTGTGACAGCGGGGCAGACAGCGGGGCAGATAGAGGGACAGAGGAGTGTGACAACGGGGCAGACAGCGGGGCAGACAGAGGGACAGAGGAGTGTGACAGCGGGGCAGACAGTGGGGCAGACAGAGGAGTGTGACAGGGGCAGAGGAGGGGGGACATCGTGAGAGGGGCAGTGGAGGGGGACACAGCGTGACAGGGGCAGAGGAGGAGGACAGTGTGAGAGGGGCAGTGGAGGGGGACACAGCGTGAGAGGGGCAGTGGAGAGGGACACAGTGTGAGAGGGGCAGTGGAGGGGGCCACAGCGTGAGAGGGGCAGTGGAGGGGGACACAGCGTGAGAGGGGCAGTGGAGGGGGACACAGCGTGAGAGGGGCAGTGGATGGGGACACAGTGTGAGAGGGGCAGTGGAGGGGGACACAGCGTGAGAGGGGCAGTGAAGGGGGACACAGCGTGAGAGGGGCAGTGGAGTGGGACACAGCGTGAGAGGGGCAGTGGATTGGGACACAGCGTGAGAGGGGCAGTGGAGAGGGACACAGCGTGAGAGGGGCAGTGGAGGGGGA
Organism: Mixophyes australis; assembly: GCA_036250195.1. Lineage (NCBI taxonomy): Eukaryota > Metazoa > Chordata > Amphibia > Anura > Limnodynastidae > Mixophyes > Mixophyes australis. Next base: position 9,049,068 of record JAVHZZ010000010.1, read on the forward strand.
CACAGCGTGAGAGGGGCAGTGGAGGGGGACACAGTGTGAGAGGGGCAGTGGAGGGGGCCATAGCGTGAGAGGGGCAGTGGAGGGGGACACAGCGTGAGAGGGGCAGTGGAGGGGGACACAGCGTGAGAGGGGCAGTGGATGGGGACACAGTGTGAGAGGGGCAGTGGAGGGGGACACAGCGTGAGAGGGGCAGTGGAGGGGGACACAGCGTGAGAGGGGCAGTGGAGGGGGACACAGCGTGAGAGGGGCAGTGGAGGGGGACACAGCGTGAGAGGGGCAGTGGAGGGGGACAGCGTGAGAGAGGGCAGAGGGGGAGACAGCGTGAGAGAGGGCAGAGGAGGGGACAGTGTAACAGAGTGCAGAGGAGGGGGGGACATCGTGAGAGAGGGCAGAGGAGGGGGGACATTGTGAGAGAGGGCAGAGGAGGGGGGACAGCGTGAGAGAGGGCAGAGGAGGGGGGACAGCGTGACAGAGAGCAGAGGAGGGGGTACAGCGTGACAGAGGGGGCAGTGTGTCTGGATGCAGAGGGGGCTGAGGGCAGAGTGTCTGGATGCAGAGAGGGCATTTTTGCATACAACTAAATAAGTATTTCTGTCCTGACCTAAATACTTATTACATTTTTTTGATCCAACTACTTCTAAAACAGGACTGCTCAATAATTATTTTGGAGGGGTGCCTTGAAAAAATTTGGAGACTGTAAGGGTGCCGCGAACTGAAAAAGTTTGGGAACCACTGCTCTATATTGTATAGTGATCACTAGGATGCTCTATATTGTATAGTGATCACTAGGATGCTCTCTGTATTGTATATGGATCACTAGGATGTTCTCTGCATTATATATGGATCACTAGGACGCTCTATATTGTATAGTGATCACTAGGATGCTCTATATTGTATACTAATCACTAGGATGCTCTATATTGTATATGGATCACTAGGAGGCTCTCTATATTGTATATGGATCACTAGGATGCTCTCTGTGTTGTATATGGATCACTAGGATGCTCTCTGCATTATATATGGATCACTAGAATGCTCTATATTGTATACTGATCACTAGGATGCTCTCTGTATTGTATATGGATCACTAGGATGCTCTCTATATTGTATATGGATCACTAGGATGCTCTCTGTATTGTATATGGATCACTAGGATGCTCTTTGCATTATATAAGGATCACTAGAATGCTCTATATTGTATACTGATCACTAGGAGGCTCTTTGTATTGTATAGTGATCACTAGGATGCTCTATATTGTATAGTGATCACTGGTATGCACTCTGTATTGTATACAGGGCTGCCAAGAAGAATTCAGGGCCCGGGTACAACAAATTCATGGGGGCCCCCCTCATAGTGAAGTAAGCCCCAAAATTTTTTTGCGCCGCCTTACGGCGGCGCAAAAAAGATTAGGTATATGGTCATATATTCAGGGGCGTGGCTAGCCAAACGGCAGTGCAAAAATTTTGGGAGGTGCGGTCATGCATTTGGGGGCGTGGCAAACGTGCCATTGGGGCGTGGCTAACATAAAAACCACTAGGCTCTCAATTCGCCGGAGCGTCACATATGTTTAAGCACTCCTGACTTTCAGGACATCTACCACCACAGGGTAGTATACAAACAATGCAGTGTGTACACAAACAGTTCAGTCTTGGCCTACACCTTACATTGGACACAACATTCACCAAAAATTGGTATTGTCCCTACTAGAATCACAACATTTCACACACTGTGCTGCTCTCTCCTACCTGTTCTTCTCACTTTCTCCACCTGTGGCTGCTGCTTTCTTTAGTTGTGGCTTGTCCGGATCCAGAAATGTTGAAGGACCTATTTTGAAAAAAAAATGGCTACATTTAGAAAATTACAGCCAGCCCCAGCGTTAAATCAATAGCACCCACGATTAATAATTAGGCCTTCCTCCAGCTCCAATATTACAATAATGTGCCCCTTCATCATCGCCATGCCTTATGATCACACTGTGCCCTCCATGCTGTTTTTGCCCCCTTCATCTGGCTCCCCTTCATCAGACTATACTATGCTGCTCCCCCCCTTTTTCAATCCCACTGTGCCATGCCTCCCCCCCCCTTTGTAACCCCACTGTGTCATGCTGCCCACCATTTTTTAACCCCACTGTGCCGTGCTGACCCCTGTTTATTAACCCCACTGTGCCATACTGCCCCGTTTTTTAACCCATCTGTGCCCCTCTCATTTTTTCACCCCCTCTGTCATGCTGCTTTCCCATTTTTTAACCCCTCTGTGCTCCCCCCTCAATTTTTAACCCCTCTGACATGCTGCTTTCCCATTTTTTAACCCCTCTGTGCCCCCACTCATTTTTTAACCCCTCTGACATGCTGCTTTCCCATTTTTTAACCCCTCTGTGCTCCCCCTCATTTTTTAACCCCTCTGACATGCTGCTTCCCCGTTTTTAACCCCTTTGACATGCTGCTTTCCCGTTTTTTAACCCCTCTGTGCTCCCCCTAATTTTTTAACCCCTCTGACATGCTGCTTCCCCGTTTTTTAACCCCTCTGTGCCCCCCCTTATTTTTTAACCCCTCTGTCATGCTGCCCCCCCGTTTTTTAACCCCTTTGTGCCCCCTCATTTTTTAACCCCTCTGTCATGCTGCCCCCCCGTTTTTTAACCCCTTTGTGCTCCCCCTCATTTTTTAACCCCTCTGTCATGCTGCCCCCCCCCCCCGTTTTTTAACCCCTCTGTGCCCCCCTCGTTTTCCTCCCTTCACTTACCTTTTCTCCTCTCTTGGTCTTCTCTGCTGCTCTGTGCTCCATTGCTCCAGACTGACTGAATGCTGGGCATGACATGATGACATCACACCCAGCATTCAGACAGTCTGAATAGAGCACAGAGCAGCAGAGAGGAGGGATGCCGGCTCCGCGATCAGGTGAGTATGTTTTTTTTTTTTTTAAACTAGCCTGCTCCCCCCACCAACGACCGAGCCCCCCCCCCCCGCCGCCAAAAAAAAAAAAAAAAAAGGAAAGGAAAAAAACCGTTTTGAAAAAAAAAATTAAAAAATTAAAAAAAATCAGCAGCGCAAGGGCCCAGGCCGGGCCCCCTGACATGCCGGGCCCGGGTAATTAGTACCCGCTCCCCCCCCCTCTCGGCGGCCCTGATTGTATATGGATCACTAGGATGCTCTCTGTATTGTATATGGATCACTAGGATGCTCTATATTGTATAGTGATCACTAGGATGCTCTCTGTATTGTATATCTTTTATTAGTAATAGCAAATTATTATGCAAAACAGTATGATACCTGCTGTATATAACTTGCAGTACATGCCTGCATTTTCTCTTTGATGGTCTCCTGTCTATATTGAATGACACCATTTATATGTAGTTTTTGTTTTGCTGTCATTCATAATCAGCTCTCCTGATTCCCTCAGTATAGTCCCGATATTGGGGGGCTGTCCTGCTCAGCCAGGAACTTGAGGAACAGTTGGGAGGTGCCCTTCACTTACCTTAAATCCTGGGTGAACCAGTTAGCGGTGCATCATGTAAGGTTGGAAGAGAGGGAGATGGAGATGTGTAGAGGGAAGCTCTTCCCAAATGCGCTGAGAGGGGGGGAGCAGATACAAAGAACCAGGCCCGACCTGCCTGTGTTGTAGGAAGAGCTACCACTCTGGTGCGGCCACCCCTCTTTGTAGGCTATGGAAGAGGCCCCAAAAAGTTGCTGTACTGGAGGACATTTGTCTTTGCCCACCATACCCATGCTTGTTCCCGGGTTCTTTGACTACACTTGACATCAAACCACAAAGTAACCAACCTTGAAGTGGTTCAAGCTCAGATAAAGCTCCTATAGATGCTTGATGTCCCCTATACATTCCATCATTCAGCAATGTTTGGTACACCAAGTAAAGGTCACTTATTTATAGATAGGCTCATTAAATCCTTGAGTGTTCTCAGTCATTCCACCGCCTGAGACAGCGGAGATGGTGGCCTTGTCATACCTTACGAGCCACTATAGACAACCATCGTGATGTGGCCACTCCCCATCGTGACAAGGCCACGCCCCCTGTCCCACTGCTGGGGAATTGCATGTTGGGAGATATGCCTTTAAGGCAGTAAACGCTCACTCCCATTATCAAACCCGCCACCACTGTCAAATGCAACAGCATCATCACTTTAAACTCCCTCACCCTGGACTATAAGATTTAAATATACAAGTGAGTAGAAAAAAAATATTTAGTGTAGATGCAATATTTCATTTTTAAGCAACTTTTGAGTTTAATTTAGGATGCACACTTGGATCATGTGCTTGTTAACATCCTATAAACAAATGAAAATTTTATAAAGGGTCCTCTCAAACGATGAAAACACGATCCTTACAAAGCTTATTGAATCATTAAGTGTATCATTTTGTCATTCACAGCAGCCGAGTATATATTGGACAAAGGTCTTTAAGCCAGACAGGATTTTTGTTGAAGAGAATATACGTACTGAATTCTGCTCCCTATTCTGAATACACTTGACCTTGATTATGAGACTATTAATGAAAGTATAAAAATGTAAAGTATTTTAAATGATTTCTGATGGCTGATAAACTCCAGCAGAAATGGAGGTGACGGGGGATTATAAGAATGATCTCTATGCAAAGATGATATAGACTTTCATGAATATCTGTGCACCTCTCTGACCACCATGGAGGGGGCGGTTAATGTAGCTGACATTGCTCAATAAAAAAAATAATATTATGACCTCTGCAAGCTTTACCCAGACAAATAAAATTCATATAGCTGTTATTCAGTGAAGGATATTACGACCATATTAAACATATAAGTGTTGTGTTAAAATCACGTAAAATGGGCAATAGCAAATACTGTCTACTACTTTGTGACGTCAAAGGGACCCTAACCCTATATTTTGTTTAATTTAGCCTTTGTATTTATCTAATGTCAGTGTTAAGGGACAATAGTCTATACTCTATTTTTTTTATATCATGATACAAGTCCTATTGTAAGGCGCATCATTCAGTAAAGACACCATTGTGGGTATTCTCTTCCCCATAATTCCTTCACCTCCTCCCAGCGTTCTTCTGGCGATAGGATTTAGGCGTCCCAATCCTGTTACACTAACTTGGAGACATTGCTTAAAGCCCCTGCTAGTGGTCAGGTGCAAATAGCCGCTGCTGATTGGCTGATTGCGATTCCACCTCTGAAGCTGATAGGTGCTTCCTGCATTGATCGTGGATACAATATAGGATTTTGTTATCGGGTTTTTTTACAAAAATAACTTTTGCTACTTTCATTCGTACAAGAGAAGGAAGATTATATCTGCTGTATTAAATCATGTCTAAGAGCAAATGTGTTTTTAGCGATCTTAAGCTTTTCTTGTGCATATAACCTGGTTGTGTGTATGTGGGTGTAAGTATGCCTGAAGTAAACCTGGCACCTATGCTACAGGGGAAGAGCTTATATGGGGATAAATGCATTATTTTTACAGGCCGCTTCTCAGAGTGTAAATTACGTCCAACTGAGCCTCAGACCCTAAGTACATAGGACATAATGCTGTAAGGAAGTTTTGCAAACCCGCTTTAAATTCTCTGCTTAAAGCAAAGTGCTTTATAAAGTTTTATTTTTGAATGCCAGGGTGTACAATCCCTTGGACGTCATGCTCTCTACCGTATGCCCAATGTTTTGTTGTGTACAGGGCCTGATTATCCAATAGGCTAACTAGGCTGCAGCCTTGGGTGTCAGTCATTTTGGGGGTGCAAAATTGTGTCAGGGAGAGGAATAAACTCAGATTAATTTTAAAATATAAGAGAATAGTTGTTCTCCAAAGTAAAAAGAAAACATGAAAGAAAAATGTAGTAAAGTTGATATATTTCCATGGTAGAGGCTGAAGACTATGAGCCATCCTTGAGCGGCTGCTAAGGATTAGCGAGTAGGAGAGACAAGGACGACGACAGGTGCAAGCGTGACAGCCCCCTTCACCTTCAGTAGCGCTTATTCATGCCTCTGTTCTAATATACATTGTTGGGGGTGGGGGGTGAATGGAGTTGGATTTTAAGTTAAGGACTAGTCCATTTTTATCTACCGCGTATTAGCCTGTTGTGGACACTACAAACATATACTGAACCCTTAATCTGGCTCTGGTTGTGTATCCTTACGCACAAATACACACACACCTCTTTATTCCCCCCCCACAGTTCTCCCGAGAGTTACATACGACATTTATAGAACCAGCATGTTTGTATCACAATGTATCCACACGTATTTGGATGACTATTACAGGAAATGGTCAGATCTGCAACAATATGACAAACGAGTTATTTAAACCAGCAACCAATGACACACTCATCTATCTTGTTTAGCTAATGTGGGTTTAAGAAACACGTGAACCGAACGCAGTCATTTCAGGCTGTCTAGAAACCCCAAACTGATCTTTTTTTAAATTCAAACACTTAAAATGGTGAAGTGCTCGGCTTCAATAAATTAAGCTGCGTATCTGCTCTGCATATCAATATGAAATTATTAGAGCATTAGATCCTAGCCGGGGTGTTTGAGGGCACACACAGGCTCATTAATTGCCACGCCATTGATAAGAAATGAGTTTACATTGATTAGATTTTTTTTGTATTGAATAAAGAAGCGTTTCTCCAGAAGCTCTATTGTGCCCTAATGTGACTGCTCAGAGGGGTGACATGGAAACCAGTGCCCCAAATATCTGTGAGACTTCAGCACTTTGATCCATGATGAAAAATTACTCTATCACTCTACAAATCTTGTATTAAAGGGGGAATGAAAGAAAAACAGTTGTCATTACATTAGTTATGATAATGCGCACACCACGTTTATTTCCAACTGTGAAGCCGAGTGTTATCGAGCTATCTCATTGGTGGCTAACATGTGGTCATCAATGGCTCTCTAGACCAGAATAGTTTCCACACATTGGTTCTGAGATCAGCCGTTCAGATTGGAATGGATATCTGGGGCTCTAGCCGGGGGCTCAGGCCTCTGGGGGCTCTGGTGGGTCCAAGCTAGTGAGTAGAGCTGCTCGTGCTATTCAGGTGGACAGTTCTAAGCTTTCCAGTGGCACTAAAGCCGAGTCGAACTTGTTTTGAGAGACTTTCTCGGCATGGACAGCACCTTAGAATTATCTCACCGACCAGCTTCAGTCTGGGTGCAAACGATTCATGCTCTATTAAGTATGGAATTGGACTAGGATGTTCTGGAGAACACTTGTGATGTTTTTAGTTGCCCAAAGCCAAGCCCGACGAATCAGTAGACTCCACTCCAGTCAACAATGGATGATAACGGGGAGTGGTATAGGCAAACCGAAGGGGGGTCCTAGTGCCTGGAAACCCCCCTCCCAGCCTGGGGCACTGTATGCTTGAGTTGGCTGGACCCTGCCCTCGGGACTAGCCACTTTGCAGATTGTGTGCAGATCGTTTCTGTCTGCACTGTTCACAGCCATCTCTCCCCAACAAATATTGAAAGCAGCAAGAACAGGTAGGAGAGAGCAGGACAGTCTGTCAGCTGTTCTGTCACACTCAATCAGGACTTTGTCCTGACTGTAGGGACAGTTGGGAGGTATGTCCCGCTTCACACGGCTCTGCTCGAAAAGGGAGAGCTGCGTGCCCCTAACAGTAGTGCAGACAACATTGCCCATATATATGATGGGGATAGGAAGAGTTGGAGAGCAGCCAAGAACTGTCTAAAATTATAGCCACGCCCTGAAGCATGCTGACCACACCCACTGGCGGTGTGGCATGGAATCCTGTCTACAAATCCTGCGTTTGCCCCTGAGTAGGGCAGAAAGGTCCTCTAACCTCAAGGCCCATGATCATTCTCAATGGCCCTGGTCACAACATAGTGCATTGACACAGACAATTCGTCAGGTTAAACTGCGATCAACTAGTTATGTCTTCTCCTCTGCTTGGCTAGCAAGCTGTAGGCGATCCTACTGTTTGGGCTGAACGCACACTTTATGCTGGTGATCTTATCATAATGCGATCTTGTGCGCGCAGTCATTTCCACTACTGATTCACACCAGCTGGCTAAATTCTGGATTCCTTTTCTTGCCTTCCAGTGGCCCTTCAACAGACAAAAGCTTTTCTATGTGCACGTTGTTCACAGTAAAACAAAGTTTCGAACAAGCAAAAGGGACATGTATAATAAAGACAGTCCTGAAGTTTCCAAACTTCAATGATTCATTTGAGGTTACACCGAGCAGGATTTCTGGAGAAAAACTGAAAGGATATATTTAATGACAGTGGTCCATTTGTTTGTAAACTTAGCCTGGCTAACGGTATTTAGGCTATAGATAAAAGAACACAATTTTTCACATTTGTGATCATCTTTTTACCTATTGCTCTCAGCACACTGTAAACTGATTGGGATCGGGGGAAGAGAAGCCACAAAGACAGCTCCGAAAGTAATAAAAATGTAAGGGTAGACCTACTAAAGATTCTAATAAAGGATAAGTGGAGATGTTGCCCATAGCAACCAATCAGATTCTAGCTACCATGTTCTAGAATGTACAAGATAAATGATCGCTAGAGTCTGAATGGTTGCTATGGGCAACGCCTCCACTTTTCCTTTTTAGAAGATTTTAGTACATCTACTTCTTAATCTTTTGCAAAAGTTTATCCAAAGAAAAGAGATAAATAGATATCCTCTGTGTGAAGTTATGTATTAATATAAATACAGGTAATACACAATTTTATTTCATTAAAGGTGATTAAAGAAATGTGTATTAAAATTATTTACCCAAACAGTTGAGGAGTCTCTTGTCTGAAATTCGGCCTGCACAAAGTAGTACTTGATTTACAGGTCAGACTGGAGTGATATAACATTGAACCCACCATAATTAGATTAACTGGTCTTAGCATCCAATAACTACCGGTCAGGTTAGGGGGTTGGCAGTGCAGTACCGTACATCGCGGGGGCCCCGGGGCCACTCATTGGTATACGTGATGACATAGTGGCGTTAACTGGATACTTTTATCATATAACCACTACACTCCGTTGTCAATATCCACACCCACTGATCAAGGTCGTATAAACATGTGAAACCAGGAGTAGCCAAACCCAAATGGTACCAGTTGTTTAGTTCTTAAAAAATAGAAAATAACACATGTAGTCTAATTTCTCATACTTGCATAAAAAGTGTTTGAGGATTTTAAAGTGCTGTCTATTTGGCTCTTTATTTGGCCGGTAGGCTCGGACCACTGCCCCTGCTCCCCCAGCCTACATAAAACCGTGGGAGACGGTCAAACCTTTTTTAAATCCACTCTAAAAAAACAAAAACACAGAATTATCCTTTAAATGTGAATCCTGCCCTGTGACTAGGTGATGTTCAAGAGCCTTCAGTGGAAGCTGAAAGCTAGCAAAGTTTAGTGACAATCAACAAATGATCCTTTATGCTGTCATATGATAGATTGTGGAAACAGGAGTGTGGACGTCGCTCCAGGTCTGTTGCTCTTTTCATATCCTCATCGGGAGCACGCCGAGACACAAGTAAATATAATGCGGATGCGGATCCATTGTCACGGAGATTGCCTGTGTATTTGTCCACTAAATATTCAAATTGCCTCTTTAAAGGGCTGAGAAACGCTGCTCCCGTGCATGATCTGGTTACATTATTTCTCATTCTTCAACTGCTCTTGACAATCGCATCTGTACTTGTTATCGTTCAGATTATCCGTCTGGCTTGAAGATTTGTCTGTGGGGGAGGCCTGCTACCCTCTGTTTGTGTCCTATCAATTCTCAATATCACTTTCATATTTATCTAGGAGTTGATCAGACATTCATAGTTTTTAGTTTGCCAGCCATGTCTAGAAAACATGTCATTATGACCGTGCACATCAAATTATTAATATAGATACCCCTACAACACTCAATATCACACAAAGAGCAGATGTGTGTGCGTGTGTGTGTGTGTGTGTGCGCCTGTTTGTTACACATACACGTTTATTGACTTATTTTCATTGCAATCTTTTGCTACACATCTATTTGTAAAACATTCAGCTGTTTTAGAAGGCAGATAATCTTTATTTTTTCCCCTCTTCTACTCTCCATATTAGTATAATGTTTCAGCTGCGCATCCACTTATCAGAACATTAAGTACTGTAAAAACAAAATTATAAATGGGAAAAGGAAATCGGAGGAACAGCGAAAAGCTGGTAAAAGCAGCGAGAATAAGGCACAGGAGGAAGGGACAGAGAAATGCACAAGTGAGCGGCCATTAGGCAGATAATATTTTCAGCACATTATGATATACGATCTGTTCTGTGAGATGCCTGCGTGATGCTAAATTCTATTGTGCGACCAGCCAGTTCCTGAGATCCTAGCCCTTCACCCCTATTCATCTCTCTGTTCCATAACAAGGGGTCCTGGGCCCCCCTATCCGAGCGGCTGTTGTACTAATCAGAAAACAGTATTTATTGTTTTTACTTATCCGTTATTTGTCTTTTACAAAAAACATTGTAGCTTTTTTTGACAAGTCAACTTTCTTTTAGCGTTGGTCTTCTGTCTTGGCAATGCATTGCCATCTTATCCCCACAGAATTGGAGTTGATCTTCAAGAACCTCATTGGTTCCTGTGGACAGGTAAAAAGGACAACAACTAGGGAGGATCCAGAAGACGAACCTGATGGAAACAGAATGACTAGGAGAAGGGAAAACATAGATTTATCAAGGGAAGAAGTAGTAAAATAAAAAAATGTGTTTCGTGGAACAAAGAAGTAAAATTCAGTGGAGGTGAAATAGTTTTTACAAACAGAAACTGGGGCACATAGTGTAAAAGCTCTAGATCCATGATAAATGACCCAATGTTGGCCGCGGTTCATTAGAGTCCTTGAGATGACGGCGAGTTAATGAAATCCACCATGGTTAACTAAAACCTAGGGCCATTAATTGAGATATTGGGGCTATGTACTAAATAGGACCATTGGTACTTTTATGTATGGCGAAATCCTCATGTGTCACAGACCTTTACTAGCCTAACTAGCGCTAACTGCTCCCTGCTTCTCTATGCCCTCTCACATACATCCCCGCCTGCCAGATAAAGTTGAAATACCCTGTCAATAATAACCAGGGGGTGGGTGCAAGCCCTGGGGGTCCCCTATACGGCTCCTCCCCACACTCAAGCCACACCCTTGGCCACTCTGATGCGGCTTCTTGCCCTGGCAGGCAGGAGTTGCGATCCGCGGATCCTCAGACAAGGAGTGTGTCGCAGGGATGTGACATCATCTCAAAGAACCACACCCCTGGTCTAACAATGACTCGGAAGAGCAAAAACTTCATATGTAAGAAGCTGCTGGTTGCTTCTCCTTAATGTCGGCCATTAGTGTGGGGGAGCCGCAGTGGCATTTAACTCACAGTTGAGGTTCCTTATGTCCCTCAATCAGTGTTTTAGGATCCCTCTAACCACTGGCATCTCAGACAACCATCATGGTAGCGCAGGCTGCCTATTTCGGTGGCAAATCGTGAATCGGACGCGTTCTGCCCTCCTGCCATTAGTACAATGCAGGTATGGAGATTAGTAAAGGAGTTAACTACAGAGTATTGGGCCTGATGACATAAGACTATAGGCCCCTCCCATTCCTTTATCACCTCCCCCTCACTCATTGGACACCCAATCACACACGGTACGATCTCATAGCCAAAAGACTCCTAATTCTGCGATGTACCAGCCCACAAGCAGCTGGTGCAATTTGTCCAATAGGAAGCTGCCATGAAACTGGGATCCATCCCTATTGGATAAATCTTTAAAGCTGCTTTCTGTATTGCAGCATGATTGGTAGATAAGCAGCAGTAGTGCAGAAAGTAAAGTCTTATACATGAATGGATTACTCTGAAATAACATTAAACTTATGGGGGGGGGGCATTTTGGAGCCCCCTCTACCGTGAGGTTGGGCAACAGGCGCACCAATTGCTTCACTTCTTATGACTTTGATCAAAAACATCTTGTTCCACCATTATTCTAACCATTCTATTTAACTTTGCTTTAAGACATCCTGTCTGATTCAGAGCACAATAACTGTTTAATCTATAATGAAAATATCTTGTTTTTACAATATGGATTAAAACTAAATATTATGGAACATTGCAATATATTTCATTAGAAACAATGGAAAGTTTTTATTGTATATTATGTTTTGTTTTCAATATTATATAACGTAGTATTTTGCTGTCTGCAAGGATATTTTAATTTCAGACTAAGGGTAGGATGTACTATAGGTATACATTTTACCCCAAATTGGTGGATGTTTCTTATACTCTTCCAGATTAAGAGACAAGATACAAAAATATAAAACAGATTAGGAAAATTTAACCTGAAACTCTTCATTGATCCCTCTAATGTTTATTCGAGAAGCTTTTCATCTGTCTGTATAAATATATTATGATTAAAGGACAATCATATAACCACAAGTGATACAAGTATCAAGTTCTAACTATATAAATACTTTAACTAAGTTTACATCACAAAATGCCCTTTATTAGTTGTATATTGTTATCTTATTGGTTAACACAAAGGAAGGAATTAGGCAGTATCTATGTTTTTCACACATTTTTTTCTATAACAGGTGCAGGAATCAGTAATCTTGCGGCACTTTGGATTAATGTTCACACAGTCAATAATGAAACACCAGTCTCTGTATGATGTTTGCACGTGGTCATTAGGCTGAGACAGGTGTAAAACGTCAGTGTTTATGGCAGATTTTAGAAACTTGCCATTAGAAAAGTTTGAAAATTAATCTATATATAACCGTAGGATACATTCAGGGTTATTAAGAAATTGCAGCTCAAGTCTATCAATGCATAACTGCACCTGGAGGCATCGAGCTCCTGTGATTTCTGGTGCATATTGCAGTGGTATGACGTGATACATTCCCAAATGTCTGTCTGCTATCTCCACATGGATGTCCCAACGCTACCTGAAGCTCAACATGTCCAAAGCAGAACTTATTATCTTCCCTCCTGCCAGAGTCACCACCTGCCCTCAAATCTCAGTCACAGTCAATAACACCACAATTTCCTCAGTCTCCCAAGCCCGCTGCCTTGGTGTCACACTTGACTCCGCCCTCTGTATTATTCCTCAAATCAAGACTCCCTAACAATCCTGTCGGCTCCACCTTAAAAACATTGTCAGAATATGCCCTTCTCTTACTCAGCATGCTACCAAAACTCTTATCCATTCTCTTATCATCTCCTGTCTTGACTACTGCAACCTCCTGCTATCTGGCATTCCTGACACCCATATATCCACACTTCAATCCATCCTAAATGCTGCTTTAAGACTGATCTTCCTCTCTCACCGCTCCACATCTGCTGCACCACTTTGCAAATCCCTACACAGGCTCCCTGTGTCCTCCAGAATCAAATTTATATTACTCACCCTTACCGACAAAGCCCACAACAACACTACCCCTGCATACATCTCAAATCTCATATCAAAATACTCTCCCTCCCACCCTCTTAGATCTACCTCTAACCTGTGCCTTGTCTCGTCTCTGGTAACCACCTCTCACTCCCGTCTACAAGACTTCTCCCGTGCTGCTCCCCACTTATGGAATTCCCTACCACGCCCAATCAGACTTTTCCACAGTCTTCAATTCTTTAGACCCATCTCTTTATTAGAGGTGACCTTATCCCCAATAACATTATTCACAGTAATACACCCTCACAACTATCCCAATCTCCACTCTGAGCCACACTCGCTCCTCTTGTTTCAGCTGTGCCCTCTCCCCCTTAGAATGTAAGCTCTCTAATGAGCAGGGTCCTCCACACCCTTTTTCATGTCTGCGTTTATTTTGTCTAAATTGTTTCTCACTGTTTTATGTCCTGTTTTCCCTACTGTACGGCGCTGCGGAGCACTGTGATGTCTTACAAATCTACGATAATAATAATATTATAATAATAATAATATTTGTCTAAACAGGTGCAGGAATACATCTCATGTTGCACCCACATATGAAAACTAGATTTTGTGTTGCAAATAAGCTTCAGGAGATGGAAAATGTGCATTCTGGGTGGGGGTGGAGGGGGGGGGGGGGGCGTTTATGGGATAGCGGGAGGCCACAAACTCTCTTTTGCCTCTCAAAACGACCCGTGTCAGCCTATACGTTTAATGAGACACCATATAGAGGTATGTTTTGCAACAAAAAAACACAAATGTGACACATACAATGAAATCAGCCGCTTTACTTCCATACTTTATACAGGACCTAAATGAGGCAGCATTTTAAGATAAAATTGGAGATGGCCCTAATGTAGCAGCAGCCGTTGTGCATACCAATTATTATTATTACCATTTATTTATATAGCGCCACTAATTCTGCAGCGCTGTACAGAGAACTCACATCAGTCCCTGCCTCATTGGGGCTTACAGTCTAAATTCCCTAACATACATACACAGACAGACAGACAGACAGACACAGACACAGACAGAGACAGATACACACACACACATACACCAGTGGCGGATCCAGGGGGGGGGGGGGGGGGGGGGGGGGCGATCGGGGCATTCGCCCCCCCCTAGCAGCAAAAAGCTAGGTCCCAACCGCCGATCAAAACAGGAGGGGCGGGGCTAAGTGCAAGCGGGGGGCGGGGCTAAATGTGGGCCAGCCAATCAGAGTGGTCCCAGTCGGCGATCACAACGGGAGGGGACGGGGCTAATCGCGGGCGGAAGGCGGGGTTTAACGCGGGGCAGCCAATCAGAGCAAAGGAGGGGCGTGAGTATGCAAAATCGCCCCTCCTAAACATAAAGTCTAGATCCGCCCCTGACATACACAGACTAGGGTCAATTTGTTAGCAGCCAATTAACCTACCAGTATGTTTTTGGAGTGTGGGAGGAAACCGGAGCACCCGGAGGAAACCCACGCAAACATGGGGAGAACATACAAACTCCACACAGATAAGGCCATGGTCGGGAATTGAACTCATGACCCCAGTGCTGTGAGGCAGAAGTGCTAACCACTGAGCCACCGTACTGCCCAAAGTCTGTACTCCCACAGATGCTTGCAGCGTTTGCAGTGGGGTTGTTCTCAAAGTGGGTTCTGAGGGTGCAACAATGTACATAGGAGTAGGAGAAGTAGGTGAGTTCTGCAGGTACTTGCCTACTCTACCGGAATCTTGTGGATTCCTCCATGAAGAGTAGGCACCATCCAGGATCCCGGCAGAGGCGGAGCTTAATGACGCATCATTAGGCCATGCCCTCTCTGCGCCACACCATGAATCTCACCATTACATAGCGGGGGCGGGGGCCACAGTGGCGCAATGGCATCACCAGGTCTCCTCCAGCACTTGCCACCTGCCCATGCAGCTTCCCCCAGAGCCAAATTAAAGGGGCAACATTTTACTATTTGTGTTCCCTTTATTCATAATTAATTGATCAGTTTCTAGATCCCATCCAGTTTTGGGTTTTACAGGTAGCAGCACCAATTGACTATTAGACTTATCACTAATTCGCTAGTTTTAGTTATAAGGGTTTAGTATAGGAGATATCTGTAGTATTAAGGTAATTGTAATATAACATAGGGTTATATAGTTAAATATTCCATTCCACGCCACCAGGCGCTACACAGTCACCAATGGCTGCTATAATATCGTTGTCTGATAATGCTTCTGCCATACAGAACCCACATAACAGCTACTGTATCATTCTGAACAAATGCACATTACAACTTCTATCCACAAAACCGGCACATGTCTAATTTGAGATGCATGACAGCCCCACTTCAGAGGCGTTTTGGCAGCTTTGTACAGTGGGGGATTCTGTAATGGAAGTTAACGCCAAGTAATCTTCGATTCCAGAGGTTTTGCGAATCCGCCCCTCGGGGATGATTTATCAAGCTTCATTACTGGCTGCTAAGGCCGCTGTGGATGTAATTCCCACTGACTTCAATAGTCAGTGCGACCGAATCAGCCATAGACACCAACAGCAGATTGGGATGAATCAGCCCTCCGAGCTCCAACGGTCTGTCAGGGGGGTCTGTGTCTGCATGTTACATATAATTCTTCTGCCTGCCTACCTGACTCCAGCTGCACAGTGTGCAAATACCAGACAAAACAAGACACATAATTATTTTCCCCATTAAAGCAGAAATCTCATGGAAAAAAAAATCAGGTACAGTGTCTTTTTTGCACAGAAATCACTGTGGCGGGCTATAAGGAGATTATTAGTATGTACCATTTTACCATTTACCCTGTTTAACTCAGAGGTGCATTGCAAAGAAATCCTGACAACATGTCCTGCTGGGGTGGGTAGTAGGATGCAAAACAGCTTTTGAAAGTCAACAGTGAGTGCAATATTCTATATAGACTGATTTGGGATTTTAATAGTCAGACGCTTAATATAATAATGATTCCACTCTGTACTGCTGCATTGAGAATTTGCTGTTCTGTGCAACCCTAGATAATATATACCTCCCAATATCTAGACAGGCAAAATCGGGACAGAGTAAGCCTTCCATCTATCTCCCAAACCCGGCCCCTGTCTCCCCAGAAATGCCCACTTTTAGGCAACACTTTGCCCACTTTATTGTAAGCTCTGCCCTTTTCAAAGCCCAGGAATCGAGACTGTCCTATCAAAATGGGGACTGTAGTGAGGTATAAATACTGTGATTTATAAAGAGTTGTGCAAGCAAATGAAGTGCGAGATTGTTAATCAAGGGTATAATTATTCACCAAGTTTAATGTACAGGACAGTGATGTGTGGGGAATCCAAAAGTAGAAGGTATAATATTTATTTTTTTTATTATTATTATTATTATTATTATAATCCTTTATTTATAAGGCGTCACATGAGGTCTGCAGCGCTTTTACAGAGGATATGTATAGTAGTCTGGAACTATCACAGGACAAAAATATTTTCATTTTCACCATTCCACCTGTACTTTTTGTTAAATTACACATCTCAAATTTGAAATATGAACAACATACATAAAACCACCCAACAAGTATAGTATATAAAAACCTGCCTAGATTAGTATACAAACTGCATTACATAATAAACAATGATTGAAAATAGCTCTGCTCACCACCTGGTGGTCATAAGGGGTAGTGCAGCTTTTGGTTTTTTGGGGTTTCTAAAAATTGCTTAGCTTTGCTTTCCTTATTTCGGATGATAAAAAATAATAATAGCAGTCATGGCCAGATAACAAACGGTAACACAAGTTCTTAATACATCCCTGGCTGTTTTATGATAATAATCTGTTTTTACAAACTTTAATGTATAGATTTGTAAAGCCCACTAATATATGAAGCAGGTGATCCATATACAACTTCCATATAACATAATGATATTTTCAAAGCATTTTTAAATTGAGATTCAACGAACACAGCAATTGTCCTTCAGAATTCTCTCTCCACTGTAAGGGGCAATTTGTTCATCTGTCTATATTTTGCAAAAATACAATAATAATAATAAAAAAAAATACTGGAGATAACAAAATTGTGCATAAAGAAAGAAATATTACTTTTTTTTTTTGTTTTATATCTTGCCTCTGTAAACTTTAAAATACTTTATTTAATAGGTTCCAGCAATTGTCACTTTTCACATCTGAAAGAGTTCGGGAAAAAAATATCTGAATTTGTACCGATTAAGACACATTTAAAAATAAAAAAAAATAAAGCAAAATAAAAAAAAAAAACTTGGTTTAGGCTACCTGCTAACAACTGGTTTGTTAGTTAATGGCCAGAGGCGAGGCCAAAGTCAGTTAATGTTCCAGCTGTCCGGTCATTAACTGCAGTAAAGACTGATTTTTAGGAGCCTATTGCAGTTGTAAAATATTCTCAAAAGATTATACCAGCAATAGCAGAGAAAAAAAAAAAGCAGTATTAGTGGATCAAGTCTAACTGCGTTTGAAAAATTGGTCATTCCCAAACGGTCTATAACCTATTTTCCTACAGTCAAAAGCAAGTTGTGCTCGGCTGACTTTATGGTAGGAGGCAATAAAAATATTGGCTAGGTTAAATTGTCAGTGTATTACGACATTAACCATTATTCCACTGTATTTAATTTGGCTGTTTGCAGAATCTATGATTATTTAATGTGGAAGTAAGAAGCTAAAATCTGCTTTGGCTGTTTTTTTTTTTGTTTCTATAAAAAAGAAAAAGAAAAAAAGTAATGTCTATATTTCACAAGTAAATGGTACTTTGTAGAATGTTGTTACATCAACTGGTCCTTGTTCTACTAAATATATTTACAACAAATGTGTAACATTATTTCCTCTAGAATTTATTTGTAGCCAGATCTGTGTGGTGCTTTACTTGGTAACACCTAGTAATATTGTAATTCGCAGAGTTACGGAGTCTGAGTTCTCCGGGTAAAAGACATTTAGAAGGGCACAAGTAGGGGATATATTTGCAATTGCTGAGGTCAGATTGACAGGTGCGCAGTTTGAGCTGTGATTCATTTGTTCAGCAGTAAGGTGGGTTTCTGAAGCTGATTTTAAGAGGCAGACGGAAACGATCCTGTAAGTTCCAAGTATTGTCATTATTTTAAAAGAGCAATAAAACATTAGAATGAACTACTTCTATTTACATATCTGGGTCTGTCAAGATCTAAATCTGAGAATGAGTGATTTTAGGTGAATCTGAGCATCAGAGGGCTTATGGCAGCACGGTGGCTCAGTGGTTAACACTTCTGCCTTACAGCACTGGGGTCATGAGTTCAATTTCCCACCATGGCCTTATCTGTGAGGAGTTTGTATGTTCTCCCTGTGTTAATGTGGGTTTCCTCCAGGTGCTCCGGTTTCCTCCCACGCTCCAAAAACATACTAGTAGGTTAATTGACTGCTACCAAAATTGACCCTAGTCTCTCTCTCTCTCTCTGTGTCTGAGTGTGTGTATGTGTTAGGGAATTTAGACTGTAAGCCCCAATGGGGCAGGGACTGATGTGAGTGAGTTCTCTGTACAGCGCTGCGGAATTAGTGGCGCTATATAAATAAATGATGATGATGATAATGATGGCTCGGATCATTCAACCCCATTCTTCTGTTTTTTGGGATGGTGGCATAATTCTTAGTACTGAGGCTATTAATTCAATTTCAACTAAGCAACCTGTGTGGAGTTTGTGGGCCTGATTCATGTCGGAACGCAACTTGTACGTAAGTTGCGTCTTAAAAAGGAGTTCGGGAACGAGTGTGTAATACCGACTGTATTCACATCCAAGCGGATCTCAAGATTAGTTTTGATTTGAATCTGGGTGGAAGTGCTCTCTGCCGAAACATTAATTGCCGTACGTAGACATACAGAAGAGACTGCATTATGTGTACAATAAAAGGTCACATGAGAACTCTTATAACTTTCATGTAATCATAAAATAGTAACTGTTATCAGTATAACATTTATATAAATATTAATTCTCAAATGTAACTTTTTCAAAATGTAATTACTATGCTTTCAATGCGTAATTTATATGTAAAACATAGACTATGCCGTATCAGTCGGCACTTCCACCTGTCATTTGCATGCGGGCATGACTTGCGTGCAATTGCGCTCATTGGCGTAAGTTCCATTTCTCGGCATGCGCAAGACACGGTGCACAAATACAAATGCTTGGAATAGTAAGTTTTCTCTTGGACAAACCATGGTACAATGCAAAGGGGTGCAAATTAGTTTATTATTTTGCACATAAAAAACAGGTACCTTAAAAACACGTACCTTGAATCGGGCGCTTCTACATGCACTGGAGCTTGGCACGCCCTTACTGTACATTGACTACTCGCATATGCCCAGTCCTCTGCCCGTTCTGCAAAATACGGCACGTATCAGCATTTACGTTCCTTAATGAATCAGGTCCGATGACTCTGGTGCTGTGGGGAACATATGCCAGCCTCTGTGCCACTGTGCCACCTACTTTCCCTGTAGTGTATGTAAGCACCAGGTCTAACCTTACTACAAAAGAACATTTTGTTTAAAATACCAAACTACCTCCCACACCATAAATCATTGCAGCGTTCTCTTTTCCTATCAATTCCAGGACTGCTCACTATTTAATACTGGCAATCCCGCTATGGCACAGTCTAGGTGGGGCTACAGACTGCTGCAAATGAAAAAGTGCAGGGTTGGGCTGTGCCATAGAGTTTGCAGGAGTAAGACTACCACTCTCAGTGTTTTGTGTGGCGCATAGCAAATGAAGGCGCTGATGGCGTTTGCGTGTGATTTAATGAGTGAAATCGCTCTGCGCAAACCCAGAAAAGTTCTCTACGCAGATTTACATGAATCCGGCACTTACCCTTGCGGTACGGGGCACTGAAGGGGTCCTCTAACACAGGCTGAATACAGTAAGGGGCGTGTTTGCAAACAAATGCAGACCGGAATACAGGCACGTACACCCAGCAAAGATGCATTATTTGTGGGTGGTCAATGGGAGGAGAAAATAGCGGATGATGACGGTGAGCTACTTGTGATTGGCTGTTGGCGAATGATTCCAGTGACACCGGACTGGTGACTCTTCGCTGCACAGGCTTTTGTGCTTAAACACTATTTCTCCACGTGCGTAAGACGGGAGATGTTTCTCCTGCATTAGAGAGATTATTGAAGTTTTATTCATGCCTAATAGCGAATACGTCTTTTGCAAACAAAACAAATGGTTATAAACACGGGCGTATATGTACGTGACGTACGGCTGGCATTAGCCGGGCATATGGTGCAGACCTGCACTTATCTTGCAGCCTGCCTTTGCCCACAACTGCGGCTTTTTCAGTAAACGCAATTTGCTCCCGCGATTTGTGGCGCAAGGGCACCAATGGGCACTAATGCCAAGCTGACACTTTTCTGTGCACAGAAGTTTTACATCACATTGTGCCAGTTTCAGTCTTTTTTTAAAGATAACCAAGATACTGTATTAGATGAATTGTAATAAAACCTTTAAAACTGTTGCAAAACGTAAATTTGTATTTTAATATTATTCTTCCCTGCTGGGGCTAACGCATTTGCATTGTTGTTTTTGCGTCTTTCTTTTTTTTTGTCAATCTGGTCAACTCTATCTAATATGAATCAGCTTCTAAACAAACACCATCAAATATTCAGAAACTGTTCCATTGTTCTGCGCTGTCGTATATTTTCCTACAATAAATTGAAATTCACTCTTTTACATGATCTTCATATACTTGGCAAGCACGATAGAAAAATTACAGATACAATAAATAATTTGTATTTACATTTCTTTAGCTATGGTAATGTTGTACTTTAAAAGGCATGATTATAAATCAATATTATGTACTTCAATATAATGGTCTAATGCAATTTAATTTTTGAATATGACAATCACAGGAATAAAAGTTTCTGGCGAAAGCAGAAAACTGGGGAAATCAGTTGAAATGAAACGTTGAAATAGATTAGAATATATTCTACCTTTCTGTGTGCAAATGTCTGGAGATCGGCTGCTCAGTACGTATTGTCACCGACTTCAGATTTCTGATTGTTTAGGGATCAACTTCTCTCTTTCTACATATTGTGAGATCAGCTACTGCAATATAGACTTTATATCTAGAGATCAACTACATCTCGCTATCTGTATGTCTAGAGATCAACTATCTGAATGTCTAGAGATCAACTACATCTTTATCTGAATGTCTAGAGATCAACTACATCTTTATCTGAATGTCTAGAGATCAACTATCTGAATGTCTAGAGATCAACTACCTCTCTCTCTGAATGTCTAGAGATCAACTATCTGAATGTCTAGAGATCAACTACATCTTTATCTGAATGTCTAGAGATCAACTACATCTTTATCTGAATGTCTAGAGATCAACTATCTGAATGTCTAGAGATCAACTACATCTCGCTATCTGAATGTCTAGAGATCAACTATCTGAATGTCTAGAGATCAACTACATCTCGCTATCTGAATGTCTAGAGATCAACTATCTGAATGTCTAGAGATCAACTACATCTCGCTATCTGTATGTCTAAAGATCAACTGTCACTCTATCTGAATGTCTAGAGATCAACTACCTCTCTATCTAAATGTCTAGAGATCAACTGTCACTCTATCTGAATTTCTAGAGATCAGCTACCTCTCTATCTGAATGTCTAGAGATCAACTACATCTCTATCTGAATGTCTAGAGATCAACTACCTCTCTATCTGAATGTCTAGAGATCAACTACATCTTTATCTGAATGTCTAGAGATCAACTATCTGAATGTCTAGAGATCAACTACATCTCGCTATCTGAATGTCTAGAGATCAACTGTCACTCTATCTGAATGTCTAGAGATCAACTACCTCTCTCTCTGAATGTCTAGAGATCAACTATCTGAATGTCTAGAGATCAATTACATCTCGCTATCTGTATGTCTAGAGATCAACTACCTCTCTATCTGGATGTCTAGAGATCAATTACCTCTATATCTGAATGTCTAGAGATAAACTACCTCTCTATCTGAATGTCTAGAGATCAACTATCTGAATGTCTAGAGATCAAATACCTCTCTATCTGAATGTCTAGAGATCAACTACCTCTCTATCTGAATGTCTAGAGATAAACTACCTCTCTTTCTGAATGTCTAGAGATCAATTACCTCTCTATCTGAATGTCTAGAGATCAACTACCTCTCTTTCTGAATGTCTAGAGATCAACTATCTGAATGTCTAGAGATCAACTACATCTCGCTATCTGCATGTCTAGAGATCAACTGTCACTCTATCTGAATCTCTAGAGATATATTACCTCTCTATCTGAATGTCTAGAGATCAACTACTTCTCTATCTGAATGTCTAGAGATCAACTATCTGAATGTCTAGAGATCAACTACATCTCGCTATCTGAATGTCTAGAGATCAACTACATCTTTATCTGAATGTCTAGAGATCAACTAACTATCTGAATGTCTAGAGATCAACTAGCTATCTGAATGTCTAGAGATAAACTACCTCTCTATCTGAATGTCTAGACATCAATTACCTCTATATCTAAATGTCTAGAGATCAACTACCTCTGTCTCTGAATTTATTGGTGTGGATTCTGTATGTTCTGCCCGTGTTTGCGTAGGTTTCCTCTGGGTGCTCCAGTTTCCTCCCACACTCCAAAATCTAGTAGCTTAATTGGCTGCTGACAAAATTAACCCTAATCTGTGATGTGAGGTACAATGCTGCAGAATTGGTGACGCTATATAAATAAATGATTATGTATACCGTTAGATATATTCCATGTGTTTTATTTTTTATCCAACAATTCAACCAAATAGCAAACATATATTTTAATAACCAAGCCATAGAAACCCATGTGCTATGGGACCCAACAGGAATAAAAGGAAAACATGTACCTCTATGGAGACCCATTGTCAGCCCAAGGTTGCCCACTATGGGACCAGCTCGGGTCGAATATGCCCCCCTGCCCCCCAGCCCAACCTGCCCCTGGACCATGCCCATTTCAATAGACTGTTCTTGAGCTTTTCCCAGGGCTGTCCTGCATTGCGCCATATAGAGAAATGAATGGGTGGGACTAACTATACATGGAGCAGAGGTTGGGAT
Organism: Mixophyes australis; assembly: GCA_036250195.1. NCBI lineage: Eukaryota > Metazoa > Chordata > Amphibia > Anura > Limnodynastidae > Mixophyes > Mixophyes australis. The sequence continues at coordinate 9,072,513 of JAVHZZ010000010.1, forward strand.
AAGGTACAAGGGGTTTTGATCCTGGGACACAATACTTTCAAATTAATGTGCACTGGTTGGCAAAATACATCTGCATCATACAAATACATCTAATTATGAGAAGGAACCAAAGGAAATATTTGTTTATGATACTGGGGAAAAAAACAAACCTTATGTCTTGTACTTCTATCCAAATCTGATGAATTTTCATGAGCCTAAGTCATCAATAAACTTTAAATGCTCACTGACAGAGCAATGAATCAGACCTGGATCACCTTCAGTGACTGTGGTCACTTCCAGTGTCGTTTTGGAGAAAGATAGAAATAAAACGTTAATTTCATAAGTTTCTATTTTTTTCATACAGTCATCTAGGAAGTAGGGACTTCCTGTAGACACCAATCCTCCATCCCATCCTTGGCTATCAACTATTACATATCTTGATAGAGTTTGTAGATCCACAGACAACAGATGAAGACAGAACGTCTTAGGGGACACACAGAGTCAAAGGGACACTTGCTTTTTTTTTTACCACAATGAGAGACAGAACTCTATATATACTTTGTTGTTATATAGATGTTTGGTTATTTTCAGACCAATCTGGCCATAAATCATCTGCGCTCTGTATAAAGACAGTGGTTCGGCATCCTTATGCATATATATGGTTACAGAACACCTTCATGACTTCTAGTATACAATACATATTGGGCCTGATTCATTAAGGAAAGTAAAGCAAAAAAATGAGTAACTTTGCACCTTGGCAAAACGATGTTGCATTGGAGGGTGAGGCAAATTTAAAATGTCATGGCAGATTTAAAGTTGGGGTAAGGCATCTTCTAGATCAACTATAAATTTCAACATACAAATAAAGCTATCAAATATGTGTGTGCTACATGAAAAAACAGCCAGTATTTATCCTATGTGCAAAATAATAAACTAATTTGCACCCCTTGCATTGTAACATGGTTTTGTCCATGAGAAAAACTTGCTCACTTTTTTGCTTTCCTTTCCTTAATGAATCAGGCCCATAGTGTACAGTATATATGACCAGATATAAAAGCTCTGTGTTCGTAATGCATCCAAGTAAATTTCTTGTGCGTCCAGCAAGCTCTGGCTAGTTGGTTACAGAGTTTATGGTGAAGATCCTATTGCAAAACTAAAGAGAGTGCAGGGGGTGTGGCCCCCCCCACTGAAGGCCCCCCGAGTCAGCGCTTGCATGGTGGGCACGTGCATGGACTTTTTTGAGAGCCTACTGAGGAGCCTGGGAGGCTAAAGGGCCATTGTTGGGCCCCTACTCAAATTTTGCTTTGGGCCCTGTGAAGGGTCAAAGATTCCACAATGAGCTCCAAATCTTTTTCAAATTACTTTTCTAATTAAAACTCTTTATAACATATATGTTGTACATTGATATTTGGTGCAGGTCTATCCTCCCAAATGTTGTACATAACACTGTTTTGTCACATAATAAACCGTATATGAGGCTATACATGAATCTGCCATAGGCCTACTCTTTGATATTTATTCAAAGTTCAAGAGTTTATATGAGACACTATAACCCTTATAAAACTCTAAAAAAATTAGTGTTTCACTTTCTCAATCTCTGCAAGGCTAAAATATATAACATTTCTTGTGAATAGACAATCAAACATTGTGTGTGCGGCACAATTACCTTGAAGACACACTCAGAAGCTCTCCTTCCTTAGACATTTTGTTTTATATGCAAATGGCCTTCAGTTGCTTGCTTATACCAAGTGTGTCCTTAAGCTCATTGTCTGAAAATATTCACAGGCTCCTCCTGAACAGCGGATATGGTCCTTTATGATATAATGTGCTAACTGCTCATCTGCAGTGAGATTCTATGGGAGAATGGAGGAAAAATACGCACTGAGCAAAAAAAAAAATTTTTCACTGTTTGATTGGCAGGACAGGACAAAATAATCAATATAAAGACTAAGGTGCAGACTTAAGCAATTCTGAATGACAAGGATTATTCTTGATTTATAAACCAAAACTAAAATTGAACACAATTAGGGCATGTCCAAATTCTGTATTCTTTATTAATAGCAAACAGCAGATAATAAACTCAAATATTACGTATAGCCCAATGTGCTCACAATCCAACCAGTGCATGTGATTGCGACAAGGATAAAGGGGCTGGTACTTCTTGTTACGCTCAAGGGTACACTCAGTCTAACAGCCCCCCGGTCTTCACCAAGAACCATCGCAAGGTGGGATGGATTTGGCTGCAAAGGGACTGCAGGTCGCGGCCCTTGGGTTGGCCCCTAGACGTGAGAGGGATAGATGATAATTGGCAACAACAATATATATATCAGATGGTACTTTGAGGCGTACTGTGCAGAGATACTGGATACGGCTGAGGCCCCGCAGAGCAACAGTCCCACAGGAGGAAACTGGACACAAGCCGAGTTCGGTACACAGGTCAGATGGCAGATAGCACACAGGAGAATCCAAAGGAACAACAAGCAGGGAAGCTGGGTCTGGTACACAGGAACAAACTAGCACAGAGTCAGAAAGAGGCAAACCTGCTGATCTGACACAGGTACAACTTCAGAAGGTACAACGTCAGATCCTCCTCTTTATTCCAAATTCCCCCGCCGCGAGATTGCATGATGATTTCTGTCGAGGAGTCACGTGACCTCCTCGCCGCGAACCCGGACATGCGTCTGACAGCGTTGGATCGCGGACAGGTAAGAATGCTTACACTTTTAAGCCCGTTCCTCTCAATTCCCCAGAGCCATAAGGCCCAAAGTCTGCAGGACTGCCTTTGCTGAAGCTAGGGGTTGCCTTGACATCCCCGAATCCCCGAAGCCTTACAAACCCATAGGGGTGCAAAGGTCTTCAGGCCCACCTCTGCCCCAAGGACTCTTTCCTCTGCTTTGTTCAGTGACTGGAGCTATCAGCCCATCCTTAAGAGAGGGCCTTCAACAGGGCATAGGGGACGATAGCAGCCAATACTTGACCCAAAAAAAAAAAAAGACACAACACATACTAGAAGGTTAATTGACTGCTGTCAAAACGGTCCCTAATGTATATGATAGGGAATTTAGGCTTCAATGGGGGGTAGGGACTGATGTGATCAAGTCAATATTGGTCGTACGGGAAAGCAGAGGACATAGGCAGGACCCAGGAAACATAACAAGTAGTTTGCCTGAGATAAGGTTTCCCACCATGGAGTGAACATTCCTGAACGTAGGGTATTTCTAGCACAATAGAACCAAGATTAATGTATCAATATCAATATTTTCGACTGGGAGCCAAACTAATCTGCTGTATTTAACTAGTTGTTAAGTTAAAATGACAACCTGACCAGCAACCTGCCGTCTCCAAGGCCACCTCCGACCTCGAGTGCAGAAAATGAGACGAAATATATTTTGACTGGTTTATAAAAAAAAAAAAAAACACCGTGACATAAAGTAATATTCATCTTTGATGAATCCAATATTCTTAGGGAATGATATTAGGCAGTATCTATTATATCGTTCATTGTGTTCCCATCTGCCCTTTTCAGGAGCTAAATTATGTGCATTAGTACGTAAATGGGCTAATGCCTGTCTGTATTTAGAGGACTGCATGCCGTGAATATATTCTCTGCTTCAAGAAGTAATTGGTAATTACAATGGTCATTTAAGCAATCACTGTCTCTGGTAGATTCATGTCATTCTTAAAAATAACTAGCTCTTAACCTTTGACAGAATTCTACAGAAACTGTTCATCATCACCCACGCTTTGATTAATTTCACACATACACAAACCTGTATCAATAAAAGTGATGCTTTTACATTTGTTAACCAGAGTAATTTGCCTCACTCATCAAAACAGCTTAATATCAGGTATCTGTGCACTCCAAAACCTCATTAGTTTCATTTTATAAACAGTTTTATAGTATCTCGCCTTGATGAGAAAATAGTGTATTTCTGCTTCTTTTTAAACTCGTTGTTTTTTTTTTCCCATCTACATATACAATGGCTGCTCCGCTCTATACAGACTGTGAGGTGTGTGGAATCTTCCCAAAGCTCTCTTTGAGACATTGTTGTCAATCCTCGTCTGTCTCTAAATCAGACCTCAGCGGGTTAACTGTCTGGCCTATCAAGAGACATCTCGAGTACAAAACAACGTGACATTTCGCAGTGGCGTTATTGCCTGTTGTTCTAGTTTCTAGGTCAATCAAAATTAATATTTATTTTTTTTATTATTTTTTTTTAGCTGGGAAATGTTAAAAAATAAAAACCTCTCTAATTCTTTTCGGTAACCGAAAATGATGGTGACAAAGAGCAGGGAAAAAAAAAAATAGGAACACAACAGAATTACATTATTCTGTCCGAGAGATTTTTTTTTTTTTCTTCTTCTGTAGCTATAAGTATTACAAAAAGCTTTCAAAGCATGAATAGATTCTGTGCTATGATCAATTTAAGACTAGACTATCTCGGCATGTTAATATAATTATGTGGAATTATATAACAGTTCGCATTACTTGGGTAAATCAGGCTGCATCCAGTCGGACTGGCCGCTGTTTTTGCAAATTAAGGATGTGTAAATTGGAGGTGCACAGTTGTAATTATAGGATACAATACAGGCAGATTAGTTTATGGTAGGCCATATACTGTACGGCATTGCAATTACAATTTAATCCATTGTTTTAAGCGTTAAACCTTAGCCCTCAGCCAGCCCAGAAGGGTAGAATATTACAAAATATACTATAGTTTGCCAATGGTCACTGCTCGGCTTTTGGGGGGTATTCTACAATGGAACTATCTTTGCCGTCTTCTTAGCCAATCGAGCCACATCCGTTATAACACTAGTTTTAATTATTTGCCTGTATGGGAGACTTATTGACCAGTTAACCTGTACCATGTAGGTCAAACCTGTGGATCTATAGGTGTTGTGAAACTACAATTCCCAGCATACCCTGCCAACAACTACTGGCAAAGAATTCTGGAGCTTGTAGTTTCACAACATCTGGAGAGCCGTAGGTTGTCCAGGCCAGATCTAGGTCTTTAGCCAAAGTAGAGTCCTCAGGGTGACAGACTGATTCATGGTATCGGAGTTGGGCTTACCTACGGTAACATTTCTCAGAGTTGGTTCAAGTTATATTCACTTACCTACAAGTGCAGTGACTACAGAATAGGTTGCCTAACTGGTTATATTGTCTGAACCTATTTCTTCTGGTGGAGTGTGCTACCTAGACCTCATAAACAGTTACACAACTATACTACAGACCTCATCTGTAGAAATAAGAGCAGTTTAGGATTCAGTTCCACTGATGATGATGATAATTTATTGCTAAGACGCCCCAAAACTCTGCGGCGCTGGACAGTTGTATTTCCTAATAATACAAAGTACAATCGCACGTAAAAAAAGGACAACTACAGATGAGGTTAAAAATGGAGGTGCAGACGTGAGAAAAAGGGGTAGAGAGGGTCCTGCTCGTGAGAGCTTACAGTCAAGACGAAGAAGGCAATCCTGAGACAATATAAGAGCTATTGGGACTGGAACTGGTAGAACATGCAAAGGGAGCAGCATCTGGTGGGGTAGGGTAGGTGGGGTAGGATAGGCTATAGTGAAGAGCTGGATATTGAGGAAGTGCTTGAAAGATTGAAGTTTGGGGGAGAGACTGACCAGTCAGTTTAGGGAAATCCATAAGTGGGAAGCAGAACGGGAGAAATCTTGAAGGTGAGCGGGAGAGGTAGTTACCAGAATTTTAGGAGTGGTGCAGGTCAGAGGCAAATCGCATAGGGTGGGTATCTCGTGACTAGGTCAGTAATGTATGGAGGGGAGGACTTGGTGACGGCATTGAAGGGGATTCTGGAGGAAATTGGGAGCCAATCCAGGGATTTGTAGAGTGGTGCAGCGGATGTGGAGCAACGAGAGAGGAAGATCAGTCTCACTGTGGCAATTATGGTGGATTGTATAGAGAAAAGACCGGAGAATGTAGGCCAAATAGTAGGAGGTTGCAGTAGTCAAGGCGGGAGATGATGAGATAGTGGATAAGGGTTTTGGTAACGAGAGAGAGAGAAAGGAGTGTATTCTGGCAATTTTTCGGAGGAGGAAGCAACGAGACAACGCAAGGGATTGGATGTGTGACGTTAAGCTGACGAAGGAGTCAATGATAACCCCAAGGTAGTGGGCTTGGGGAACACAGGAGATAGTGATATTGTCAATCATGAGGGAGACTGGAGGAGAGGTTGAAACACTAGAAGGGGGGGAGATGATGAACCCCATTTTGGACATACTGAGCTTTATGTAGCACTGGGACATCCAGGTGGAGATGGCAGAGAGGCGGTTGGACACATGAGATAAGGAGAAAGGTCGGGGGAGGTAAATTTGTGTGTCGGCAGCATAGATGGGTTGGTATTGGAGACTGAACACCAGGGGGTAATTGTATCAAGCTGAGAGTTTTCCAGTGGGTTTGAAAAGTGGAGATGTTGCCTATAGCAACCAATCAGATTCTTGCTGTCATTTTGTAGAATGTACTGAATAAATGATAACTAGAATCTGATTGGTTTTTCAATCCTGCTGGAAAACTCTCAGCTTGATACATTTACCCCAATGTCTTGAAAACAAAGCATCTTCATTAGCTTCTCACCTTTCCTGGCCAAGTGGCTGAATTAACATCATTGCGGTCTGTTAATGTGCTCGTAAGGTGACCACGCACAGTTCGCTAACTCTCATCCTCTGACTTCATTTTCCTCCATATCAGATAATAATCCTATTGAGTTTGATAGGATGAGTATCTGGCATTTCAATCTTTACAGACAGCGCATGCTGCAATATTGTCCTTATGCCTGATGTTTGCTGCAATTTCTCTCAGCATTGTGGCCCTGCCTCGTAAATTCAAGAACACCTCTGTATATCTTCACCCCCGTTCACATTATTTAAATATATCTCGAAATGAAACCTTGTTTTTGGCATATTTGAGCAATGCGCATCACTGCCAGCAACCTGCAGAGGTGAGGAACGCCCATGATCACGATCCGCCCATCATCCTGTGCAAAATGCGATTGCTACAAAAATGTCATCATGTGCAATCACAGAAAAAGCCAACTTTCTGGAAATAAACGTCTTGATGGTATTTGCAAGACTCTTAAGTGGTGCCACCATTCATAAATCCCCCTAAAGCCTAAACTCTAAGGGGCTCAATCTGTTTGTGATTATTTTATGATTTTTTGGGATATATTTTCTTCCCTTTGTAATTCACACGTGAGAAGGAAGATTATATCTTCTTCATTAAAGAGGTTTTATCTTTATTCAAATAAAACAAGAGTGATTGCATTTTTTGCTATGTATAATAAATATTTCTTGTGCTTATGACCTGGTTTGGCGTAAGTGTATTTGGGTGTAAGTACGCTAACGTATATATACTACTGGTGCGGATATGGGTGCGTGGAGATGCCTTCACCTCAGCATATGGGTGTACACAGGCTGGGACTGATACATAAAGGAACGCAATTTTTGTTTTATAAAATTGGACGGAAATTGGCGGCAGGTACACCCATATTCAAGTTCAAGAGGATCTCAAGAAACGTTTCTCATTGAATACATTTATAAGAACGCTCTGGCTATGCGGCACTTGCCGTATGCAGTCAGATACAATGCACTGCTGGATACGCATAATATATATATATATATATATATATATATATTGTGAGAAAGTACAGCATTCACAGGAATCCGACACAGGTATGCTGAACCATTTAACTGTTTATTAGCAGTTGTCGACATTTCTTCCCTGTCTGCAAGCCGGCCACTTACTGGCATTGGTGATCCCATCCACACATACAGACAGTGACTTTATCCTCCACCCCAAGCACTACTAACAAATCACAGTAAACCAATTACACCCATGTGGAACACCTGTGAGTGTGCTAAAAGAGGATCACAGGGAACCTTTAACCCTATCTGCAGCCTGCTGCTGCAGACTAGTTGTGTTTTTAACAGTTCCCTTATAGGGGAACTGTCAAATATGCCTCTTTTCCACAATATATATCCCTTTGGAATGCACAGAGAAAAAAATAATGATTATATTCATTAACACCTGTTAATATAATCATTAATAAAAATACATTACATTTCCATGAAATGCATATGACATAATGCTTACTGTACATAAAATGCATTTTACAGTTAAGTGCAAACACATGTTCTAGCAAGCATATGCCACTGTCATCGCTATACTCAGCACTTCCACCTGCTCTGTAGCATGTGCAAGTGATAGTGCTTAAAAATCATGTACCTGAGAAATGCCCAAAGCTTGAATCAGTTGGATGTCCGTGCGTGTGCTCAACCTTGGCACGCCCTTACTGTACATTGAGTACGTGCATACCCAGTTAGGGGGAGACAGGAAAAAATAGCGTCTTCCATGTTACAGAAATAAGCGCTACTGATCATTTTTACGGCTACTAGAAGGTGTTAGTAGTGAGCGCACTTTTGTTCCATCATTGCTGAAGCACTGTGACAAATTCTGTAGAAAGCCAGTTTAAGGGTCAGTTGGAAACTTTAAACTGGACCCTATGATCCTAAGTATCCTAATAACTCTATACAGGATAAATAACATGGAAAAAAAAACAACCAACAACTACGAACATTACCACATTCGTTCAACCTTAAAACACTCTGATAGCTTTCTAGAATTGTAATATAATAACAAAAATATATTTCAAAAGGTAAGTGTGTCATTAATATCGCAGCAAAACAGTTTGCCATTAACTCGGAAAATGAACATCTCTGAATGTTTGATTAAACCTTTTTTTTTTGCTTTGTTACATTCAATATACATTAACAGGTACCATAGCTTCGTGATGGTTCACTTCCGCTGATATCTAATTTGTGGTTTGTTGTTCATTTGAATTTCCAGATATCTAATGTTTGACGTTTTCTGCAGAAATAAAACTTCCACTGATGGCATGTAGAACAGATTGTAGGTCGCTCCCGTTAAAAGGCAAATTGACAGTAAATGGGCTTATTTTTAATTTTGACCATCCAGGCACAATAAAAAAAAGCTATTTGAATAAAGATAAATGCGACCGTTGATATTTGTAGTAAATGTTTATCACGGTTGACTTTCTCTGAGAAGTGCCAGACTGATGCCTTCCATGGAAAGTAGAGTACCAGCCACAGGGCATCCTGCGCGTTTTTCTCGACAAATTGCAGCTATTGTGAGTCATTATTGCTCTGCGTCCTCATCGTAAAAAGTTTGGAGTGTTTGAAATTTTCTGCCAGCTAATTTTCGAAAAGGGAAAACCTGCATTGGGTTCCAATATGCTGCAAGTATTTACAGGAATAAAAGAGTTTGCTTAAACACTTCAAATACTGAGGAAGTTAGAGGCTAAAAATAATTGTTTGTTGATGCTGTAACTGATAATTGTTAGATGTCCTGCAGTATTGCCAATGTAAAATCCCGGACACCTTAGGCTAGACCTCCGATTCCTCCGCGTCACACACATACTAGTCCAACTACACCACGATCCAACAAAGCCATTTCCAAATCTGCTAGGCCACACCCCTTTGTTCGAGATAAACTCAGGAATGCTTTGATGAATGGGATTAAAAGAAACACGTCTTCATGTACAGGCAGTGGACATTTTTATTTTAATATCAATATAAAGTCACTTAATAAGATGTTGGGCCGTCGCATGTAGCCAGTCAGGGGCAAACGCGGGATTTGTAGAGGGGGGTTTCCACACCACGCCGCCAGTGGGCGTGAGCAGCATGCATGGGGGCGTGGCTATAATTTTAGACAGTGCTTGGCTGCTCTCCAACTCTTCCTATCCCCATAATATACATGGGCAATGCTGCGTGCACTACTGTTAGGTGCACACAGCTCTCCTTTTCAAGCAGAGCTGTGTGAAGCGGGGGCAGGGTCCAGCCACCTCAATTATACAGTGCACTAGGAAACCCCCTCCTCTCGGTTTGCCTATGCCAGAAGAGTCTGTATGCACCATAGCATTGAGTCTACCAATGGCTGGAATTGTGCAGGAGGAAAACAACGTCATTGTTCCATAAGAAAGTCACTCAAATGACACCTGGTTGATGGTGCTGTTTCAAGCGACGTTCCACAATATTCTATAAACGTTCAGTTTGGCTCAGGACTCATGAATGAGAAGGCCACGCTCATCAAAGCCCTGAGAGACCGTGCATGCTCTGTGGATTCGGGCAAGAAAGAAATGATGAGACATGGGGTGAAAATGATCATTTGGAGTTTCCAAAAAAGCTCAGAAAGAGTCCTCATCTACCTTATGCCCCGCACCCAGTCTAACCAAGAAAGAGACAAGGTACCGCCTGACATTGTAGGTGGGTAAATGGAAGTAGATGGAGGGTGAAGCCAGTGCAGAGCCTGCCATAGTCTACAAGCTGGTGAGCTTGCAGAGAGGCAACCCTCCAAATTAAAGTTCTGGCCACACCTCTTTACAGCAAAAGGGGGGACAGGAGCTGAAAGAGTGTGTACTAAGGTGAGTGGACCTCTCTAAAATGTAATTGTGTGACAGACAAGGTGGAGACACAGAGGAGCCCACCAAAGCCAGTCTAGAAAGGATTCTGGCCCTACATTGGGAAGAATGGGGGGGAGGTGGTTGTAGATAAACCAAAATTGTGTACGAAGCTAAATAAAGCAGAAAGGTTGAGTAAAAGAGTACAGCTCATGTGGGCCCTGCGGCAGAGACCTGGTTATGGCCACAAACAAGGCCGTAGGAGAATTTATAGTGGTAGTTTGTGGAGGGAGAAGGTCAATGAAGTCCATATATGTAGGGAATTCACTAGAGCTACACGTTGTCATTAACCGAGTGGGATGGCGATGAAAGTTGGTGGGAGCGGTTGATCTCTCTACTCATTTTGTGGAGAGTCCCTGCATTAGTGGGATGGGTGTCAAGAGAGTCGAGTCTGGCGATGGGAGCAAGAGTGTCATCCCAGGGAGAAAGTCCATGTCCCTAAGTGATGAAGGTCCTGTGGAGCAGGATCAAGCAGTTGACCAATGATCATTAATTTGGGGGCATACACAGGTGGTGCCCATGATGCACTAGGGGATCCTCTGCTAGAAAAGGGGAAAATTTCCCCTGGAAGGAGATGGAGCCATATATGCCAATCTAGTTCCATGGCCGCAGCATCCTGAAACATGAGGTACTGCTTTATACTGTGTGTATGTATATATATATATATCACTAAATGTACTTTGCTGCATGTGCAGGGGCCAGAGGTAAGAGAGACTGAGCTATAATAAGCCGGATGTTTGACCTGAGGTGTCATGAAGAAATATACCCCCTTCACTTACATCAGACTAGTAAGAGATATAGATTTTTTGTAGTAACCTTTAAATTGCCTACATATCACACAGCTTCTCACGGACCACAGGTGAACCAAAGGAGTTATTTTCTAATACATTTATTAAGCCACCCAAGCGTCACTTCTGCTTCATGGCAGCTTTCAGCTCCTTCCGACCGTGTTATTTTCCTTTAGACAAAGTAGAAAATAAGGCTGTAGACAGGGCCTGATTAAGGGGTCAGGGCGCCCTAGGCTAAGATGTTCGTAGCCCCCCATCACCTTCCACACCAAGCTAATATTCTGTAAGTAAAAATTAATTTGTCCTTAATTTAAAATCCAGCTCCCTTCAAACCCCCCCTACACCGTTGTTTATATTCCCATGTTTACGAAACTCAGCTCCACTTGGCTTTTTAAAAGGGTTACAGCAATATTTGTCCCCAATTTTGTCTTCTTTAAAATCAGAACTATATAGCAGAACGGTGGCGTGAACGAGCGCTACTGAGGGTGGAGATGTGACGGGGGAGCGGGCTGTGATGCCTCTGCCTGTCGCCATCCTTGTCTCTCCTACTCAATTATCCTCAAGCATCCGCCCAAGGATGGTGTTCATTGTCTTCAGTCTTTATCATGGGAACACGTCAAGATTAAAACTTTACTACATTTTTCTTTTATGTTTTCTATTACTTTGCAGAACAACTATTCTCTTATATTTTAAAATGAATTTCAGCTTATACCTCTCCCTGTCACAATTTTGCACCCTTCCAAAAAAATTGCTCCCCTTAAAAGCCTTGTGCAGCCTAGTCAGTCTATTGGATAATCAGGCCCTGGCTGTAGAGCCAGTGGACTACCTGCCGTATGTGCGGTTCGGTCTGTCTCCTATTATTAATCTGCCTCTGGTGACACATATACCAAGAGACTACGGATACAGATAATATGGTGACGACCCGCTGGCAGTTGAACAAACTAGGATGTATGGGGGATATAAACTGTGCCAAGCACTTGTTCCTCTGGCTGATACAGTTTTATAGCAGTGGCAGGCAGATGTTAAATAATTTTACGTGGTAATTTGCAGAAAGCCTACAAGGATATTGACTCTTTTAGCATCAATTAGGCTGCATATTTTTCAATGTAAAACTTGATATTCATAAACAGCTATAAGCAGTGACTGCCTTGTAAACCTAGCCATGAATCTCAATCAGGTAAAGGTGTGAACTCTACTACACAGCTAATCTCTTCCCATGGCTGGTGCTGTTCATTTGTATGACTCATATAACAGGAGTCCTATGATCGTGCAACTTCTGTAAAACAAAAAAAAGTCAATGATCACATACAAGAATTGCCGGCACTTGGGGGCAAACACTTTAAATCTGGGTCTTATTGTCTTGTGACGAATTTTAATTCCACAAGCAGTGGTTGGCTAGGAAGACTGAGGGCAGCACTGGTCATAAATTGCTCTTGTCCACTTGTGTTTTTAGAGTTTTAGGGTTTGATTTTAAGAGTATTGTACCATAGGCAAACCGAGGGGGAGGGGGTCTAGTGCCTGGAAACCCCCCTCCAAGCCTGGGGCACTGTATAATTGAGGTGGCTGGACCCTGCTCCCGCTTCACACAGCTCTGCTTGAAAAGGGAAAAGTGTGTGCACCTAACAGTAGTGCACGCAGCATTGTCCATGTATATTATGGGAATAGGAAGAGTTGGAGAGCAGCCAAGCACTGTCTAATATTATAGCCACGCCCCAATGCATGCTGGTCACACCCACTGACGGCGTGGTGTGGAAACCCCCCTCTACAAATCCTGTGTTTGCCCCTGGGTACCTGTACTGTATATAGCAATATGGGTTCTATTTATGAAACCCGATGGGCTCTGCCTTTAGTCAAATTGCCTTTTTTTTAAAAAAAAAAACAAAAACAATAACAAGCTGACGAGAATTGGATTTTTGAAATAACCGCCATTTGATACAGTTACCCCAATGTCTGCAAAAGCATGCTGGGACAAGTAGTTCCACTACAGTAAGCAGCAGTTCTTCAACAGGTTAGGTAAGAGCAGCTGGCCAATCAGCGCTGCTCAAAATTTAGTTTTTCCTCCAAATTTCCTGATTGCCAAACTCCACTTTTTTTTTTTTTTTTTTGCACAAGATCTCTGCAGGCGCTCCGAATGAATTGGGTGAAACTTTGGTGCAATAAGTGGAACTTTGGGCATGAAAAGATGCGTTATTTTTCACGTGAGCAAGAACATACACTTATGTCAGCGTATTGAATCGACCCCATAATTAGGGAATGGGACAGTCTTCTCCCAGCGGATGCAGGTTGCAGCAGAGTTGTAAATATGCACGTTATACTAGTGAGCACCACAATTTGTGTACCTCTCAACTATACTGATTTTGGACAGTCGTGAGCCAGATTCCCCTGGTGCGCCAACAGTTCAGGGGCGTTTTAAGGGGAGTGGGGGCGGATTAGGGGCAGTTAAGCACTTAAAAAACCACTGACCACTCCCCCTAAAGTGACACGACCCCCCCATTTTGGAGGAGGCAGGGCTGTGTACCGATTCACATATCTTAAATGATGGGAGGAATGCCATTGCATTCATCCTTACTGAACAACAATCTTCTACTATTTCAGTGTAACAGAAGTCTTTAACCAGCTGATTTCCCATCATTCTTTGTTGATTTATTACATCAGGGTTTCCCAAGTCCAGTCCTCAGTGCCCCCTAACAGTGCAGGTTTCCAGATGAGCAGTGATATAATTATACCACCTGTGGATCTGTTACATTGTATCACTCAGTAATGACTACACCTGTGCTCCAGCAGGGAGATATGGAAAACATGCACTGTTAGGGGGCCATGAGGATTGGGTTTGTACTTTGGTGACATCACTGGTTCCCAGTGAACATATAAGCTGTATGTATATATATATATATTGGATGGGTGCACTTTACAGGAGCCAAGAAAGATGGGCAGCAGTTACATTCATAAAAAGAAGCTAAAACTTTTTAGTCATTGAGTTGCAATGAATTGGGTGTAACAAAACATATTATTTTGAGATAATATTCACACAGAAATAATTAAAGTGTGTTTATTACCAAACTACAGTATGAAAGTTGATACGTCACAAACTTTTGTAAAGCAAAATAAATTATTCTAACATTTTACAATATTCTTAAAAGGTAGTTGAAATACTAAAGATACGCAGCCTTGCCTCTCGTACAGAATCTGTCCCATGTAGAGCACAATCCTACATTTTAAGGCGTGCAGAGTTTCGGGATATAAGATACAATATCAAAACATGAGGAGCGATTACACACTCTGTAAATGTCAGTTTTGAAAGCAGAGAACTTTGGCTTTAAAAAGATTAAAGAAAACAACAAACTACATTTTAGTCAGTGTTACCAAGAACCATTTATAACCGCAGATTACAATTTACCCATTTTTTTTCCCATGAACAAAAATCAAACAAAAATCAAAAGTGAAATATTTTCTCCCCTATTCTGCACAGCAAGACATACGCATAGTCAGTCATTACCTAAAGGACTGGATTTGGGAATTCCTGTATTACATCATACCTTTAAATAAATCATTATCTACACAGTACAACTACATACAGGCATGTGCCAACATTCTAACATAATAACAGTAAATTAGGAAACAATTAAGTTCTCTGTACACCTGAAATATTTAAGCCACACCCTGGATCTGACTGCAGACAACACTCACTGCTTCAGGACACTGCACAAGGTGAGAGTCTCTTTGGATACAGTTACTGTCTGATAATCTGATTTCCACCTGTATAATATTCAGATTTTATTCACATTGACTGAGCAGTACCTGTGCAAAGGATGCTGGGCTTTTAACCCCTTCATTGACATGCCTGATATTAGCTTGTGGTGTCAAGCTTGGTTCATATATGTGTCATCTGGTGGAACATGGGGGAAGAGGACAATCTGCCTTCAGATGTAGGGAAAAAGACAAATGGAGACATTCTGTCACAGCACAGTATATAAATGGCACAGAGAGCGAGAGGATGTGTTTGTGTAGATTGTTGGAGCTCTGATACTAATACCCACACAGTACGAGACAAGAAAACAAGATGCTTTGTGCATGTAATAACCTGTGGTTATAGGTATTACTCTAGGCTTAGGGAAACTCTTGTGTTTGTAGCTATTGCCAAGATTCCAAATCTTACAATGCTCTGCCGGACCACTAGTTCTACATCTTTTTGTGGAACTACAAGTCCCAGTATTTTCTGCCAGGCTAATGATAGTTGCAGGGCCTCAGCTTTTCCTACTTCTGCTTCACTCTATCATTAATTGCAAATAAACATTAACCCCTTGCTGACAGCCCGCCATACATTATGTACTATAGTCTGAGCCTGCACTTTGGGGGCATACAAATCAAAGGACTGGAATGTATATGGCTGGTTACAATGGGTGTTTCCTCCAGCAATAGGTGCATATGCATCAAGCGGTTTCTAACGTCGATAGCGTTGCTGATGACGGCGTTTGCTGACAACAGCTTTGCATGGGAAGCCTGTTATACAAGCGGTACGTGTAACGCCGCGATATCTGTTCTGTTATCGTCCTCTCCAGATGGTGATGGCAGAAGAAAATCATTGAATAAAAAGTTTAATTATTTGACTAAAGCTTTTTTTCAATGTTAAAAGGGTTTTATATATTATTTCAAGTGCCTACGCCTATGCAGAGTTGCACGCGTCCGCTCCTGCGTGCGCCATTTGTAAGCATGATGGGGGAGGGAAGGGGGCGTTCTGATGTAAGCCCAGTACAGTAAGGGTGTGTGCAGTGAGCCGATGCAGACCTGAACACTGATGTAGGCACACCTTATATAGCCATATTATTATTATCACCAGTCTAGGGTCTATTACACGCTGATGATGATGACTGTCACCAGCAGTAGCTAATCGCTGCTGATTGCGGTTTCACCTCCGCTGTAAACATGGCGCATATACTACAGCAGGTGCGGAGCTGGGCGCACCTTGAGATACGGGCTGAATGTATGTGCGCATTTTTGGGCTGTAAATTACGCCCAGATTTTTCAAACAATTTTGCCTATTTTTTTATTGTTCCAGAAAAATCCTTATTGTCTCCCATGGAAAATAATATACATTTGAATGACAAAATAAATTAAAATAAATTAAAACTAAAAATAGCTATTCCTGGCACAATGGAGGCACAGCAGAAATTCTGTCAAGTTCAATATTTATTGGACCACTGGGGGGCACTGCTATGTTGGAGTCTATAGGATATTTAATTTCCTCTTGGCTCCCATGAATTGTAATAAATAGCGCACTCAGGCCGATCCTGGCGTTCGTTGTGAGCGTCAGGTGCAGGGGCCTGTTGATGCAGTCGGAAGAATAACCTCACCCACATGTCCATGGTGACGACCATCCTCCTCCTGTGCTACCAACATGTCCAATAATGATGGGATCAGTTTGTCTCACATTATTATTAGGTATTATGGTAATTTTTGGGTTGGGGCCCAGCGATACCATGCACCGAAATGAAAAAAAAAACATTCTCTCTGTTCAGAATTATGTTTTTATATGTATTTAATTCAAGTTTTGTGGTTGACATAAATTATAACAGGGACAGGGTCCTGGATGCCCTGCCCCCCTTCTGCACTCTGGTGTAGTACTGGATGCCCCACCCCCTTCTGCACTCTGGTGTAGTACTGGATGCCCCGCCCCTTTTGCCCTCTGGTGTAGTACTGGATGCCCCGCCCCTTTTGCCCTCTGGTGTAGTACTGGATGCCCCGCCCCTTTTGCCCTCTGGTGTAGTACTGGATGCCCCGCCCCTTTTGCCCTCTGGTGTAGTACTGGATGCCCCGCCCCTCTTTTGCCCTCTGGTGTGGCACTGGACGCCCCGCCCCCTTTTTGCCCTCTGGTGTGGCACTGGATGCCCTGTCCCCCCCCCTTTTGCCCTCTGGTATGGCACTGGATGCCCCGTCCCCCCCCCCTTTTGCCCTCTGGTGTGGCACTGGATGCCCCGTCCCCCCCTTTTGCACTCTGGTGTGGCACTGGATGCCCCGTCCCCCCCTTGTGCACTCTGGTGTGGCACTGGATGCCCTGTCCCCCCCTTGTGCACTCTGGTGTGGCACTGGATGCCCTGTCCCCCCCTTGTGCACTCTGGTGTGGCACTGGATGCCCTGTCCCCCCCTTGTGCACTCTGGTTGGGTACTGGATGCCCCGCCCCCCCTTTTGCACTCTGGTGTGGCACTGGATGCCCTGTCCCCCCCTTGTGCACTCTGGTGTGGTACTGGATGCCCCGCCCCCCTTTTGCACTCTGATGAGTGAGTTACTAACTATAACAGTCATAACCAGCAACTGTTTGGCCACTCATTGAATGGGTGCTGAGAAGCAGGCACAATCGGAGCAGCCAGGCACCTGCGTGTAGTGTGCGGCCGCAAGCAACCCGATTGCCCCCTCTGGATCTGCCACTGTCATAAATATGGTGTCATTTACCTTTTCATTTTAGCAATTTTTTTTTACATGAAAAGTTCTGTAACTTCTTTTTCACTTTGTCATAAATGATGTCTGGGTAAAAGTCTTGGCCTCGAGAGATGGATTTCAATGAAATAAATAAAATCATAACTCATCGGCCAGTTACTCAGAACTTCGCTCACCAGCGTCCGTGCTGAAGATAGAGCACAGCCAGAAATCTAGATCACATCACTGTCCCACTCGTTGTGAGCACTCTGTACCCCAAATTGACACCTGTACAAATAAGCAAACTACACAGGATCCATTACACGTGTTAACGAGAAACATGTGTGTTCACAACAAGCGTAGAGGAGAACACGGATATGTCACATGTCCTGAAGACCACCCATCGTCTGGTTCAGCTGACTTCCAATGTTCTGTGTATTTCATACAGTGCAGTGTAAACAAACTGTACAATTGAGCTCCAGTAGCCAGAGACTAAGGGGTATATTTACTAAACTGCGGCTTTGAAACAGTGGAGATGTTGCCTATAGCAACCAATCAGATTCTAGCTGTCATTTTGTAGAATGTACTAAATAAATGATAACTAGAATCTGATTGGTTGCTATAGGCAACATCTACACTTTTTCAAACCCGCAGTTTAGTAAATATCCCCCTAAATCTTTGCCATTAATTATTAAGATTTTGAACAACCTTGAATGACTTTTCAGCGGTGTAGAGTGTTCCTATTACCAATCTCTGTAATGTGAATATGGTCAAAAGAACATTAATGATAATACATTATCCTCTGACCTCTGTGATGTCACTAGATCCTAGTGAGCTGTTTACTCATTAAAGGACCAGTAAACAGAAAATACAATTTGCCGTATGTAAAAGAGTTACCAACCACATCCACAGATATTCCTTCACAGTGCTGGTGTTGTCTGCCATTGCATTTACATTTGCTGTGAGAGCTTAGTGCAGGCTATTGTTATCTGTGATCAGCTACATTCTGCTAGTACAGATGCTGGCTGCAACGGAATTGCAAATAGGAAATCTATGAAAATATCTCCTCCCACAATCGCAACATTGTGGGTCTATTCATGAAAAAGTGATAATAAGGAATAATTTTAGGTTAAAGGATCCTGCACAATAATACAATGCTTTAAATACTCTTATTTAATACATATATCCTTTTTAGAATACGTAGAATAATTGCAATTAATTGTAAATGCATATATGGAAAATGTAACAATATAAGTTGTACTGTGCACATGTTAAAAAGAGAGGTGTTATCAGTGGAGAATTCTTCCAAAGTTTGAAAACCGTGGACTGACCCTCGAGAACAGGGACAATTAGGGGATGTAAAAGGGATTCATCCCTACTGAAAATGGGCTAAAAATACATGAGTCTTGGTAGAGAATGGAAGACAGAACATAGAGGTTGATAAAGCACCCATAGTCCATCATATGTCGTATGTGTACCTCCCAAAATTCAAGCTTTTGGAATCTGGATAGAGCCAGGCCCCCTCTGAAAAAGGGCCATGTCCACATCACGTTAGCTGGGACTTGTAGTTTCTCAACACCTGGAAATCCACAGCTTGGCCAGGAATGTTATAGGATGGTTCAAAAAGAAACCTTGGGCCTGTGATGAAAAGAACATGCACCACCAATCATCACTACCACCTGCAAACTGTCTCCTAAGACCACCAAGCTATGTGTCACTCTTCGCCCTCTGGTCAACTTCTCACATCCAATCTGTCTCCCAGACCTCTCGCCTCCACCTTAGAAATATTGCCACAATACACCAAAACTTACCCAAGATGCAACCAAAACTCTTATCCGTTCTCTAATCATCTCCCGCCTTGGCTACTGCAACCTTCTCCAATCTGACTTTCCCCTCACTCGTCTGTCCCAGCTTCAATCCACAGAAAGATGGATCTTCCTCTGTCGTCGCTCCGCTTTGCAAATCCCCACAGTGCTTTAGCAATGGAAGTGTTTTAACCGCACAGTAACTTAGATACAATATCCCTTTAATACACAGACATAACACGAAGAGAGGGTAGACTTGCCATCGTCTTCCTCTTCAGACCCCACGCAGAGAGCAGTCCGGAGACGTTAAACACTATTCTACATGTGGATTTCTGCATTTGATGTGGATTAATACAAATACATGCAGCTTCTCAGCAATAACAAACACGTCTCACACAGCTTCAAGAGTTTAATTTTAAGAAATGCAATTCGGGCAAGTTACACTCCCCGGGGGTTATAATCCAAATCAAATACCTTTTTAAGAGTCTTACTTTTAAACTATTTTGGGTGGGGGGGGGGGGGGGGGGGCTTATGGTGTCTGCAATCACAAGGCCTCATTTTCATATCGGAACAGATGGACTGAATTGTCATTAACACAATCTGACAACTCTAAAACTGAAATATAGGCACAGAAAGGCACCCAATGAATTATATCAATGTTATTGCAATGAATACTAAAATACCTAATAATGACTTGTAAAACGCACAGGCCCTTATTTCAAACCATGTACGTTTTATTGGTATAATTCTATCATTCAAAAATGCGGGCTCGTTTTAATGCTCGGCTGTAATATATTCCGAGTCTTATGATGATATCATTGGATGGAGCCAAGTATTTTGCGAATTATAAAGAGCCGGAGTTAAGGTGAGTATAATGAGGTCTAATGCAGTTAGTAGGCTGCCAGCCAAGGTGCCGTTTTCTTATAACACTGAACATTATAATAAAGATCTACTTTATGCGCCGGAATAAGTATTGGAATAGATCTCTACATATATATTTATAGACCCTAGCTGGCAGTTTCTATGCCCGTATTTATGTTGTGTATTTACATTTTAAAAACAGTGATATTTCTGGAACTCTCCACTTTATTACGCCAGAAAATAGCTCATTTGAATGCAGGCGTTTAAACTCATCCATCAAAATTAACTCTCGGCTGCTCCAAGAATGTTTTAGTAAAGTTTAGTTTACTAGCTCTTTCTGACAGTGCCAATAGTTTGCTGGAATGGCAGAGTATTTTCTTCTTTTCTATTTATTTTCACGCTGCCGATCGGTGGCGAGCTTGTAGAGAAGTGTAGTGAATGTAAAGAAATTAAAGGATTTGTGATAAAAGGAATGTGGATATAGTTCAGGCATCGGTGGCAGATTGGTAATAATGCAATTAGTGTATTATAGTGTTGGGTAGTAGTTTGTGATGAGATATAGATGATAAGAGGAATATTGGCAAACTACAGCTATATATGTCCCAGGCTTTCTGTCTTCCCGGAGAGTATGTGTTCAGCTTTAGGAAAAGTTGGCAAGGGTCCCTGGGGTAAAAATGGAGAGAGAAGGGTGGGCTTCATTTATAAGGCCCATTTCGGGTTTTCCAACCAGCTAACAAGTTGCTGGTAATCAGGAGTTGCACCTGCAAAGTGCTGATAAGAAGCTGCTAGAGCATTACTTCACTCTCTCAGACCTGGGGAGGATGATTTAATGCCTTCTGTTAGACACTGCAAACAGTGACTAGCAAGTCCTGTATTTTGTATGTGTATGGGACACAAGGTCCCTCACTTGAGAGAGGGTGTTCCCGTGCATTAGTAAGAAGCCAGATGGGCTAGGAGCTTATAGATCAGGCATCGGTGGCAGACTTGTAAACATGTAATTAGCATGTTGTGATGTTTTGGCGTGGTAATTCAGAGTGAGATATAAATCAAGCTCTGCATGTATATTTATAAAGCTTCTGAAAATGTAAACAGAATTTTTAGAGGTTCCTTTCTGTATTTTTAGCGGCACATTTTCTGCTGGACATCAGTAATTTGCAGGAAACCCTCTATCTTTCAGATTCAAATGTCAGCGTGAGACTTCAAATCTGATTTGAATTGTTTCCCCACGAGATAAGAATTGGAAGGTGAATATCAAGAAGCGTAAAATGAATCTGCAAAGTGACACCATCCCGAAACTAAAACACCAAAGTACATCGCTCAAGGCTGAATTTAAAGGTAACAAGATTATATTATATTTTTAATGATATATTACCTTTAAGCCGTATCATCTGTAATACAGAAGCCTGGGGCTGGGCTCTCGACACAGGTCAGATTTCCACAATTAATAATGTCAAATATATATTGTAATTTATTATTATTGAGTGTGCTCTAGGCTGTCTGAAAACACAGATTAACTTGAAGGATAAAAATGATTTATGGGAGAAATCTTAACTTTCGAACAGGCTGCATTTCCCTACATCAAATACTGTTTAATCAGCAACCTATTGCCATCGCTGCGTCCTGTCCATCACGCGTTTCAGAGTGTAATGAATTCATTCCATAATTGTAGATGTCTGAATAGTATTTCACTGTATTCAAAAGTCACTATATTTATTACTAACCTGAATTGTCACCTGTAGCCAAATTCTAAATATATTTTGCATATCCGTAATGTGTCAATAAGAAGGTATATCATATTTACAGGCAAAGTTCCCATTTTATTTTCCTACTTTTTATTTTTATTTTCTTTATATGTTCAGTGAAATGTATTTCTTATACTGCGTAAAAGCCTTAATTGTTCTGCCTTGGTTTATTAATAGTTTTATTATTAATAAACTAAAGCCTGCTATTCGATTGCCCTGCTGAATAATTTTAGAATCTCTCCGATATGGGAGGAACCTCAGCAAAGACGGTAATAGAAAACATATCGGAGGACGTTTAGAAAACTACTCTGCCATTGCAGGGCCCTCTTAAGACCATCTTGGGCCCCCGGGCACAGCAGTGCACTGGGGCCCCTATATATACAAAAAAAAATAAAGAATTATTATATATATATATATATATGGGGGCCCATCAGAGGAAGCCAAAAAAAAAAAACCTGGAAGAAGAGAATACTTACCGTGCTGTCAGCTGGCGATCCGGCTCCCTCCATGGTCTCCTCCTTCGCGCTCCGCAATGGATGTCGGGCGGGCGTGATGACGTCACGCCCGACATGCACTGCGAGTGCAACGGAGGAGGAGATTAGGGAGGGAGCCGGATCTCCAGCTGACAGCACGGTAAGTATTCTCTTCTTCCAGGTTTTTTTTTTTTTTGGCTTCCTCTGATGGGCCCCCCTGGGCTGCAGGGCCTCCGGGCACCTGCCCATTGTGCCCTGTGGGAAAGACGGCCCTGTGCCATTGCATTGTTTTGCAAAGGAAATATAAAATGATATTAAACATATTAGAATGTTTGATTTGTTTGACAGGACGACTAGTTTTGTATTAAAAGGAGTAAGGCACACCCCCACTTTGAAATATAGGGAACGTCCATAAAAAAAATCTTCCTTATCAATTCATTGACCAGTTGGTAGAGGGGGTGTGGTCTGGATTGGCGCATATGTACGGACGTGGGACAGTTGTAGATGGTGCTCTCATGTTGATGGCAGATATCGGCACTAGATCCGGTTTAGTTATAGAAGGAGCTGGTGGATTGGGCCGTTTTTTGGTGCACATTTAGTTTTGCAGAAGGAGATAATTTTAGTGAGATTCCAGGGGTGAAAGGGGCACATTGGAGGGCAGGGGGTCCGTAGTGCATTTTTCTTCCCACAAAAGAACTTGTTTCTATACGTCTTCAGGAATAGTGTAAACCAGGGTTTGGACTGTGCTGTCATTGGGGCGTCTTTTGCAAATTTCCGGGTCCACTTTGTATAGGAAAGGGCAATTCTGGGCTACTTTCCCCAAATGGGACACCAAATGGGACACGTGTGATAAGGAGAGTCCCAATGTCCCTCACCCACATGATTAATAATAAGACCTAAATGAGGATAAACCGAACGGTATTCTAGGAAAAAACGAAAAAGTTGAAATTAATGAAGGGGGTGTCCCTAAAGTTATAGTAACGTTTCCACTCTTTCCGCTGTGTGCATTATTACCCGGCCGTGCAGAGCACTTTGCCAGGAGAAACTTCCATAACCTGAATGTGCCGTGCTCCTTGTTGTGGGCAAAGAGGCGCGTTTGTGGAAAATTACAACCTCTCTGCCCTGGTTTGAGTGATCTGGTATATTGTCTGGCAGGAGAGCAGCCCGTCCTGTGGAAACATTTGTTGTAGACAGAAATTATACTATCTACAATACAGACATATATGTACAGTGGTTAGTGGGACAATATATGTATACATTCCTTGTATCTAGTATGCTAAAGGGGGTCACTGGAGTTTAGAGCCCGCTGGTCAGTTCGGAACAGTTGGGAGGTATGAATGGATCTTTCAGAGATGAACTTTAGATGCTTCTGAAAAAGCACTTGGTTCATTTAAATGTGATTGTAAGTCTCATTTTCCAAACTCCTGGACACAACACAGAACAGAAATGCTATAGTGTTTTTAGTAATGGGAAAAAATGCCCCCACGACAGTGCTTGTACACTAGTGCCCTGTCTAGATACTCAGTCACCAACCGCCCACTGGAGGAGCCAGCGCAGTGGGTAGGGACAAGAGAGGAACAACACTACCTCTCCTATCGCCACTCTCACGCTGTCAGTCACATTACAGTGATTACAGGAAGACGCACAAGAGACTCCAGTCACCCTGAGCTCCTTTCGCAGTCAATTACTGTAGAGCGTCTGGCCGGAGCACTGGGGAGGTGACGCGTTGGGGGACCAGGAAGCGAGGTTCGAACATGCTCTCTGTCGCCCTAGGATTATGCTGCCTGAGACAAGGTTCTCGTCTGACCTCCCGATCATCTGGATGTCGCTTAATGGACAGTCCAAGACTCTGCCAGTTTCTTGCTTTTATCTTTGTATCTGTAATTCTTCAGATTTGTACATTTAAGGCGAATAACACATGATAATAATAGTTTTTTTGGTTGCCATCTGGTACAATAATTCACAGCTGCAGCATTAAATAACCTTGTTACAGTTTGCAACAAAAGATATTGATGTAAATTTAACAGTGTTTCTTAGTTTGACATCAAAATAAGGATTCAGTTTGCTGGAAATGTTTGTCACTTTTTGGTATTAACCATTTCATTGATGATTTCCTCAACCTAATCAATTGCTTTTCAGTTATATAGTGGAAGGAGCAGGGTCCCCCAGCAGCACAGAGTATATGATGTGTTAGTGAGGACAGGGGCAGTGACATGATGTGAGGAGGGGAAAGGAAGCAGCAGGAAGCCACAGACTGAGAGTTATATAGTGGGAAGGAGCAGGGTCCCCAGCAGCACAGAGTATAATGTGTTAGTGAGGACAGGGCTGCATGTGACAGGGGCAGTGACATGATGTGAGGAGGGGAATGGAGGCAGCAGGAAGCCACAGACTGAGAGTTATATAGTGGAAGGAGCAGGGTCCCCCCGGCATGACAGAGTATATCAGGAGATGAGTGATGTGTTAGTGAGGACAGGGCTGCATGTGACAGAGGCAGTGACATGATATGAATAGAGACAAACGGGACTGAGAGTTATATATTACACAGAACTGAAACGTTCGTATTACTGCCTCACAGCGCTGGAATCAGAACAGGGCCCCGTCTATAAGGCGTTGATGGTATTTTGCAGCGATTTAGAGGCCCGGCGGGCCCCCACAGAGTCAGACATGCCTACTGAAATATCCCTTCCCTACATTACCATACCCCCTCCCACAAAACTAGCTGTAAGAATGAACCATGCAGTTTTTATTGCCTGTCCTGCATTTCCTTACAGGACGCCAACATCTGCCTGTAATTTGGAAAGCGATTCTGCACCATCTCGTCATGTTAGTCAGAGTACGTGTCCATTAAATCAGGGACAACAGCAATTAAAGAGGTTTCTGAGGTCACACTAAAGAGAGATCCAGAGGTAAATGTATCTAGCTGAGAGTGGAAAGTGGAGATGTTGCCTATAGCAACCAATCAGATTCTAGCTGTCACTTTGTAGAACGTACTAAATAAATAGCTAGAATCTGATTGGTTTTTCAAACCCGCCGGAAAACTCTCAGCTTGATACATTTACCCCTCAGTGTGTATGGACTTGTCGGCAATCCTGTATCCGCACAGAAACGGGAACATGGTAACAGCTGAATAGTGCAGCCAGCATCAAACTATGAACAAGTACCAGCAGCCTATATCAATGTAACAGTCATTTCTTTCAGTCGTGGTAACTGGACCTTTCATCCGGATACAGTATGTACCTTAAAGGGACTTTACACAGAACTAAAACATGACCCTAAAGTAAGGACCGGCTTTTGTGTCTTTATACCATTACAAACATAACTGTACAACTCACATGATGTGGCTCTGTGGTTAGCATCGCTGCCTCACAGCGCTGGGGTCATAGGTTCGATTCGAAACAGGACCTTACCTGTGTGGAGTTTGTATGTTCACCCCGTGCTTGTGTAGCTTTCCTCCCACACTCCAAAAAACATACTGCTAGGTTAATTAACAATATGGAATTTAGACTGTAAGCTCCAGTGGGGCAGGGACTGATGCGACTGACAAATATTCTCTGTACGGTGCTGCGGAATATGATTGGTGCTATATAAATAAACAATAATTATAAGATGAAATGAAAGGGAATGAGTAAATCTTCCACAAAGTTTCCACACCGATACACAGCTGGGCACACTGCCCAACCATATGTTGTAATAGCAAAACAGGTTAAAGATTATTTTTCTCTTTCCACATATGAGAACTAGGCTTTTTTTTTTTTTTTTTTCTTTAAATAAAATTCTTGCACTTGTTTTTCTTAATTCCTAATTCAGTCTGTGCTATGCTCATTCCACATAGCAACAGTGTGCAGTAATTAGCAATCCTCAGCTCAGGGCTTCCAGCAAACAAAGATGGTTGGAAAACAGAGGTGGATCCAGCCATCTGGTAACGTTGCTGACGCTGTACTGTCACTTTACTTCATGCAGATTATAGTTGTATGTTTTATGTGAAATTATGTTTGTTTTCCTGGATATACGATCATATTGATGATGCTGACTTATGCAGTAAGGTAAGAGAGAGAACTGACAGTCAACGGAGGACGCGGTTTAGTCCATAGGGGCCTACATTAGCCTGCTGCAGACCACCCACCACCAGTGCCTGTTCCTTTTAATGTGTAAGCATTGTGGTTTATAAATGAAAGGTCTCCCTAATGAGAAAGTAAGGTAGAGAGAGGGAAGACTCCATAGTGAATACGCACATATCTCACACAAGACGCTGCACCAAACCTTAATTCATGCACTCATCATCTCCCGCATCGACTATTGCAATTCCCTCCTTACTGGTCTTCCTAAAGTCAGACTTGAAGCCCTACAATCTATTTTGCACGCAGCGGCTAGATTGATTTTTCCTTGCAAACCGTTCTTCCTCTGCTGAGCCACTCTGTCAGTATCTACATTGGTTGCCTGTATTTCAACGAATACAATATAAAATTCTACAAACATACAAAGCCGTCAACAAAATTGCACTGGCATACATCTCCTCACTTGTCACAAAATATCTCCCAACTCCACACCTGTGTTCTGCACAAGATCTGCATCTCTCTTTCACTCCCATCACTTCCTCTCATTCCCGGTTACAGGACTTTTTTCAGGCTACACCCAGTCTGTGGAATTCACTACCTCGTACAAGACTTTCCTTTAGTCTTCAAACCTTCAAGCGTTCTCTGAAAACCCACCTCTTCAGACAAGCTTATAATATTCCTCGACCTGCATCTTAATCTCCCTAGGTTACCCTACTACCACCCTCTACACAGCGAACAAAAGACAACACTCTGACCAATATTGCTGTGTGACTGATCACACAGCCCACTCAATACTATTACTTTTGCATTCTAGCTGGTCCAATATGATGTAGCACATGCCCTTGTGCTTCAAACTCCTATTGTCCCATCGATTGTAAGCTTGCGAGCAGGGTTCTCTTACCTCCCTGTCTGTATGTATTACCCAGTATTGTTTTATCAATGTTTGTTCCCAATTGTAAAGCGCTATGGAATTTGCTGGTGCTATATAAATAAATGTTGATGATGGTAGTGAATACTGTTGTGGATCTTCAAATCGAAAAAAAAAAATCTTAACTACTGCTACTTAACCATGCTAAAAAAAAAAGTTGTGGTTTTGTGAATATCTCATTTAAATCAAATATATTATCCAAAAACCTATATCCAACAGCTACAGCTTTGGGATAAAGAGCTTAAATAACAAAGCAAAGCATGTCAGTTATATCCCTTCAAGTTTGCAGAGACATCACTACTCATGTCTCTGTAAATATACCGGCATGAGCAGAACATTTAAGCTACCTCAAGTTATTGTACTTGCAATAAACCATGAGTTTTTTTCTTGTTGAAAATGTGACCGGATCGCAGGGGAAAAAAAAAGAAATTTCATGTTAAAATCTGTCTCTTTTTTTATTATTTTTTTTAAATGTTACTGGAACAACTTAAAAACTATGCATACATGCAGCTGGAGACTGATCAATATACCGATCTGTGACCCTCGTCTCACAAACCACTGCTGTTCTGTACAGAAATACTTCTTTTCAGATAATCAAAAAGCCTCAATTAGGAGGAGAACGAAACAATAGAGAGTGTCTGTATAAAGTGTCCATCAATCCGCCCCTGTCAATACTCATTCATTTATGCGGGTCTTTAAAGTTTTATTAAAATACAAGAAAGCTCCAAGATTTAGTAGGTAACATTTATTGACACTTGTACACTAAACGTCAGCATTTTTCTAATAAGTCCCTGACACTTGGGGATATTTTACAATGCTTCACCCCTTTCTCACCCCAGCTGTATTGGGCTAATTATCCCCAGTTACATATATTAAGATGTAAAGGACAAAGAGATGATATAACAACGATGCAGAATCCATTGTTTGAACCTGGGTGTATTTATCTTTTTAAGTGCACCTAAAGCCAAAGACATGCAAACACGTAATATTATATTCCATGTCAGACAGATCTATTCAGACATGGTTATATATACAGCTGCAAAAAGTATTCATACCCCTTTGGGGTTTTTTCACATTTTATTTCCTTACGGAATTAAAAGCGATTCATTTGGGAATTTGTATCACTCATCGACAGAAAATAATCTGTTCTATCAAATAAAAAAAAAATAAACTACTCCTTAAAAAAAAAAAATCTGAAATTAAAAATTGGAAAATGTAAATGATTCCAAAAGTATTTGACCCCCTTTGCTAAGAGCTGTCTAAGTAAAACCTAGAGCAATCTGTTGTCTTTAGAGGTTTTTATAGTTAATTGATTGGATTCCCTTTGTGTACAATTAAAATGTTTCCATTGATTTCAAAACCGATTGCTCAAACTTGCACGTAAAAGCGGTGAGACAAAGGGAGCGCCTATTGTTGCCAGCGGAGGATTTACAAACAGCCAATCACAAGGGGTTCCCTATTGCTGGTGACCAATCATCCGCTATTTGTACCTCCCCTTGACCACCCTCTAATAATACGGCTTGGAGAAGCGTCTGTGTCCTGGTCGGGATCTGTTGGTAGTTGCACAGACGTTTCCCTCCCCCATCCCGCCGCACCAGGCACTAGCAGGCGTAAGCGTCAGAGCTATGGAAATCTGTATTGGCGCGTATGTGTAAGGCAATGTTCTGGTCGTGCACGGAGGGATTTCCCGCCATACGATTTGCAAACTCTGCATCAAGCCCTATGAGAGGGTGGAAAAAAGAAAAATGAAAAACAAGTGTTGAAGAAAACCTGATAAAATCTTTCCTGGAGGAGCCAAAACCCAGATGTGAGACAATGACATCAATAGGATCAAATGCAGGCCATGAAGCTGCTGGTCCGTCCACTGTGAAGGGCCAGCACATGGACAGCAACACCCTATTTGGGTGTTCAGATCCAGACCTGGAAGCTTTATAGCGCATGCGCCGGCACCTCCCTATCGTTTTTTAAGAATTCCCAAACAAGATGTGCAAAATGCAAAAGGGTGAGGATTTAGCCCTTGTTTACTGAGGGGCGTTTATTAAGGTAGACACTCTGGACCTCATTTACAAATTGCACCACACATCACATTGGATTTGCACCAGGTGCGTTTCAAGGTGATTGCCTACTTTCCGCTCTAGGGAGACTCCTCTGCCAGCTAGGAGAGCGCCTAAGTTTGCAAGACGGTGGAAAAATCTAGAGGACTGCGTAAAACAAACGTGTAAATGCTGTTTCAAAATCCAACCTTCACCACTTCAGGAACGATGGTTGGCAGTTTCTCAGTACCTCTACCTATCTGGTGGATGCAGGTTTGTGACGCTTTATACTTCTGTTTGTTGCTTGCTAGGGAATTGCATATTTTTCCGGAATGTCTGGAAGACTCCCGAATTCCGCTCTCCCGGATCCTGTTCGACCATAATGCGTATTGGACATTGACGTGATGAAGCAACTCGCTGTGAATCGCATCGTGTCCCCCGCCTTTGCTGCACGATGACGCCAATCATCTTATAATGGCGATTAGTAGCTGGCGCTGGCAGGTTCATGGAGGGACCCAAATAGGAGGAGGGGACATTTTTAGGGATTTCACACAAACTGCTCAGTTTTTAGAAGGTTTTCCAGCTTTTGAAGTAATTGATCGTGTCTTGCATTACAGACCATTCTAGCAACTGAGATTTAAAATCTGTTTAGGGGGAGTCGCACCCCAACACAGGATAAGGTAGTGATTTCTCTTTGGGATGGGGTTTTGCACACACGCTGGAGGATTTTTTGAGCGAATAAGGGGCCCCCAGCTGTTCGTCCTGACAGTACAGCTTGAATAGAGTCAAGCAAATATCCCGGAATAATCCGCATCCCAACGAGACGAGGTTCTGTGGAGCTTACAGCTGTATCACTTGCACGGTCCTCGAGATGGATGTGATCTTGCTCAGGCGCTCATTGCTGGGTGCCAGCAGGTGAAGGAGGGAGCGTTTTATAAATAAATCAGACCGTATTAACGCGGCATGTGAGTAATTAAATGCTCCCTCCTTTAACATCTGTGTCAAGTGTCTAAAACCATTTGCTCATATTTGATGTGTCTGACAAATGTTTCTTGTGATGCTGGGAGTACAGCAAGGTCAGGTTGGCTGTTTGCTTGCATGAGCGCAGGTGAGGGCGAAGCAGAGGACAAACTCTTCTCCTCCTGTCTGGAGAGAAATCAGTAAGATCAGGTCCACTTTTTAGGAGTTGGGTGGGCTTTGTGGTCTGGAATTTTTATATATATTAATAATTATTGATACCAATATATAAGGACATTTCTGCATCCTTATCTTTTTTTATCCATGTCTTTTTGAGCGTGCAACTGATACTCATAGTCCTTGGCTGCCCTTCTATAAATCCTTATCCACTTTTCGAAATCTCTCTGTGGGGTTTCAAAATATAGCTGCTAGTTACATGGACATAGACTCTCAGCATGTCTGGTCAAAGCAGAAGGGAAAAGGAGGGGGAGGAAACAGAGCAGACAGAGCTGAAAGGGGCATCCCAAAGCCACACTGGTCACTACATGTGCCATGTGACTGTGGTTACCATGGTAGTCCATGACACTAGCCAACATAATAAATCATTAATAGCCTGCAGAAACAAACCAAGGGAAAATGGTAATTACCAAGATTCTTCCTCTAGCTTGACACAGTGATTTATTTATTTTTTAAATCATGGGATTGCTGCTTTTAGGCAATCCTGGTGTTAAAGTCACACAACAGTTGCCATTTATAAAACATACTATAATTTATTATTATTTTTTTAGAAGACAAATAACACAACAATCTATAAAAGTTTCAAAATGTTTATCAGAGTTCTAAAGACTAGAACGTACTTCCTAACATTTCATCTGGCCAAAGGGTGACTTTTTTGTGTTCTTAACAGTGGCGGATCCAGGGGGGGTGATCGGGGCGATCGCCCACCCCTAGCAGAGGCTTGCTGCCGGCGGCTGCACACTGTGCAGGTCCGTTCGGCAGTGATAATGTGCTGCCCGGCTGCTCTGATTGTGTTTTAAACACAATCAGAGCAGCGGGACAGCACACTTTCACTGCCGAACGGACCTGCACATACTGTGCAGCCGCCGGCAGCCATAGAAGTTAGAAAGGGGGCGGGGCTTAAATCCCCCCCCCCCCCCCCCCCCCCCCTCCCCCTATATCGCCCGGGGTAGAAAAAAATTCTAGATCCGCCCCTTGTTCTTAATACGTGTGCATACACTTGTGCACCTTGGCCAGTCACAAATGCAGGTACAATGCAACAAACATCACAATGCACTAAAACGTAAGGAACACACAAGCTGATTTTTATTAATATGTGGAAGACAGATTTATTTTGTGGGACACAGTTTTTTTTATTAAGTATTAATTTTTTCAGCGGACTGAAATGAGGAAAGAAAAAAGAGGCACTGTACATACCCCAAATCCCTTTATATTCAATTCATGCACTCGGGCAGCTTTACTGAGCGTATTAATCGGTGCCGTGCTTGTGGTAACAACATCCGCAGCACGATCACAAATTTTCCCTTGACCCTCACTTACTGCTTACCGGAGTCACACCCAAGACAGATGGTCCCCTACTGCCCCAGTCATAGAATTTGATTCGGGTCCCATCAGTGAGAATTGAGTCTATATTAGAAGAGAGGGTGCAGATTTTGGTGGCAGTTAGCTGTCCCGCTTCGGAGCTTATAAGACCCTTCAATCATGAAGAGGTTGAGGACTGCTAAGGTGCAAATTGCTCTTGAGCCCCAATGAAGCCCCCCACCTCCCTCCTCCACAAAGACCTGCACGTAGCACTGTCAGCCAACGCTGACAGTGCTATGTGCATGGTGCTATCTACCGGGAGGGATCTGGCAAGACCTGCACGTAGCACTGTCAGCCAACGCTGACAGTGCTACGTGCATGTGCATGGTGCTATCTACCGGGAGGGATCTGGCAAGACCTGCACGTAGCACTGTCAGCCAACGCTGACAGTGCTACATGCATGTGCATGGTGCTATCTACCGGGAGGGATCTGGCAAAGCTGGAGAGGCTCCAGCTGGATCCCACTGAAAAAGACAGTTTTGCTATTCGCAGCTTAGTAAATGACTTAATACTGCTGTCCCCACAGAGGTCTATGAGGACAGCGGTAAGTGCCGGAAATTAGGTTAATGGTGTAGAAATCTCTTGAGTTCTACAGCATTAACCCTTCGATAAGTGGTGAACGAGCCTTGTCGCTGGCGTTTACGCCTTTTCTTTTTGGGCTCTTCGCCACTTATTAAATACACCCACTCAATGAGGTTGTACAAACATGACGATAGCGACGGAGTTAACGAGCGTTGCATTCTGGTACATCAGTAAACATCCCAAAAATGTATTATTTACTTACATCATGAATATCTATAGTTCTTTAAAACTCGTGCCCGTGCCCAGCTATAACACAACCTGTGATCTGTTACCCTGTACACACAACATTGGCAAATTGCAA
Organism: Mixophyes australis; assembly: GCA_036250195.1. NCBI lineage: Eukaryota > Metazoa > Chordata > Amphibia > Anura > Limnodynastidae > Mixophyes > Mixophyes australis. The sequence goes on from JAVHZZ010000010.1 coordinate 9,105,527, forward strand.
GTAGTATTCTGTTGATCATTGTAGTATGTCCAGTGTCTGTACATAGGGCATCAAGTGAGTACAGGCACTGAGCTTTCCATTCTGATCAATAGATCTCTGGCATTCAGTGATGCTGCATTCAGTGATGCTGCATTCAACTCCAAACAGGACATGATTATCCAATAGGCTGACTAAGCTGCAGCCTAGGGTGCCAGGCTTATAGGGGGTGCAAGATTGTGATGAGAGAGGTATAGACTGAAATTCATTTATATCTAAGAGAATAGTTTTTCTCCAAAGTAAATGTGAAAGAAAAATGTAGCAAGGATTTAATCTTGACGTATTCCCGTGGTAAAGGCTGAAAACAATCAGTCATCCTTGGGCGGGCGTTTGACAATAAGCGAGTAGGGGAGACAAGGACGGCGACAGGCAGAGGCGTGACAGCCCCCTCCCCCTTCATATCTCCACCCTCTGTAGCGCTTGTTCATCCCTCTGTTCTGCCATATAGTTCTGATTTTAATGAAAAGTAAGTGAGTGACAAAGGTTGTTGTGACCATAGGCAAACCGAGGGTTTTTTTCTAGTGCCTGGAAACCCCCTCCAAGCCTGGGGCACTGTATAATTGAGGTGCCTGGACCCTGCTCCCGTGTCACACGGCTCTGCTTGAAAAGGGAGAGCTGCGTGCACCTAACAGTAGTGCATGCAGCATTGCCCGTGTATATGATGGGGATAGGAAGAGTTGGAGAGCAGCCAAGCACTGGCTAATATTATAGCCACACCCCCATGCATGCTGGCCACGCCCACTGGTGGCGTGGTGTGGAAGCCCCCCTCTACAAATCCTGCGTTTGCTCCTGTGACCCTTTTAAAAAACCAAGTGGAGCAGAGTTTCGAAAATTGGGAACATAAACCGGTTTTTACTTAGCGCCTAATAGCCTGGCGAGGGGGGCACTAGAAGAATATAAGCCTAGGGCAGCCCGAATCTTTAATCGGGCCCTGTTTCCAAATGAATGCAGCAGAACGCAATATGCCCCAGGCTTCTGTGTGTACGTACCCTAAGAGGGGTCGGTTCCTGCATGAAATTTTTAGCAAGAAATCCTGTTCCCCTGTACATCTAAGTTCTAGCTTTGCCTAATCTTTATAACTTAACTCCCAAATGCCAGTTGTTTAATTGCACATTTATTTCCATTATTCTTGTGATAACAGTATACCGTTCAGAAAGCGTCTTTGTTAAGTTCTGACTAATACCCCATTGTGCAACAGATTCCCGGCTCTTAGGCATGCTGACAATATTATATTAATACATATGGTAACCCAGCCCCCACAACTGACAGCGAAGTGGGAATGCAGCGGGAGATTGGTACAAAGCGTGGAGACCACCGGCTACACCCCACTTCCACAGGATGCTTACAAGCAGCTCCGTTCACCTTGTCACGCGCCTTCTTAAATATTATGCCACATACTTATTAATACTGAGCCAATCAGCTCATCCTCGCAATCTGCTCCGAGTGTGTTTTCTCCCCAGATGGCCTGTGATGTTAATGTGTGACAATTTTAACAGTGAACTAAGAATGTTTTATAGAACCAACATTTGTTCCGCAGTATTTTTTTTTTTTACTCTCCAAATTTTGACACAGATGGTAGAAATTATTCAGAAAAACAGAAATGTTCATTTAGTCGGCTTAAATATGTGGATTAATATAGTGCATTCAAATCTTTATTTCAAGGCTGGGTATTAATAACTAATGCAGTTTTATTCGCTTTTATTAAACGCTTTTCTGCGGGGGAGACGTAACTCTCGCGTTCCTGTCACATTCGTAAGATAATATTTGGTATCTGTATTTGCAAATTTGGCTCATAATAATCTCTATTTTGGATGATTTATGCTGTGCTCCTACCTTGGCAGAAATGTTTTTTAAAATAAAAAAAAAAAAGAAAGAAAAAAGCTAAATTTAAGATGTAGCTTTTAATTAGAAAGCTATTTACTTGGCTCGCTATTCTCCATTTCCCAGTGAATTTTTGCTAAGTGCAAGATAGATTTGCATAAAGAAACTTCTACGCATGATGAAATAGATCTACATTGAAATTAGGGATGTGCACCGGCGACTTTTGAGGTCTCGTGTTTTGTGTTTTGGATCCGGATTTTCGTTATTTTTGAGGTTCGGATTTGTCTCGCAAAACACCTGACGAAAGGTCTCGGTTCGGATTTAAGGTATTGGATTCGGATTTTTTTTGAAAAAAACATAAAAAGTTTAAAAATCAAGTTTTTGGGCTTATTTTCACTCCTAGGCTATTATTAACCTCAATAACATTCAATAACAAGCATTTCCACTAATTTACAGTGTATTCTGAACACCTCACAATATAGTTATTAGTCCAAAACGTTGCAACAAGGTATCTTTCTGGACTGCGTAGAGGAGTGGGTCACCACAATATATATTAAAAACCCTGAACTTTTATGAATCGCACCAATAAATGTACCTGGACTGCGTAGAGGAGTGGGGCACCACAATATCTTAAAAACCCTGAACTTTTATGATTCGCCCCAATAATTGTACCTGGACTGCGTAGAGGAGTGGGTCACCACAATATCTTAAAAACCCTGAACTTTTATGATTCGCACCAATAATTGTACCTGGACTGCGTAGAGGAGTGGGTCACCACAATATATTAAAAACCCTGAACTTTTATGATTCGCACCAATAATTGTACCTGGACTGCGTAGAGGAGTGGGTCACCACAATATCTGATGGAGATTGTGGAGGAAGTTGACGAGGAGGGTGTTGCTGGTGTGTATCCAACTGGACCACGGGATTTAGGTGTCCCTGTACCGATGAGGGTCCTAGCCCCAGTTCCTGAACTAACCACTGAACTATGAAGGTTATTCAGGTGACGTATAAGGGAGGATGTTCCTAGGTGGGCAAGATCCTTACCCCTGCTTATTTGAGCTTTACATAAGCTACATATGGCCATACATTGGTTGTCTGGATTTGGATAAAAATAACTCCAGACCAAAGAGGTGCATTTTTTGGTCTTCTGACCAGGCATGACGATGGGCTTTTTCATCCCATGGACATCAGCTGTTTCCCCCCCTGGTGCCTCATTTACAATAACCACATCACCATCCTCATCATCAAGTTCCTCCACAGCGCCAGCTACATCATCAATAGCCTCCTCCCGAGCCACCTCTTCCCGTACAGTGATGGGAAGGTCAGGCTTGACAACCACCAACACCCTTGGACTCGCCTTGGGGATTTGTGATAATTTCTCTTTAGAAGGCAGAGTTGTTTGCTGTTTTGTTGCTGACAGCATAACTCTCTTCAATTTTTTGTAGGGGGGGGGAGGAGGAGGAGGGCTAAGAACCGTGGGTGAAGCTGAACCACTAGTCATGAACACGGGCCAGGGCCTAAGCCGTTCCTTGCCACTCCGTGTCGTAAATGGCATATTGGCAACTTTACGTTTCTCCTCAGATGATTTTAAGTTTCTCTTTTTGCTACTTTTTCTTAACTTGGGCTTTTTGGATTTTACATGCCCGGTACTACGAGATTGGGCATCGGCTTGGAAGACGACGTTGATGGCATTTCATCGTCTATGTCATGACTAGTGGCAGCAGCTTCAGCATTAGGAGGAAGTGGGTCTTGATCTTTCCCTACTTTATCCTCCAAATTTTTGGTCTCCATTATATGTAGCACAAGATACTGCAGAATGTGTGAACTTGGTAATATTGCAGTACCAATGGACTTATACTGCTGGATTGGTTTTGCAAATTTGGTTATAATTATTATATATATTTTTTTTTTTTTATTTTTTATTTTTTTTTACTTTTTTCTTATTTTTAAAAAACTTGGGAATAGTGGGGAAATAACTATGCCCTTAGAAGCACAGAGCACAGGACACAGCACCACTGGACTGAACAGGACACGGCACAGGACCCAGCAGCACTACGGAACTCAGCAGGACAGAGCACAGGACACAGCACCACTGGACTGATACTGCAGAATGTGTGAACTTGGTAATATTGCAGTACCAATGGACTTATAATGCTGGATTGGTTTTGCAAATTTGGTTATAATTATTATATATTTTTTTTTTTTTAAATTTGTTATTATTTTTTACTTTTTTATTTTTTAAAAACTTGGGAATAATGGGGAAAAAACTATGCCCTTAGAAGCACAGAGCACAGGACACAGCACCACTGGACTGAACAGGACACGGCACAGGATCCAGCAGCACTACGGAACTCAGCAGGACAGAGCACAGGACACAGCACCACTGGACTGATACTGCAGAATGTGTAAACTTTGTAATATTGCAGTACCACTGGACTTTTACTGCTGAATGTGTGAACTTGGTAATATTGCAGTACCAATGGGCTTATACTGCAGGATTGGTTGTGAAAATTTTGTGGTAATTAAAAAATATTAAAGTAGTTTTTGGTATTTTTTAAAATAACTTTTTTTTTTTTTTTTTTTTAAACACAGGGGAATATTGGGGAAATAACTATGCCCTTAGAAGCACAGAGCACAGGACACAGCACCACTGGACTGAACAGGACACAGCACAGGACCCAGCAGCACCACTGACCTCAGAAGGACAGAGCACAGCACACAGCACCACTGGACTGATACTGCAGAACACAGCACAGCACAGCACTAAACAGCACAGCACTAAACAGCACAGCACAGCACAGCACAGCACAGCACAGCACTAAACAGCACAGAACTAAACAGCACAGAACTAAACAGCACAGAACTAAACAGCACAGAACTAAACAGCACAGAGGACCACCTAACACACCCTCCCTCTACCCTGATCAATGCCCGAGTGAAGATGGCGGCGACTAGCGGGGAATTTATAGGATCCGAGTATCGCGAGATCCGACAACGGAATTATGAGTCAGAGCCTCAGTTTCACTTTTGAATTTGGCGCCAATACCCGGATCTGTCTCGGATCCGACTCGGATCCGCAACGTTCGGGTGGGCTCGGATTTCAAAAATCCGAGTGCGCTCATCCCTAATTGAAATGGTCGTTTTTTTGGAAAGTGGACAGAAGTGATGACTCTATCAGTGTCTGATTTTTAACTTGTAGATTTGTTCAGATTAACAGTGTACGTGAAATATAATGTTGGTTTCATTCAGGAATGCCAACTAGTAAATTCATAGATAGTCCGTAAGGAAAACTAGACAAATTGGTGCGTGTCCTTAAGAAAACAATAATCGGTAAAATAATGACCTCTGACCTTCCTAAACCATAAATCATTCACCACACCAATAGGGTGCTCATAACCCGAAAAGGGATTGGGCACCCAAATCTCATCCCCTGTACCCTTTTAACATGCTACTATTTTCACTTTATAATTATTTTTTTTTTAGAATTTTGTTAATGTTGTCTCAGTAAAAATATTGGTCATCGGTTACTTTTGTATAGGGTGGTACTGGGGTCTTGTGTTCGATTCCAGTCAAGGGCTTCATCTGTGTGGAGTTTGTAGGTTCTCCCCCGTCGGTTTCCTCCTGGTGCTCCGGTTTCCTCCCACACTGGTCCTACATACTGGTAGGTTAATTGGATGCTCTAAAATTGAAACGTGTGTATGTGTCTGTGTTTGTTAGGGAATTTAGACTGTAAGATCCAATGGGGCAGGGTCTGATGTGAGTGGCAAATATTCTCTGTACAGAGCTGTGGAATTGGTGGTGCTATATAAACAAATGGTGATGATGATGATAGTTGGGCAAGTTGGCCTTTACAAGCCATTGCCGCTTTAAATTTACCCTGCAAAGTCGCAGATTTCCAGCGACTTGCAGCATTGGATCTTCATACATTTACCCCCAGGACTCTATAAGCTCCTTGGCGATCTATGGACACTGCCGGCCGTAAGTGCACACACACACGTCAGGATTGGAACGACGTTGAACCAGATATTTAGTTCAGTCTAAAAATCAAATGAAACGATACGAGGGTCTGCGGCTGTGCTGTATTGTACTACAATATAGCACTGCCACGGACGCTTCTTTGACAGCGCCGCGGCTGCTGTACAGTACAGCATCGCCAAAATGGAGCTGCTGCGCATGCGCGGCCACATGCACAGCAGCTCTCTCTATATATTTTTTCTGGGGGGGAGGAAACCCCCCCCCCCCCCTTAAAAATCCTGCGATTGCCTCTGGGTTATACATTAGTTTTAGTTATTTTCATTTAAGGGAGTATGTTTATATCTTACTTACGGATTACCTCTGCCCAACAAAGTCCAAATAAATCCGACCTTCTCTTTTTCAATTCCCTCCACCGGCCACACACACACACACACACACACACACACTTTTTGTTTTTCATTTTTCCGATCTGCAATTCATCCTGATATTTTATTAAGTATGCCTATTCTGCATTGTAAATGCTGCCTGCATTACGATCACTCACTGTCTGCAATTAAACCAATATTGTCACCGATGCTGCTGCAGTAAACCAAACTATATTAGATATATTGACAGCTGTCTACTGTAAGTGAGAGCAAATTAGACTAAGAGGCTAAGAGCCGAAATGTCACCAATGGTAGCGTCTCGCTCATTACCTTGCCACAATGACTCATTCTCATCCCGTACACAGCATTATTAGGGAGACCGTCCTTGCTGAAATAACATCAACAAATTAATAATTCTTCTTACAGTCACAAGTCATAGAATATATTATGGTTTTTACACGTCTTCACCTGTGTAGACAGGAAAACAAGGAGACGGGTTTATAGCCTATTGTCCAAGTGTGGGGGTTTTTTTTTGGTTTTTTTTCATTTTATATGTTTGCAGTTCATTAACCCATAGGGCTCGTTCCTCTTTTCATGCACAGAAAATGCAGAAAAGTACTAATAAAGAGGGACAAACATTACTGCAACCTGGAATAAACGGTCTGCCTATTGCTAACTCCCCACTGTGGATTCCAAAATAAAATATATATATATATATATAAAAATCATTGATCTGTTTGTCTGTCCAGATATGCATTCGGATAGGATGACACCAACGCAAGGTGGTCCAGGCCAGGTTTTAGGGGAGTTAGGGCCCCGGTCGGACCTCCAGTTGGTGTACGCTGGACAGAACTTTGACCGGGTGGCCTTCTAATGGATGGATTTGGATGACATCTTAGCTGCTAATTATCTTTAAAATGTTGACAGTTACATCCAACTCATAATATGTGTGTGTGTGTGTAATATATATGTGTGTGTAATATATATGTGTGTGTAATATGTGTGTGTGTGTGTGTGTGTGTAATATATATATATGTGTGTGTGTGTGTATTTTTTTAATACAAAGACTAAGCCATGACAGTCCTCACAATCAGTCAGCACACACACAATGGGCTCTTTAGCTGGTGCAAATGATACGGCTATAAAACATGTACTTACGAGATAACCTGAGCTTGAATTGGCTGCACCATGTTGGAACGCCCTCGGCGCTCCCTTACTGCGGTCATCTGCCCCTTCCCTCTCCGCTCTGCCATTCAGTTGTAGGTAGTGGTCAGTGTCATTTGCGTTCAGAGATGATTTGCAGACAGTTGTGTTCATTGGCATAAACTCTGTTTCGGAGCATGTGCAGAGCTATTTAACGCAAGATACGGCACATAAAGGGACTTGCGTCCAACATGAGTCAGGCCCGTACTTAATAGGTATAGTATGGATGTCTATGTGATAAATAAAACTAGAAATTAATATAATAAACAATACATTTTAAAAAATATATAATCATTTTTTTTGTTTTATATATTATTTGTATTATTTTATATTTTGTTCACAGGGACATATTCCTATCACATTGACTTCAACATTATCCTTGTTCAATTTATGTTATTTATGTTCCCTTATATGCACCCAAGTTTTTTTTTTTTTTTTTTTTATATAAATGTTACAACTTTGCTGCAGGATGTTAAATATAGAACATTGTTTCCTTTATTGCCGGTTTGCGTTCGGTTTCACGCTTGAACAAGGGGTGCGGCTTAGGTTTGCAAATTGTATCTGTTCCTTTTAAAAAGTTGCACAACTAAAATATTATAAAATGGGTACAGTGTTGCAAGGAAACAGTGACCTAATTTCAAGACGATTTCAGTTTTGTACAGATTTTTGTCAAGTTTCACAAACGTCTCCCACTGTCCGGCTAAGTTAGCAATTTACTTATTTTATATATTGTATTGGAATTTTATTTTCATAAGCTGCATTGTCATGGATTTTACACAGTTGGCAACTCTCCCTAAATTCCAGGGACGGTCCCAGGAAATGTCCCTGTTTTTTAATATTGACCAACCTGCACAATAACATTTCTATTACATATATGGGATGCAACTTTCTCTGGGCAGCCATGTGTTGTTGGAATTAATATCCAATTGTTAGAAACAATTATATTGATTCATCACCCAAAACTGCATCTCTGCATGTTATATTTTATGCTTTAAGAGATACAATGAGTTCCTTATCCACATACTCCCTGCAAAACCACCTCCTGCGGCTCTGACATAGAGGAATAGGAACTGATCTGCAGCTGTCTAGCTTCATAAAACTCTGTAAGAAATGGAGACAAATCTGAGTGTGAAGCTAGAAAGTATGAATATTACAGTGAAAGCTGATTGGTGGAGAGGAGATAGAGCAGGTTAGGTGCCAGTTGGTGTTTCTTCCCGGTAATCCCTATCGACTCCAATGACCAGTGCCATGGATTCATACCCAGGATGGGACATGGGAAAGAAAGCCAAACTGATAGCTCTCGATCCACTTCTCCAATAGTTATTTACGCTCTTATGACAACACATCGTTAGTTTGATGTCGACAGTGGCGGGGCAAATTTTGCTCCTTTTCATGAGCGCACAATATGGATCAGGGGGTCCCACAGTAAATATTTGGGAGGGGGGGCTGGCAGTGGCAGAACTACCGCCATGGCAGCTATGAGCTCCCCTCACCACCGGGATCAGTAGGCACTACACCCGCATACGCTATACTCTGTGCAACAGTGCTAGTTCTGTCACTAAGTGCAGAAGATATTAAAATGATATTCAAGACGTTCAGGACCCCATTCCATGTTTAGTGGGGGGGGGGGGGTCTGATAAAACATCCAGATTATTTTACATCCTCTGTGACGGCAGGCCTCAAATTCTTGCCATTACATTGTAGCTGAATGCCTTGTGCAACATTTAGGTGACTTTTAGATGGGGAAGTGCATTTATTTGCGTACATAAACCAATTTAATTAAAACCGTTAAATGTTAAAGGTTAATTGTCACATTTATTGAATCCATTTTAAAATTATGTTGTTCATAGCACTTTTTTTTTTTTATTGACATTTTTACGATTGTTTTTTCTATTCTCTATATTTTACGAGATGCAGACAACGCGGTATTGCCCATCGATGTGTTCTGATCATAGTAATGATACAATGCTACCATTGTACTGAGCGAATTTCAATGTTCGAGGAGTTTGTTATTGGGGGGGGGGGGAGATGAGCATTGCTCAATTCAAGACAAATTGGGTGTGTGTCAATGAAAGTAAAAATCAATTGTTCAAAACTAAATTTAATATGCAGAAATGTAACACATTAATATAATTAATCTCTATAATGTAAGCTCTTATGAGCAGGGCCCTCTCCGCAAAAGTGTTTTCCTTACTTATTGTTGTCATTTTGCTGGTTGTAATTATGTATAATTGTTATTTTGTACCTGTAATTTTATTGTTTAACCGTGTGGTGACTTTTATAAAATTTAAAAGATTATAAGAATAATTAATAAGTAAGAGGTGGTTTGAAAGGGAGAGATGCAATTCAAGCGGATTCGGGGTGTAACCCACATTATGCGTGCGTAAGACAAATAGACGATGGTGCGTTTAGATTTCCGACAAAGTGGAGGCTTGTGTGCTGTTTGTGTTCTGTCTTGTCTAGCGTAAGACAATGTTTTTTGTTTATTTTACAAAAAAGTGTTTATTGAAGCGGTACGTTAAATCTGATCTAAAATTCAAAAATTCTGGAACTTTAGATCGAGTAAAGAATTCTAACTAAACTCGCCCAAGGTGAGCCAGTCTGACCACAAACGCATATTTTGGACCGCAAGATAGAATCGGCATAGATTGTACCGTGAACATGTTCAAGCCGCTCGAAGCGGTGAAATTTGATTTAATTTTGAACCGGTTCTAAATGTTAAACCATTTCTCCTAATCATTTAATGGTACCTCCCAGTTGCACTTCGGACTATGGTATAAGGTTTACGCTTTCGAACATGAGCGCTGTCCAAATTTTTCCTCCTTTTGCTTGTAGTTTGCAGAGGCATCTCCGTCTGGTTCTTCTTAATATTTTCTAGACGCTTGGCGCTGCACATTCAGCGCGGTTTGTAAATCAGATACGCTAAATACAAAAAAACCCACAGTGGCCTAGTAGTTAGCACTTCTGCCTCACAACGCTGGGGTCATGAGTTCAATTCCCGACCATGGCCTTATCTGTGTGGAGTTTGTATGTTCTCCCTGTGTTTGCGTGGGTTTCCTCCGGGTGCTCCGGTTTCCTCCCACACTCCAAAAATATACCGGAAGGTTAATTGGCTGCTATCAAAATTGCCCCTAGTCTCTGTTTGTGTGTGTGTGTGTGTGTGTGTGTGTGTGTGTGTGTGTGTTAGGGAATTTAGACTGTAAGCTCCAATGGGGCAGGGACTGATGTGAATGAGTTCTCTGTACAGCGCTGCGGAATTAGTGGCGCTATATAAATAACTGATGATAATGATGAAAAAACAACAACTTGTTATGATAATCGCCCCCTACAGGCAGGTTTGGAAGCAGACTGGTATGTGCTGATACACAGGAAACATGTTTCCTTTATAATGCATAATACTACTTCTGATACATAACAGTGAATTGGTACCAGGATCTCTCTCTACACATAACTATAACACAGAGCTGTCTGGTAAATAGGACTGTCTATTGGGCTTTGTGTTTGCAGTATGTATCGGCAAATAAGTGCGCTAAATATTGTTTGTTACAAAACAGATGTCAAATAAAATTAGACCATATGTGCTATAAAACACTTCTCTTATTCCTCTTCTGCACACTGCCTTTCAAGACACAGTGTTTTATGGAGCAGATATCTGAAGAAATATGTAAATGTTAAGAAAACACAAATTTATTTGGTTTTATTTATAGGTGGCTTTAGTCTGGAGAAATCTGACATTGATACCGTCTCTGTACGCTTCTAACTCGCGGTAATTGTCAAGATGTTCCTCCATCTTGTTCATATGCAGTCGCTGCCTTATCAAGATTAATTAAATGAAATTGGGTGGCCGCATGTGCTCTCTGGATTTGGGTATTGTCGTCCTGGAAGATACCCCTCCCATCAGAAAATAAATCCTGCATCATGGGGCGACGATGGATAGTACCAATAATTAGTGATTAGCAATTGACTTTGTCTTCTAAATCAATGACACAACCAACCATGCCAGGAAAATGTGTTGTACCATTACAGAACCACCAGGACGGCTCAGTTGTCTAAAACCAGTCTGGTTATTCTGTGACTGTTTTGACACATTGGTGTTATCCCTGAAGACTCTGTTTAATAAGGACCAATTCCTAAAATACAAAAAAGCAGAGCAAATGTCATTTGGTGATGATCCAGATGTAAAGGAAAATGAACTATTTCTTTTTTGTTTTGTGGGATCCAATTATTAATTGAGATTAAATGGGGACGAGCTCGCATTTATAGTAGTGATTGCTATTTTTCGGGAGGACACCAAGCGCCCCCACCTCCAAAATGATTTCAATTCTCAATCTGGTTAAAGGTGCTTTAAATCTGTCTTCATCCCTATACAAGCAATGGGACCCGCAGATCGAAAAGTCCATTTCTAGGCGGACTTTGATCAGTGTAATAAAAAACTTGGAAACCTGTTTTAAAGACAATGTTGTTCCTCCACTCTCATTGTTAAGACATAAATTCTTCCCCTTTACGTATATACTGTAGTGGCAATACATTATACAGCGTTTTGCTATCAAGTCATTTTTAAATCAGGGGTCATTATTTTGCTCCAGCCACTCACTGACCGACACATTGTTGTCTGCTGCTAATTGTATCCTTAAAATCCAAGACCAAACTGGATACATTTTTAATTCATTCTTAAGGAAATTCTATTCTTACAAACAATTCCTTACTGGAACTGTGTCCGAACTTTCTTACAGAACTGACGTTACCTGCGGTGAAGGAGAGATAGTGTGGCTAGATTTAATAGCATGGCCATTTCTGGTTAAAGGGATTCAGACACCAGTGAACAGGAGGCTGATATACTCTAATTTACTTTTTACTGGTACAGAAAACAACTTAGTGGTTTCTTCAACGTCCCGTGAGGGATCCCTTCATCCCGGAGACCAGGATTATCCAAAGAATCTGCGACTAAGAGTGCTAATTGTAAACAACATATCTTCCGCAAGTTAATGATGAATTATTCCTCTCCATTAAATATGCTGATTACAGAGATGCTATGAGATATATGCAGAAAACTGGAAATTATGATTTTAAAGGTAAATGACATCAATCTGTAGGAAACTCAAGTTTCATATAGGTTCTTAAAGCGTAAAATAAGGTACCCCGTGTAAAACTAAATACACTTTCAATGGTGTTTATGGTTTTTAATCATGAGATACTAAGTATATTGCTATGTATATTTAAGTTTTCCAAGGGGTAGATGGAACAGGGCAAAGCTCTGCAGATCCTTTGCAGATTCTTAAGTTTAACAGCTCTCTAAAGTCATAGGCAAACTGAGGGAGTTTCCTAGTGCCTGGAAACCCCCCACCAAGCCTGGGGCACTGTATAATTGAGGTGGCTGGATCCAGCCCCCGCTTCAAATGGCTCTGATTGAAAAGGGAGAGCTGTGTGCACCTAACAGTAGTGCACGCAGCATTGCCCATGTATATTATGGGGATAGGAAGAGTTGGAGAGCAGCCAAGCACTGTCTATAATTATAGCCACGCCCCATGCATGCTGGTCACGCCCACTGGTGGCGTGGTGTGGAATCCCCCCTCTACAAATCCTGCGTTTGCCCCTGAAAGTATAAGGCTAACATTAAGGGGACTCTGCAAACACAAAAGAACTATACACGTAGCCTCTGCGTCTCTAGGCGCCGCCCTGCACCAGGAGGGGAGAGGGGTGTTAAGCCCGACAATTACCCTCGTCTCATCTTTTCAGCCTTTTCTTGCCAGAGCAGTCACTCTGACTGTTTGCAGATACCTGAACAGATAAAAGGATAAGCCACTTGGCACGTTTATTAGGCTAAAGGACAGGTAATCTATGCCTTGATACCTTGTGTCTAGTGAAGGGGGGGGAAAGACTGCAACTTATCTCTCACAACAATTAAGAAAAATGGTATTAAGTTCCGGCACCTTTTTTTCAATGGATTTTCCAATTTTAAAAGTAACTTTTGGACATTTAATGTTTGGTCCCCGTGGACTTGAATCGCCCTGTCGAGCGTAGCAGGTCGGCAGCAAAATCATTAAAACGGTGCCTGTGGGCTGCTTGTGTGTCGAGTCCAATCCATGCGTACATTGTCCGCACTGCTTGGCTCGTGGCGCTGCTCAGCTTGTGATTGGTTGTGTGGTCTCGCGCTGAGTGCTTACTGCGGGCGGCGACCCTTATGTTTCGTTACACAACTGACGTGTGTGTACAGTGATTGACTAAGTGATGTGAGTTACGCCACCTTTTTTCTTACACAAAATGCCCTGGGTATAACCGTAATATTTTGTGGGTTAATTGTTTTCCTTCGGGATGGTATCTAACTCTGTCTTTCCCCTTGTGCTGGACCCGTTCCCTCTGCCCCTTCATGGCTTGTACAGGGTCCCTGGCAGGCTCTTGTTTGGCTATGGCAAACTCCCCTATGCGATTGGCACTCCCAAATTGCAGTTATCTCTGATAGTCTTGCAGCCTTGTCTAAGAGATTGGCGGCTTTCTTTACCAAACTTGTAGCCTTGTCTGTTAGTGTAGAAGCTGTTTCTATCACTTTGTCACCAGTCTCAGAGCCAGCCACCAATCTTCAGTGTGTAGCGTTCCTCCTTATCTCTCACTCTCTGTATGAGTGGTAAAGTATCTCTACCATGCTGACCAGTGGCAGTACTCTTACATTCGCAATATTCTCTCACACTATATACTCTTTCCCAGCAGCCTCAGAGACCAAGTGCTCTGCAGACTCTCAGCTGACCAGCTCCAGGACTCCCAAAAATGCAGCAGACGTTCCTGCTGTGTGTTTCTGGATTCAGTTTGCATGTGAGTAATATGGGAATGGTAGTTTTGAGCACCCAAGGTTATATTACACTTCACCCCCCACCATGCCAATCAACCCTGTGGACCCTCCCCTCTCACTCTGGTAAACTCTGAGTCTGGGGCTTACATACATTTATAAAGGTAGATAATTAGAGGTCCATATGTTCAGTTGAAATAAGAGGAAAAAACTACTTGACCCTTGGAACAGAATAACAAAATAATTATTCTTACACTCATTGACTATACTGATTAGGGTCCATTTATCTGTAATGTCACCAATGTTTGTGTGCTTAAGTAGGAATGTGACAGGGGGTCCCGTCTTTGCAAACAGTATATTTCTCCAGAATGTAAATCCGACAGATGGTTTCCTAGTGAAGTGTTTTGAAAAATTGATCCAAGTAATGTTTTTACCAATAGAAGAATGCTAAGATTTATGATATGCTCAATGACATCTGTATCATATGTGGAATAGCAATACATATCTTGTTTGAAATAAGGAACAGATTAGCAAATATAGAGAACTTGTCACCTACATACGGTGCAGCCAACTGAGGCAAAACTATCGCAGTTACAGCCAGTGTGATTGATAAGGGGCCTAGGGTGTGGTTTAGGGAGCCCGACTCCCCAGTGTGAACTCTGATTGGCTGTCCTGAGTGCACATGACCAAGGGGTTGGCAGTCCACCTGCAATGTGCTTCGCCCACATGAATGAATTCATGCATTCTACAACTACTTCCTAAATATTTCTCCAACCCTCTGTTAATAATATTTGTTTCCTCCATCCCTGCTCAGCTACTCGCACAATACCAAATACTCTGATAATTGGTCTGTTTTGCGCTGCATAACAGCATGTAATAATGATTATTATATAGACGGAATACTGTTTAACAGGAAACATTGAAAAACATTATAAAACATGACCGGTCATGTTTAGGAAACTGCTAGAAAAATCTCCAAGTGTAATAAGTCCGTGAAAGACAGAAACATTTCATAATCGGACTTATTATGTAAACTATTAAGACTAATGTAAACTGTAAAACGTACAGGTATTGGCAGCTTCTCTTGTTCCATAGAATGTCTCTGTATTGTATGTCAGTCAGTAGAATGTTCTCTGAATTGTATATTGCTAACTAGAATGCTTCCCTTATTGTAAATTGGTCATTAGAATGCTCTCTGTGTTGTATATCAGCCAATAGAATGCTCTCTTTATGTATATAGGTTACTAGAATGCTCTATATTGCATGGCGGTCCCTGGAATGCTCTCTGTATTATATATTGGTCATTAGAATGCTCTCACTTGATGACCAGGCTACGTGACTGGGAAGGGGCTCCATATAGCAGCTTTGGTGTATTCCGATAGAGGTGAACGAAACCGTGGCAACATTTCACGTAAATCGCATTTTGTAGCGTTGCAGGCCATTTTGCAGTGGTGTAAAGTTCGGTGGTACAATCTTTGAGTTCCGCATATATTTGCCATATTATGGAATTTATCGCCTGGGGTGGGGGCGACACTCCTTTATTTCTGTATTCTGTGTGGTTGGGGAGGACAACTATGTTTGAGTAATTTCAGCTGAAAATAAAAACCTGAAAGGGGGAATTCTGAATGGAACACTTAGGGCCAAATTCTGTACATGCAAAAATTCTTTCCCTAATTGCAGAATGAGGGGGATATTGCATGGAGCAAATTTGCTCTCCTCTTATAGAAACATAGAATTTGACGGCAGGTAAGAACCACCTGACCCAGCTGATCTGCCCATTTGTTATCCTATGTTAACCTCAAACCCTATTTGATCCTTTCGTTCTTTATAAGGATATCCTTATGTCTATCCCAAGCATGTTTAAACTGCTCTACTGTATTAGCCTCTACCACCTCTGATGGGAGCCTATTCCACTTATCTACTACCCTTTCTGTCAAGTAGTTTTTTCCTAACATTTCCTCTGAACCTACTTCCCCCAGTGTCAGTACATGTCCTTGTGTTCTAATACTTCTCTTCCCCCCAGTGTCAGTACATGTCCTCGTGTTCTAATACTTCTCTTCCCTCCAGTGTCAGTACATGTCCTTGTGTTCTTATACTTCTCTTCCCCCCAGTGTCAGTGCATGTCCTCGTGTTCTAATACTTCTCTTCCCCCCCAGTGTCAGTACATGTCCTCATGTTCTAATACTTCTCTTCCCCCCAGTGTCAGTACATGTCCTTGTGTTCTAATACTTCTCTTCCCCCCAGTGTCAGTACATGTCCTCGTGTTCTAATACTTCTCTTCCCCCCAGTGTCAGTGCATGTCCTCGTGTTTTAATACTTCTCTTCCCCCCCAGTGTCAGTACATGTCCTTGTGTTCTAATACTTCCCTTCCCCCCCAGTGTCAGTACATGTCCTCGTGTTCTAATACTTCTCTTCCCCCCAGTGTCAGTACATGTCCTCGTGTTCTAATACTTCTCTTCCTTTGTAGAATGTTTCCCTCCTGTACCTTGTTATAACCCTTGATACATTTGAAAGTTTCTATCATTTCCCCCGCGTTCCCTTCTCTGCTCCAAACTATATATATTAAGATCTTATAGTCTTTCCGGGTAAGTTTTGTGCTGTAGACCATGCACCATTTTAGTTGCCCTTCTTTGTACAGTCTGTAATGTATTTGTCACTCACCGGACTGTGAGTGCTTCTTCCCGGACATTTAGGAACCGTGGTCGTCCTCCATCCTGAGGGTCTGCGCATGCGCAGCCCTTTCTAACCCTTCAGTGTATGTTCCTTTAACTTAATTGGCAGATCAGGCAACACTCCCTATATTAAGCACCTGTGGTCAATACCACGTTGCCTGATCTTGGAGTCTCATTCCCCATGAGTCTCTGAAGGTGTTCCTGTGTTTCCTCGTGTATTCAGCGCTGCTGATTCCTGTGGTTTCCAAACCACTTCTACCTCTGTGGTTTCCAAACCACTTCTACTACTGTGGTTCCCATACCACTTCTACCATCCTGTGTATCATCGTGACTGTTAGCTGATTCCTATCCGCTGCCTCCGTGCACTACAGTCTTCAAGCCACTTCAACTCTACCATATATCATTGTGACTGTTAGCTGATTCCTATCCGCTGCTTCCGTGCACTACAGTCTTCAATCCACATTCACTCACCTGTGCATCATCGTGACTGTTAGCTGATTCCTATCCGCTGCCTCCGTGCACTACAGTCTTCAACCTGCAACTCGTCTGTGTTTCATCGTGACTGTTTGGCTGATTCCTATCCGCTGCCTCTGTGCGCTTCAGTCTTCAGCTCATCTCATCTCTCCCGTGTTTCCTCGAGACTGCTGCTACTATTGCTATCCGCTACTCTCCGTGATCAACAGTTCCAGTTCAACTCTGCTCTCCCGTGTTCCATCGTTACTGCACCTGCTGGTTGCTATTGGCTACCTCTGTGTGTCCGCAGAGTCCTGCTACTGCTGCTGTCAGCTCTACTCGTCCATCTACCGCTGATCCGCTCTCCACGCCTTCCTGTGTTCCCGCTGGTCTCTACCCGCCTGTCAGCATTGGATTCGTGTCTCATCATTTACCCCTCTGCTAGACCATCACCATTCTCCTGGGTCCTCCAAGAGTCCAGTTCCACGCTCTACTGATTCCTGTGTATTTGTTTCCCTGCTGGTCTACTTACCTGTGCGCTGCACCTACTAGACCATCGCTTCACCCATCTAGGGACTTCGCATCCTGCCGGCCTCCTGCCGCTCAGGTATCTCTGCACTCCTATCTGACTGCCTGCTTCTGAACCACGGTATGCATACTTCTCATTGACTGTGCTGGTGTATTGCATATCTTGCTGGACTGTGTTGGTTCTCCTCTGGAGTCTGCTATCCGCTGAGTCTATTGCCATCATTGACTGTGTTATCTTGTGCCGGATTACTTCAAGAGACTTTCTATTATTGCAGTGCTGTTCAGTCATTTATATATATTGTAAATATTACTGTGGATCGAGTTTAAGGTGCCCGTGTATATCCTGTGTTGCAGTCTCTCCCCGTGTACCTCCTCACATATATATTCAGTGGTACAACTTGCTAGTGGCAGACCACTGACTCCCCGGATACCTCCACTTGGATTCCATTCCTTCACACAGACAGCGGTACAACTTGCTATCCGCAGACCGCTGACTCTCATCACCTCCTTGTCTCTGTTGGACATTCCTCCTCACTATAGCAGTGGTACAACTTGCTACCGCAGACCACTGACTACCTTCACGTGTCCTTTGTCCATACAGTTCCTCGTGTATTATTACCTCCATATTACCAGTGCTGCTAGTCATAGACTTTCCTGAGCATCTCATCATCTGCTATTTCCTGTTCCGTGATCACCCTGCTACCAGAGTACCATATTACCACCTATACTGCTCTGGTAAGCCTATCACCTGGTGATCCCTGGGTAAAGACTCCTAGTGCCCGTGACAGTATTTATATCCTTCTGGAGATATGGCCTCCAGAACTGAACACAGTATTCTAGATGAGGCCGTACCAATAACCTATAATCTAACATAAGCATGAAGGTGCTAGTTCTATGCACCCGTGTGTGGTTCAGACTTGTCTTTGGAGTTTTGGGGTATATCTGAATTCCCCTAACCTATGAGGACTGGAGCTGTGCGCTAACAATCGTCGTCCGCCATACTGGAAGCACATGACGGGACCGCGTCGTCAACCTTCCTCTAAAAATAATCTCCAATTTCACCTCCTCTGTGGCCTCCAAGGATCTATTCATCCTGTAGAGACCCCATAGCGGGGAATAGTATTTCTAAGTAATCCGAAATAATCTTAATTGCCCCCTTAGACCTGGATCTCCCCGCAAATGCGCCCTCTTGCCACAATGTCAAGCTGTGCCCCTCTGCGGAAATTGTTCAAGTTGCTCTCCTCACATCTTCTATTCGCCTACACGGATGTCTCACCGTCATCGTGATTCTGTTCTTTCACACTGAGTTTCATTAGTTTTCTGCTGTTGATATTAAGAAATCCATAATTAAGTTCATGCATACAATTGTCAAGTAATGTGTAGTGGTGGCACAAAATATCGTTTCTTCATTTACTTAATTAGGGAGAGTAAATGTCAGCTTTGTAAAATGAAGCTCTATACCATGGTAAATGATTACACTATTGTCATAGAACCTGTTGTACATTGTCATCCGCAGTGATACAAATGTTACAAGTATATAGCAAATTAAATACATGGCATTGCTCATAACAATTATTTGTATTTATTATTTTTTCTTTTAATAACGAAATCAGCTGCAAATGAAACTAAACTAGTTTTTTTTTTTTTCCTTCCTAGGATAATTAAAGAATATTAAGCCAGATCTGTCTAATCTATTTTAGGTAACAAAAACATATTAACATAGACAATTTAAAACAACAGAAATTGCCACCGGGGTTCTGAAGCAATATAATGTCAGACATTAATGTGTTACGTGTAGGCGGTCGTTGGGGGGTTTTTTTTAGCTGATACTTTAAGGTGCTTGTTATAGTAATACAAAAGTGTTTTGTACATTTACTTTCGGGAGTACAGAACTGAAACAGTTTAGAAAGTTTAAGGAAGATGAAAAGTCTGGTGTGGAATCTCTGATGTTCGTGGCAGTGGTCTTAGTGGGCTGGAATACCCTAAATTTTCCTTTTTCTTTGATTGCAAAACTATTCTCTGTATGGAACTAAATTCCATACACTTACATTTTCCATACCACCATTTCAAAATTCCCACTTCGCCCACTGGTTTGGGGTATAGAAAGAACGGATATACCAGATACTAATTGGGTGTTTCTCTGGCATACTTAGGGCAAACATAAGTGCCTTGGGTTCTTCTAGGCCAGTGATGGGCAACCTGTTGCCCTTCACAGGCAGCATGTGTGGCCCTCTAACCTTTAAAGAGGGCCGCTCATGACCCTTAGTCTTAGAAGTATAGTTGGGGCTGAAGGTAAAACTCAGCGGGGCATAAAGGAAAGAGTAAGTTCTGGAGCTGATGGGGTATAAAGCAGAGATGATCTTGGGGCTGAAGGTGAAGGCTTAGGGGGCTGCATATGGTCCAAGGGCCACCTGGTGGACATCACTGTTCTAGGAAGTAGGATATGTTGAGTGGAAACCACAGCATCCACTCAGCTCTCTCAACATAACACTCAACCATTGACGTGTTCCGATATAACTTTTTGCCTTCTTGGGTGATGGACTTTCAGGTTATCTATGATACATTAGTTTCTCTCAGGATTCCATAGTTGATCTTCTATCGCTCTCTCTGAGTGGCTATGTATACTAGGCATATAAGTGCATCACCGTGTAGAATGTGGAAAAGGTATTCACACGTCTCTGCTGTAAAATGCCAATGCCTCTCAAAACCAAAACGCGAGGGATTTAATCCTTGTGGGCAGGAAACTTCTGGGTAATAGCACAGATACCACTGGATACAACTGCTCCCACCTCATTAGATCTCATCAGTACTAGTTGTGAAACAATAGCTTCTACAGTATAGGACCTAGTAACCCCATACGGTTTGTTTTTAAAAAAGGGCTCTTTGTGAACATATAATGAACTGGATCATGACATATCTCTAGGGCTATCAACATTAATCACATTTGATGTCAGCCCTGCTGCAAATGAGGAAATAACCATATTACCTGGAATATTAAAAATCTAGTTCAAAAGGGTGTGAGGTGAGGACTCGGTGGTGAACATCCCTTGTTCCTTTAGTCAAGTGGAAGTTAAGGTATGTAAAGTAAGATAGATAGATAGATATATATATATATATATAATTATGACTGCAGGGCTGCATCCACTTTGTGGAATTCCCTCCCTCGCACAGTAAGAATTTCCTCTAGTCTTCAAACCTTCAAGCATTCTCTGAAAACCCACCTCTTCGGGCAAGCTTATAATATTCCTCAACCACCCTCTTAATCTCCCTAGGTTACCCTATTACCACCTTCACACAAGACTACAACTCTCTGACCAACATCGCCATGTGACTAGATCATACAGCCCACTAAGCACTTTCTCACATTGATTTCTGGTTGGACCATTATGCAGTTTGGTGTAGCACTTAGACTCCTCTATCAAACTCCCATTGTCCCATAGATTGTAAGCTTGAGAGCAGGGCCCTCTTACCTTCCTTTCTGTCTATTACCCAGTATTGTTCTTGTTTCCAATTGTAAAGTGCTTTGGAATATGCTGATGCTATAAAAATAAATAATCGTGATAAAGAAGACGCAATTATACATCTCCCTTAAATTAGTTGAAATAATAATTTTGACTATTGTAGTAGGAGATACAAAACACTAAGGGCTTTTTTTATTTTTCAGAGGAGCAAACTAATGTCCACTTTACTTCCTTATTAATATATTTCAACTTCCAGGTTGCTAAAATAACTTTAAAATGTAATATTAGTGATATTTATTAATTTCTACTTTTTTCTTTTTCCACTTTCACTTTTTTTAATTCACTTTCACTTTTCTTCTGTGTCGTGCATAATAACCCCCAGTGTACTTTTTATCCTAGCTTCAGTATAACTGTGGTTGACAACAAACGTTCTTCCAGTTTTCCTCTTAACTTGAAATGTGTCCATCAACCATTGACGCATGTATACAAAATGGGTGTGAAATATTGCAAGACGAGTGCAGTGGCGGATCCAGGGGTGGGGCGATCGGGCCGATCGCCCTCCCTAGCAGACACTTGCTGCCGACGGCTGCACACTATGTGCAGGTCCGTCCAGCCGTGACAGGCAGGGACAGTGTGCTGCCCGGCTGCTCTGACTGTGTTTTTAAAACACAATCAGAGCAGCTGGGCAGCACACTGTCCCTGCCTGTCACGGTTGGACGGACCTGCACATAGTGTGCAGCCGACGGCAGCCTAAGATGTTAGAAGGGGCGGGGCCTAAATCCCCCCCCCCCCCCCCCCTAAATCGCCCCGGGTACAGCATTTTTCTAGATCCGCCCCTGGACGAGTGACCTGTAACGGTCCTGTAACTGAAGCTGTCGCCCCGAATTACCGTCTTGTTTCTGTGTGTGAGCCGATAGAGCCGTCATCTAGAGTAGGACAGAGGGGTAACAACGGAGTGCTGTACCTTGCATCTCGCGTCATCTCCGTCTCAGTGTAAACTTCCTCAGCTTGAACAAGCCGCACAAACTGTTAGTTGTGCGCTGTTTCTTACTTCTCACAAGGGGCTCTCCTCCCCAGGGAAACCGACCGGTCAACTTGCAGTTGGTCTCAAAATGAGCATAAGTTACTCTTAAACAAAATCTAATTTTCCACCTATTTGTGCTTAAATACGCATCAGCAGCTTATGAAGCTCATTTAAGACAAGTCAAACATCGTAAGTGCGGAGTTGCAAAAAATATGGGGCACATTTATCAATGTTCGGCAAAAGTGAGAAATAGTTATCAATCCTTATCGCATGGATAAGGATTGAACTATTTCTCAAATTTATGAACAGATCACAGAAACAGCAGTTCCGAAAAACTGCTGTTTCTGTGATGTAAAAAATCACGCTTACCCCCCTCTTCGTGAGCGCTGTCTCCGGGTCTTCTCCTCGTTCTCTTCATTCTTTAATTGCACATGTCCAGTTCCAAGAAACAAAGATCCCCTCTCTGTCTCTGCAACTATCGTTGCAGAGAGAGAGCTGTGTGTGACACGGATGGATCATGTGATCCCTCCACACTTGCGCTGTCCAGCTCTGCTCTTCGGAGCAGAGCTGTCAGCACTGAAAACTTTCAATTTTGATAATGTACGCCAGCTTTTTTTCGGGACTTGTTAGATTGCGGCCAGAGCAGTCACCATACTTTTCAATGGTGACTGCTCGCAAAAACGATCAGGAGTGCAAAGCAGCAGATATCCATGATATCTGCTGCGATGCACCTTTAATAAATTTGCGGAGGGCACATCGGTACCTGATTTCCACGGTAAGTGCACAATAGTGCACTACCGTGATTTCTTAAATATACCCCTATGTCTCCTAGCAATCGCCACATTTGCGTGAACACATCCGTACTTGACCTTCGTTTACACTCTTCTCCTTCCTCTTTCCTCCTCTCCGGTTGTAAGGAGGAGACGCGAGTGCCAGATAGCGCAAGCCTGCGTTGGCGGTGGCACACTTTCGTCTGTTCCTTTTGTGTGAATTGAACAATTTTCTGTGCGCATACCGGCGCACACAGCGGACAACCTTAATGGACGTGAATGTGACTAATCTATGGCTGTTACCAGTGTTCCGTTCTTTGTTCCATCCAATGTTGATACATATCGTGAATGTCCTCATCTGTGTTCCTCTTTGAATCGAGACATCGAGGGGAGCAATGACCTTCTCTGTCTCTTAAAACCCATTGAGCACATTAAAACTTGTAATATTAAAGTTCTCTATGCATTTGCTAGGGTAAATTATGTCTCATTTTAACACAAGGATGGCTTTTTGTTTTCTCTCCATTAAGGGAACACTGGCGAGCCAAGGTGCCGTGTGGTTACATCTCTGTTTTCTGTCTTTTTTTTGTGTTGTGTGCCGTGAGCTTCACTTTCATTTGTTAAAAAAAAAAAAGCAACAAGAATACGGTTCGCGAGACAGATGAATAATCAGGTTTCAGTCAAGGAACATGACAGAATGGAAATGTCTTGGTCGCAGTCATAAAGGATAAAGAATTTAAAAGTGCCATATATTTTTTATTTTTTTTGCTTCCTCCGTACGACCATTATTTTCTGCATGCCGGGAGTACAGCAATCACACAGTGATGATGTGTGCCATGCCAGCCAATTCATTACCCTCTTTTTTTTTTTTTTTTTTTCCCTCCTCAATCCCAGTCATTTATCATAAACAATTCATAAAGCAGAGTTGTATAGTCGTAAGGAAATTAATGTTAGAAATTAGACCACACTGAACAATTTGCACTGAATTCAATCTTTTAGACCACGTTAACCCCCAAACCTTTTCTTTTTTTTTCCAATTTCTTTTCTCTTCTTTGGGAAAAAAAAAAACCACCTAGAATCTAACCACTTAATTTCGTCTGGTTTTCGAGATGTAATGATTTCTCTCTCTCTCTTTCTCTTTCTCTTTCTCTCTCTCTCTCTCTTGCTTGTCAAAAAATAAAATACAGGGAATTTTTAATCATATCACTGCCATTATCTATCTTTGCAATCAGAAATGGATATAAAAATTTATGGCTGGTCCTGACAGATTGTTGTGGTTTTTTTTGGTGTTTGTGTGTGTGTGTGTGTTACAGATTGGTTCAGCCACCTTTGGGTTATAGGCTTTGTCAGTTCACAGTTAATTAGCCATGCACAGCACGTAGAACGGTTACTAGCAGACAATATTACATCTCATGATACAATTGGATATGGCATTTGGGTAAATACACAACTGGTTATTATGCGACAATATTTGGTGCCGTGTCAAAAAAAAACCCAACGGCCTAATGGTTGAAAGGGTTAACGGGGGGAGGGGGAGGGCCTGAGATCTCGTATGATGAAAATAAATTTATTTATTTTGTTGTCATTGGGTTATTGATTACGGCGGCTGGATAAGTGTTTATTTTGCATTAATTGCAGCCGTAGCGTGCTGCCAATGTGATATTTCGGTTGTGGGGTTCTACATTCATCGCCTCTGTAACTGACAAGTGTTTTAAGAGATAACATTTTGAGCGGAGCATGCATACTTATCATATATTAATGCGCTCACCCTTCCAACATGTATAGGCAGCTGCTTAAATGTGCATTCATGCCTAAATATTAGCCACTAACATACCCTACGTCTTCCTTTTTATCCCCCAACCCCCCTTTTTTTTTTTATCACTACTGACAATAGGCAGGCAATTTAGCCTGTGTCTCTCTCTCTCTCTCTCTCTCTCTCATAGCATTATTTTAGCATGGCTGAGTAATTATGTATAGCTTAATACTGACTCACCCAGTTCTCCAAAATAGCTCGGTATTTTATGTGTGGTTTTGATTTAGGGTTATTAAAATGGTCTCTGAATAACAAAAAACATACAGCACTTCCTGCTCCCTTGCACTGATCTGATTTCAGACCATCTATACAATAAAAGCACACAGCCAATTTCCATTAATAGTCAGCGTGCATGCAGAATTGATTTTAGGTACTGTATAACAGCAGCCTGTATTAACACAACAATGCAGAGATTGTTCATTATTCGGGGCTGGGAAAGGTTTGCAGGTCTGGTGGTCTTATTATCCGTAATCTGCACCTTCTAATCCCCAGAATGTCACAGTCCCTCCCTAGACAACCCAACGGCCCTATTTGAGGGGCAAACGTTGTACCATACTTTGCTTTCGTGCCCTGGTTTGCTCCGTTTCACTATAGCCAATCTCTTGGGTACCATCTATAGATCTCATATATAGATTTTCATGGCCCTTAAAAAAAACAAACGTCTGTCTGACTACTTAATCCTATTTAAATAGAATTATTTATTTACGTCGGGGTCAAAAACTAAACACACAAGTGAGCCTTGGGGTACAACACCCTGAGCTTACTGATGCATGCAAAATATACAATCCTAATCCCTACAAAGTTTTTCACATCACAGGGGTTAGGGGGGTGGCTAATATCTTTAGAAAGAGGGGGGGTCCAGAAGAAGGGTACAGAGGAGACAGAAATATATGTCCGATATATATAGTGAGGGTAAATAGGGGGTTAGGGCTGTGGTGCAGGAGCCTCAATATTGTACTGAATCAAGTAGAGATTACTCTAGGTAGCAAAAATTGTTTGTAACACAAAGTTTTCCAAAGCAACATCCATGGGAACCAAGTCGATGTATAGGCAGCCTGTTTGCAGAGATTATTATTATTATTATTGCTTATCTTTAGGGCACCACATGAGGTCCGCAGCGACATACAGAGGGTAAACAACAAGACAGTACATGGTATAACAATACAATAAACAAATAACACTACAACTCTCGGCACAGCTACTGGGGTCAAGCAGTATACTCAGCGCAGGCTGAAACCTGTACCCATTAGCATGGGCACAACTAACTGGTCTAGAGCCACTGAAAGAGGTGCGAAGACAATAGAGGAGTAGAGTCAATGAGTAGAGAGCCCAAGGAGGAATGGTTTTATTCACCATCCGTATACACATTTTGATGCTAGAGGTGACGTCTAGAGGTACCAAGTGGTCTGTTTTTAACTGAGTAAGTGCTTAAATAGGGTGTGCTTGTACACTACACCCTCATATTTATTTTGATGTAGCAGCGTGAGCCATAGTCCTAATTGAACTCATCATGCCTTATCTTATGTATCACCGTCGGCACGCGGTACCAACGGGCGTCCCTGATTTCCAGGCTCTATAGTGGTAGCACCGTCTGCATTTGGATGTGGGTGTCCAAGAGGACAGCACTGAATGTCTTACTAACCAATAATATAACACTTTCTTATCTGAAATGCCGCAACTGCTTTTTCCAAGGGGCAATAAACCAGGGAAGATGTCGGCTCAATCCTTACAAACTCAAAGACTTAGCTCATTCATACAGTCAATTAAAGACGACTGTGGACATCCCTATTTTGAAACGGGGAAAATAGCCGCCACTTTTCATTCTTACTATTCAAAATTATATAACATTGCTGGCTTTATGTCTCAAACTAGAGGACGGGATCTCCGGAAGGAGATCGATAGCTATTTGAAATCCCCACAACTCTCGGCAGAGGTTAGGGAAACTTCGGAGCTGACTTTTACATCTCCTCTCCTCCTCTCGTTTGGGAAAGAGTCCTGATCCAACTGCCTTTACCATATCCTATATTAAGATCTTCAAGTTTCAGCTTTATTCCTTTGCTCCTCCAGGCGTTTAATGAGGTTTCATCTGAGTCAAAATCCTCCAAACAATCCCTAGAAGCCCAAATCACAGTTCTCCCGAAAGACTGGAAGGACCCATCCCTCCACCTTCAGACCTATTTTGCTTCTAAATATAGATGTTAAGATTTATGCAAAAATGCTCTACATCTCTTATAATAGCTCACCACTCGTCTCCTTTTTAGCGAACCCAGATTTCCCACAGGGCACTTCCTTCCTTCCTTCCTTCCTTCCACAATTGGTCACGGACTGAGGTCTTCAGAATGGACCAGTTGGTGGACTCGAAAGATATTTATCTGTTCTTGGACATTAAATCTAAATAGGATTTACCCAACGCTGAATTTTGGAGGCACTTGCAACTCTGACACGTCTTACAATCCACAAAACGGATACAGATAATACACAGAGACCTTACTGTTTTTGAGACTTTTATGTGACCCTGTTTCTACCTCTTCCCACTACTATGTATAAACTACTCTGTATAAACTCACTGTAGAAAATATGTTTCAATCCCTGCCGCATTTCACCAGACATTGGGAACGAGAATTAAATAGAAACATCTCTATAGAAGAATGGCAGTGTGTATGCTCCAACAATGAATGATTATCATTCCAAAGCACATCGTATTGTTTGATTTGATTTTTAAACCGGACTAAAGCGATGGAACGATGCAGTTCCAATCCTGCATTGTGTATAGATCTCTATGGAGTGTGCAGAGTCACGATCTTTTCAGACGATGGTTATGACAGATGAAGAGCACAGATCTGAAGATAAATCTTGTAAAACGTGTATAGTGTACACATGAATCGGCTGGCGATCGGGACTTTCTGTTTTGTTTTGTTTCCAGTCGTTGGTAAAATCGTTTACGGGTAAGAGGAGAGATTTTGTATAGTGTGTACCCAGCCTAAGAGAGATGACTGTGGCAGGATGATGGCGAACTACCGTATTAGAGGAATAGATTACCCCAGTGGATACTTGGATTTAAACACATTCAGGAAGCGAGTTGCCCCTTCCTTAATGCCCAACTGGGCATTTATTCAGCGGCTCACATTGGGTATAGCGGATAGCATGTTAACCCCTTCTGATAATATAGATAGTCCTCTATTTTTTTCCTTTCTGACTGCTGGGACATCACACCCTCTTGTTGTACTTTTTTGTGGACCTTTTAAGAAAATGCTCATTTGATGTGCAAAACTAATTTATAATTTGTAACCTGATATTGCAATTTGAGGCTGCAACACTTTCTCCATATAACATGAATCAGCACGGTGGCTCGGTGGTTAGCACTTCTGCCTCACAGCACTGGGGTCATGAGTTCAATTCCCGACCATGGCCTTATCTGTGTGGAGTTTGTATGTCCTCCCCGTGTTTGCGTGGGTTTCCTCCGGGTGCTCCGGTTTCCTCCCACACTCCTAAAACATACTGGTAGGTTAATTGGCTGCTATTAAATGAACCTTAGTCTCTCTCGGTCTGTCTGTGTGTATGTTGGGGAATGTAGACTGTAAGCTCCAATGGGGCAGGGACTGATGTGAGTGAGTTCTCTGTACAGCGCTGCGGAATTAGTGGCGATATATAAATAGCTGATGATGATAGCAGGCAGCAGACTACTGCTCCCTGTATAGAATTACAAAGGTCGCTGGGTACTTTTTCTAGCTACAGCGTTCCCAGATCACCACTAAATAGCACTCGTTAGACACTACACAGTATTCCTCTATCCTGTGTCTTCTTTCTCTCTGTCAGCTAAAAGATATCAAGGGTTTACAGATGGCGATATCACCGCTGTCTATCCATTTAACAAGGATCTTGGTGGTACAAGTATCGCCACATGCCTTCTACTATCATCACTACCTCCAGGATGGCAATAAGAGGGAAAAAATAATGAAAAATGGTAAATTAATACAATAAAGCATTTTTTCCAATGGTAAGTAGTTTAAAATGATTGTTTTTCATATTTTTATCTATTTTTTGCTATTTATTTTATTAATTTTGCTTTTATTAGTGTAACCAAAACCCAAAGTATTAAGCCATGGTACTTTTTTTTGGTACAGAAGGAGGAACTCAACCTCTGGACCTCCAGGCTGTTGTGCAACTACAAGGGCTAACATATTTTTTGTTAGTCGTTGCATGCTTGCATTTGTAGTTCCTTAGCAGGTGGAGAGCCAGAGGTTACCCTAACCTGCTTTTAGAATACTTCTGCAAGTCTCCTCCCACTCATTTGCATAGCGGAGTCTATGGCATTCAGATGGGACTACCACCGCTTCAGAATAGAGAGAAGACCTAAAACTAGACTTATTTTAAAAGAAAAAAAAAGAAAAAGGTTTTCAGGAATGAAATGTAGCATGATATATAGGTAATATTATGCACATATTATGTAGCATTTAATATAATTGCTGAGCTGCGTAGACTAGACATCTATATAAATACAAAGTCTCAAGAGGCTCAGGCACAGATATTTACCTAGACAGACAAAATTGTACGAAAAACTACTGAAGAAAGTAAAGACAAGCTTCACTC
The DNA here is from genome assembly GCA_036250195.1 of Mixophyes australis. Classification (NCBI taxonomy): domain Eukaryota; kingdom Metazoa; phylum Chordata; class Amphibia; order Anura; family Limnodynastidae; genus Mixophyes; species Mixophyes australis. Next base: position 9,135,019 of record JAVHZZ010000010.1, read on the forward strand.
TATGGTGGTTTGAATCCTAATACTTTTTTAATTATTAGTCATAAATTGTTTCCAATTTTCTGTGAAAATTAGACTTGGTAATTCATCATTCCTTGTTTATAGAGTAGAATTTGCTGATGAAAACAATGTGCTAAACTTATTGATTCATGACAATTGTTTAATTATTTATCATGGCAGAATTTTATTAGCATTTTTAATATTGCAGATGTGTACAAAGGCTAAGAAATTATGTGCAGCTTTTTGTTTAGCGAAATTAGATTGAGATGACTGGTGTGTCAAGATGGGAATTTTATGTGTACCAATAAAGTTATTTATGTTGAATTCGTTGTTTGGTGTATCGGTGTACGATGTGTGGGGGGTGGGGGGGCTGTATTCTGTGTAATGCGTTTTATCTAATCTAAATATTTCTGGTCATATGTGTATTGGGTAAAAGGAGACCTATTAGTGTCCCTTGCACCAACACACTCTCCTTCCTTTAACCAAAACTAGAGTGCCAGGGGTTGTCTGTTCTTTCCGAGCTCCTATAAATCTGCAGGATCTGCCTTCTCAATCACCTTTGAAACTTGCCACTGGCATTAAGGAGCAGTTTCACCTTGAGCAGAGGGAGAAGACAAAATTGCATTGTCACGCCCCCCCGCACTTGTCCCGTGGAAGTCCTTATTCTGCAACCCTAGAAAAATTAGCCAAAAATGTTATCGGCTAGTATAGCGTTGAATCGACCATACTTTATGCCATGTACTTTATACTAGATCTGTATAATGAATCAAGGAGTTGTTCTGAGTATTGAGTCCATCATCATCATTTATTTATTTATTTATATAGCGCCACTAATTCCGCAGAGCTGTACAGAGAACTCATTCACATCAGTCCCTGCCCCATTGGAGCTTCAGTCTTAACTCCCTAACACACACACACACACACACAGATAGACTAGGGTCAATTTAATAGCAGCCAATTAACCTACCAGTATGTTTTTGGATTGTGGGAGGAAACCGGAGCCCCCGGAGGAAACCCACGCAAACACGGGGAGAACATACAAACTCCACACTGATAAAGCCATGTTCAGGAATCGAACTCAAGACCCCAGTGCTTTGAGGCAGAAGTGCTAACCACTGAGCCACCATGCTACCAGAAATAGTTACCATATATATGTACTTGCAAAGTCTACATAAAGAGCAAGATTAACAATGGGGTCGGTCCATCACAGATAGGCCATGGGGAGCATCAGGATAGGGAGGGCCTGTCACGATCAGGTCCACCTAATTGTGGTTAGCCACTCCCCAGTAATCGGCCACATTATTACAAGTGCCGCGGACCAGCCTCGGGTTGACCATTTTGTACTGCATGGCGGCAGAGATCCAAAATGCACAACCTGCAAAGAATATATGGAAGAGCATATAATACTTGCCCTGCATGCAAAAACTAATGTTTGTATTTGCACCCACGTGTGTGACAATTAAGGTGCAGGAGGTGCGGCATCTCCAGGACTCAAAATTTGCTAAGGCACCATTCCTCCCCCGTTTGCACCCCTCGCACTGCGACATGATTTGCGCTGCTGCACATTCCGCCCCCGGATGAAATTTGTACCAAACTCTTAATCGACTTCCCCGTTGTCTCCAACATTTCTGTACATCTTCTTTACCCTCCAATGTCTATATGTAAACACAATATAATGTATGCAATCCATATCTTGGCGTTTATTTTAGTATGCAAATTGCAGTCTCCGGCTGGCCGTACGTCTCTCACAAAGACTCCCAGAGCCACTGCAACTAAACGCACACAATTCTTGTGGCAGATTGATGTCACAGATAGAAGAGTATAATTGTTAATGGTAATAATGTTTACACAGTGGTTAAGAATTACATGTGCATTCTCTCTGCATAAGGGAGGCCTGCAAGTTAACTAATTAATTTAATTTATTAATGAATACCAGTCAATGAGAAGAAAACACATTCTGTTAACTGTCTCTTTCGGCGTCGATCGCTGCCTCATTAACTTTAAGAATATGAACCTGGTAAGTTGCTTTTTTTTTTCCCCTTCCTATGGCTGCTTGAAAGCATTGACTGTACTACAATACCAAGGCTGCGAAAGAGCTAGGTTTAATGCTGTTTGGTCCTTGAGTTAAATAATGCTGAACAAAAGCACAAAGATCTAAGCACCAGCTAAGAGAGGCGCTCTTGAACCCACCTTCAGGTTAAATGCATAGGATTTCCTTTTCAGTGGAAACTATGAAAATAAAATTTGTTATTGGATATATCCAGAGATTTGCCTTACTAGTAATACAAATGACTGTGTGTTTATAAATAGATTTTGATTTGTTTTATTTGAATGTATCATAGTAATTGAATATGGTTAAAGTGCACTTGTTTCCAGGGCAGTTGCTATTCCATACAACGCTAGTTCCTGCCTCTGGGCAGTTAGTAATGGCCCTGGGCCAGGGACTAGCACTGTACCTGTAATTAGCAACTGCCCAGATCCAGGGACTAGCCCTGTACCTGTAATTACCAACTGCCCAGAGCCAGGGACTAGCCCTGTACCTGTAATTACCAACTGCCCAGAGCCAGGGACTAGCCCTGTACCTGTAATTACCAACTGCCCAGAGCAAGGGACTAGCGCTATACCTGTAATTACCAACTGCCCAGAGCAAGGGACTAGCACTGTACCTGTAATTACCAACTGCCCAGAGCAAGGGACTAGCACTGTACCTGTAATTACCAACTGCCCAGAGCAAGGGACTAGCACTGTACCTGTAATTACCAACTGCCCAGAGCCAGGAACTAGCGCTGTACCTGTAATTACCAACTGCCCAGAGCAAGGGACTAGCGCTGTACCTGTAATTACCAACTGCCCAGAGCAAGGGACTAGCACTGTACCTGTAATTACCAACTGCCCAGAGCAAGGGACTAGCACTGTACCTGTAATTACCAACTGCCCAGTGCCAGGAACTAGTACTGTACCTGTAATTACCAACTGCCCAGAGCAAGGGACTAGCGCTGTACCTGTAATTACCAACTGCCCAGACGCGGGAATTGGCACTGTACCTGTAATTACCAACTGCCCAGACGTGGGAATTGGCACTGTACCTGTAATTACCAACTGTCCAGACGTGGGAATTAGCACTGTACCTGTAATTACCAACTGCCCAGATGTGGGAATTAGCACTGTACCTGTAATTACCAACTGCCCAGACGTGGGAATTAGCACTGTACCTGTAATTACCAACTGCCCAGACGTGGGAATTAGCACTGTACCTGTAATTACCAACTGCCCAGAGCCAGGAACTAGCACTGTAGCTGTAATTACCAACTGCCTAGAGCCAGGGACTAGCCCTGTACCTGTAATTACCAACTGCCCAGAGCCAGGAACTAGCGCTCTACCTGTAATTACCAACTGCCCAGAGCAAGGGACTAGCACTGTACCTGTAATTACCAACTGCCCAGAGCCAAGAACTAGCGCTGTACCTGTAATTGCCAACTGCCCAGAGCCAGGGAATAGTACTGTACTTGTGCCTGTAATTCCTGTGGCCCCCACAAATATTGATTTCTGGTTTGTTCTGCACATAATTCGGCAATTTGCCCACATATGGTAGTACACCCAATAATCAACTGGCAAGGCAGCTGTGGGATTCTTGTATGATATTGTAAAAAAAAAAACTCCCATACAAGTGTTTCCCTTTTTTAATTTCTGGTTTTGAAAAGTTTTTGGATAATGGATTTTTCCATCCTCCTGAGCCGTTCAGAAGCCATAGTCTGAATGACAAACTTGCAGTCACTTACTTAAGAGTAATGCTTTGTACAGATTGGGGGATTCCGCCATAAGGACTTCAGTCACAGGAAGCATAACTGCCCTGCTATGCTTTGCCATTGGAGATTTTCGTCATTTTGTAATTAACCTATTGACCACTTTCTAAGAGCTTTCAGATGTAGCGTTTGTTTTATCTGTGTGTGTGTGTGTGTATGTGTGGGATGGGGATGGCAGTAGGGAGGGCTGGCAAATTTTAGTCCGGGGGCCATGACTCGATTCAGCAGCCTATTGGGAACATATTAAAGGTACAAAAAATGCAGGTGACCCAGCCCAAGGTTGTCCACTATGGGAACGGCCCGGGGTACAGATGCCCCCCCCTACTTCCCAGTCCAACATGCCTCTGAGTGGCAGGATCTTCCATCATATATTACTTGATAAAAGAAAAAGCTGCAATGGATCGTAATTATTTAGGTTATGGGTGTAGTTGTTGTTTAAATGACTCTTGATCTAAGAGGCAAGCCCTTATTTATTATTATTTAGAGACAGATGAATTATTGGGCAGCACGGTGGCTTAGTGGTTAGCACTTCTGCTTCACAGCACTGGGGTCATGAGTTCGATTCCCGGCCATGGCCTTATCTGTGCGAAGTTTGTATGTTCTCCCCGTGTTTGTGTGGGCTTCCTCCGGGTGCTCCGGTTTCCTCCCACACTCCAAAAACAGTCCTTCTCGGTCTGTGTGTGTGTATGTTAGGGGATTTTAGATTGTAAGCTCCTATGAGCTAGGGACTGATGTGAAAGGGTTCTCTGTACAGCGCTGCGGAATTAGTGGTGCTATATAAATAAATGGTGATGATGATGAATTATAAGTAAGCATGGCATAATTACATTTCTGGGGCCCCCAGACATATATACGTTCACACGTCATGACATGCAGAATTGTCTTTTACCACAGTGTCCTGGATGTCCAAATATTTTAATAATTAACTCGAACATGTTGAAATAGTGTTATGATTGCTGAAAGAGGAGAAGACAATCGGCTCAGATTAACCATAGAGCAATGATGACTCCTGCATCGTACATTTTGAGCCTATTGAAAAACTCTAAGTCCTAGGCAGTTACCTGGGTTGTCTATTGGATGATAGCACGTTCTTCATTACGTTATTTGGCGAAGCCTATTTAAGATCAGAGATTAATTTTTGAAGATGAATGGTGGTCTGACCTGGTAAACCTGAATAAACGCCCAATATTTTCAGGGGTTCCTGCCATGTATTGGGGTCTTGTATTCAATTCCAGCCAAGGTACTAGCTGTGTTTGTATCGATCTCATCCTAGGGTCCAAAGACAAGCTGCTAGGTTAACTGGCTTCTGATTAAAATTGACCTTGCTATTTACGTGGGTAGGATAATTAGCTCATAGGTTCCAAAAATAAAATTCTCAGATTGCACAGCGCGGCGGTATACGTTGGCGCTATATAACAAAAGTATAATCGTACGGCTTTACTGCAAACATACCAGAGTTATTTAATTAAGAAAATCCAATTTGAAATTTAGGGAAACACCTGGCCCGCGACTTGCGGTTGAAGAAAAGAGAACCAAACTTGAGCGACTGTATTCAAATCTGAGTGGGTCTCGAGATGCGTTTTTTTATTTCGATCTGGGTGTCAGTACGCTCTGCCTAAACGTTGCGTGCCGGATGTTATCAGACAGAACAGAGTGCGGGATAATAATGTCACATCACGCATGCAAAAACAAATAATTTTTTATAATACAAATCAACCACTCATAATGCTATAGTCGTTAAGATAAAAAAAAAATCATTGGCGTAAGTTCTGTTGCAGAACATGCGCTGAGCGAATTCACTAAACATACGGCACACAAACAGACTTGCGTCCGACCATGAATTGGGCCCTTAGTGTCTATAAGGTAAAAATCAAACAAAGGATAGTAAAAAAAAAAAAATAATAAAATCACAGCAAAATAATCAGTTTTAGTAGCATAAAAAACCCCACTGTGCTCTCTGACTCCAGAAAGGCTTTGTCCTGTTATTTTGTTATTATTTTATATATATATAAGCACAGAATAATGTATAACATGATTTCATTGTTCTTTAGACTGTTGGAAATTATGCATAAAAGCAATTTGCATAAATTATAAGGAACAAATTATTTATTTGGAGCAAAGCAGAGCCTACTATCCATGGACCCAGATGGTAAAGCAATGACCAAGTCTTAGTATCAGAGCAATGCCAAGCAAATATGACTGTGCTTATGGCCTGGAAATAGTGGAGCCAATTTACTAAAGGCGTCTCTACACTCCACTGCTCAAAGGAAGCCATGGTCTGCGCGGAATATCAAACACATTACATCCCAAGGAACCGTAACCATATAGGCAGAGACAATTAACTTCTATTACAGGAATCACATGCCAAACTGTCCTCTACTTAAATACCTGCCATATAATCACTGTATTATTTTAACAGATATTTCAACTTTTAATCATTATCCTGTTTCCTGGTAATTATTTTCTAGGAAAGAATCGAAACCCGAGACATTATTTTTATGCATTTCCTGCTAATGTCTTTATGGACCAAAAATAAGAGGAAAAAAAATCCACCATCTAAATACTTTATCAGACTCTCTTATGTCCCCCATACAATTACTGCATACTACAGCAATGTAGACTATACAGATATAATTGCAATTATCGGATATAACATAGATTGCTTTTGGAGCTTCGCATTGTTTTACTGCTCATTTTGGGTTCTAAAATATCTCTGCATTGAAATACTCGCTCAGGGAGAATTGCAGGAGGCTGCTATTTTTAAAATTGCCATGGGTCCGTTTATAAAACATATATTAGTATATTAGACATATATTCAACATAGTCTATAAAATAAATTATACCAGCTATAAAACATGTTAAATTGATAGATAGATAGATATATATATATATATATATATATGTACATATAACACACACATACACAATATAGACTGTGCCACTGAGACCCATCGGTCTAATTTCCTGAAAAAGGTGCTTTTATTCTACACATCACCAGTCATCCACAGCACACTCTTGTCCGGATGACACAAGGCGACCCTAGATCTGGATAGAATTAGACCTCCTGCCTAGTCACCGGTCAACTAGCTCGGCATCAGTCAACCCACACAAAACAACAATACAGATTTAAATACTTTACACCCCCTCCCCTCTAGCTTGATTGACAGGTGACACTCCCACCTGATCCTCTTCAGGTGTTCTGTTTGATGCGTCTCATTTAAGACGCACTCTGCTGCTGTTAGCTGTAAAATAAAAATGTTTCCAAACCACCTCAAAATATGTAGTTTAAATCACTGTCTATACTCCTTACTTTGTCACACATATGTCCTCCACCTGTATATCTTTAACCGAGGTGCACTGCTGTACAGATGTGTAATCCTGTCTGCAGCCTTGTCCTGCAGACTGTCAACTGAATACCTAACTTTTCTCTTAGAGGCCTGTGGAAAAACCAGCTAGGGCCAATGGTTGCTTGGCAAGCACCTCGATAGGAAGGAATTAGCAGATAGGGGACAAGCATTTGTTGTACTTCACTAAAAAAAAGACACTGTGCAAAACAAGGTTTTCAAACTTTATATAAAAACTTTGTTAGTCATTAAAAACGGGTAATAATTTTGCAAATAAGAGCTTCTAAATTGAGTCATAGAAATTATCCAGCAAGAACATTTTGTCAACTATAAATATCACATCTAATTTCCAGTTTCAGTCATTTATAAGTGTCGAAATATTTTAAAGATCTGACATGCAATGAATGAGATGGTAATATGTAATGTTAAAGTAGATAGTCACTGATGCCTAAACTGATCATTGGCTTTGTTACATTGATCTTGCTAATGTTTGCAGATTTGTCGGTTGACTTTTTTCCCCCACTGTTATTTTGACCTCTATTCTACACTGTATTCCCACACTCCCCTCCCTGAATGTTTGCTCTGATTTTTTTAGCTTCTGTCTGTCTCCCTTTCTTGCTGAGTCTCAGGGCCTTCAAGTTGAAGTTTTGGTGGCATCTCCATACCATAAACTTCCTCTCAAAGAGACAGGTGTCACAAAAATGAAAATAAACGTATAGGCTGGATGCCTGGTAGTCTTCTGGAGTTGTTGCCAGTCAATTGTTACAGAAATAAAACAATATTGTTATCTATAAAATAAGTTTTATCAGTGTGTTAATCGCTACAAGAGATGTTTGGAATAAGTGTTTAGTTTCTTTCTTATACCTGTAGCTACAGTGAAAAAGGAAATATTTTATATTTTTACAGACTGCCGGCAAAGCTAAGGGAGGAGACCGAGAAAAAGCTAAATAAATAGAATAAATTACATGATCTAGTAGATAGTCACTTTTTAGGCACTATTGAATCGGAACATTCCCAGAAACTGTATTATATTTTAAAATATGTTGTAGCAAAACCCTGTTATAAAGTTTTCCTATATGTATATTGCATTAGAGGTTTTGCCCTTATGAGTCTCAATCCAGAAAGCTCATCTCTGCTCCTCGGTTTATTATATTTCACCGAGTGCATTGATCACTGTGTCTGCTTAATTCTCTGCATCCTGAATATTTATTACCCTCTTCCATTGTTCCCTACTGTGCCTGTAAAGCATTTTGTTACTCATGTGAGCGGAGAATGATAACACATAGACAGAGTAATATTCTGTTCCAATACTGTAGATGATTTTGGGGTGGTGTATTACCCAATTTCTAGTCCGAGTTAATAAAGATAGGTAAATAACTTCCAGGAGAAGACTGGAACAGAATGCAAACATTTTGTTTACTAGTTTGTATGGTTCGCATTAACGTTCAAAAGATTAGCTGAGAATAAGTGTCCTCTTGCCGTAAGTGGCCTGTTCCTAAGAACTAATCATGTGAATGAGGCTTCGCAGGTTGTTTGGTACCTGAAACAAAGCTGAAATTCAGTGATGTTTAGGGTATAGTGGCATAGTGGTTAGCACTTCTGCCTCACAGCACTGGGGTCATGAGTTCAATTCCCGACCATGGCCTTATCTGTGAGGAGATTGTATGTTCTCCCCGTGTTTGCATGGGTTTCCTCCGGGTGCTCCGGTTTCCTCCCACACTCTAAAAACATACTGGTAGGTTAATTGACTGCTACCAAAATTGACCCTAGTCTCTCCCTCTCTGTCTGTCTGTCTGTGTGTGAGCATGTGTCTATATTAGAGAATTTAGACTGTAAGCTCCAATGGGGCAGGGACTGATGTGAGTGAGTTCTCTGTACAGCGCCGCTGAATAAATGGTGATGATGATACCGTAATATATCATCAACATTTATATATATATAGCGCTAGCAAATTCCATACTGCTTTACCATTGGGGACAAATATCATCATCATCATTTATTTATATAGCGCCACTAATTCCGCAGCGCTGTACAGCGAACTCATTCACATCAGTCCCTGCCCCATTGGAGCTTACAGTCTAAATTCCCTAATATAGACACATGCTCACACACAGACACAGACAGACAGAGAGGGAGTGACTAGGGTCAATTTTGATAGCAGTCAACTAACCTACCAGTATGTTTTTTGGAGTGTGGGAGGAAACCGGAGCACCCGGAGGAAACCCACGCAAACACAGGGAGAACATACAAATGCCACACAGATAAGGCCACGGTCGGGAATTGAACTCATGACCCCAGTGCTGTGAGGCAGAAGTGCTAACCACTAGGCCACTGAACAAATACAGTAATAAACAATACTGGGTAATACAGATGAAGATATAAGAAGGTCCTACTCGCAAGCCTACAATCAATGGGACAATGGGAGTTGGATATATGAGGTTAAGTCTTCATATTGCATATTGGTCCAGCCAGATTGCAAACACAAGTGATTTGTATGCTATATGGTCCAGTCACACAGCAATGTTGGTCAGAGGGTTGTTGTCTTGTTTGAATTGTGTAAGGGTGGCAACATTGTAACCTAGTGAAGTTAAGAGGGTGGCTATAATAGTTTATAATACTACTACAAGAGGTGGGTTTTCAGAGAACTCTTGAAGGTTTGTAGACCAGAGGAAAGTCTTACTGTGCGAGGGAGAGAATGCCACAAAGTGGGTGCAGCCTGAAAAAAGTCCTGTAACCAGGAATGGGAGGATGTGATGAGAGTGGAGGAGAGACGTAGATCTTGTGCAGAACGGAGGTGTTGAGTAGGGAGATATTTTGAGACAAGTGGGGAGATGTATGTCAGTGCAATTTTGTTGATAACCTTGTATGTTAGTAGAAGAATTTTAGATTGGATTTGGTGACAAACATGCAACCGATGTAGAGACTGACAGAGTGACTCAGCAGAGGAAGAACGGTTTGCAAGGAAAATCAATCTAGTCGCTGCGTGCAAAATAGGTTGTAGGGGTGCGAGTCTGTTTTGGGGAGGACAAAAAAGAAGGGAATTGCAATAGTCAAGTCGGGAGATGATGAGTGCATGAATTAGAGATTTTGTAGTGTCTTGTGTAAGGTACAGTCAGGTCCATAAATATTGGGACATTGACACAATTCTCATATTTTGGGCTCTATACACCACCACAATGGATCTGAAATGAAACTAACAAGATGTGCTTTAACTGCAGACTTTCAGCTTTAATTTGAGGGTATTTACATCCAAATCAGGTGAACAGTGTAGGAATTACAATGGTTTCTATATGTGCCTCCCACTTTTTAAGGGACCAAAAGTAATGGGATAAACTAAACAATCCTACATCAAACTTTCACTTTTTAATACTTTGTTGCAAATCCTTTGCAGTCAATTACAGCCTAAAGTCTGGAACGCATAGACATCACCAGACGCTGGGTTTCATCCCTGGTGATGCTCTGCCAGGCCTCTACTGCAAATGTCTTCAGTTCCTGCTTGTTCTTGGGGCATTTTCCCTTCAGTTTTGTCTTCATCAAGTGAAATGCAGCTCAGTTAGATTCAGGTCAGGTGATTGACTTGGCCATTGCATAACATTCCACTTGTTAGCCTTAAAAAACTCTTTGGTTGCTTTTGCAGTATGCTTCGGGTCATTGTCCATCTGCACTGTGAAGCGCCGTCCAAAGAGTTCTGAAGCATTTGACTGAATATGAGCAGATAATATTGCCCGAAACACTTCAGAATTCAACCTGCTGCTTTTGTCAGCAGTCACATCATCAATAAATACAAGGGAACCAGTTCCATTGGCAGCCATACATGCCCACGCCATGACGCTACCACCACCATGCTTCACTGATGAGGTGGTATGTTTTGGATCATGAGCAGTTCCTTTCCTTCTCCATACTCTTCTCTTCTCATCACTCTGGTATAAGTTGATCTTTGTCTCATCTGTCCATAGGATGTTGTTCCAGAACTGTAGTGGCTTTTTCACATGTTGTTTGCCAAACTCTAATCTGGTCTTCCTGTTTTTGTGGCTCACAAATGGTTTACATCTTGTGGTGAACCCTCTATATTCACTCTTGTGAAGTCTTCTCTTGATTGTTGTCTTTGACACATATACACCTACCTCCTGGAGAGTGTTCTTGATTTGGCCAACTGTTGGCAAGGGGTTTTTCTTCACCAAGGAAAAAAATTCTTCTGTCATCCACCACAGTTGTTTTCCGTGAGCTTCCGGGTCTTTTGGTGTTGCTGAGCTCTCCGGTGCGTTCTTTCTTTTTAAGAATGTTCCAAACACTTGATTTGGCCACACCTAATGTTTTTGCTATCTCTCTGATGGGTTTGTTTTGATTTTTCAGCCTAATGATGGCTTGCTGCACTGATAGTGACAGCTCTTTGGATCTCATATTGAGAGTCGACAGCAACAGATTCCAAATGCAAATGTCACACCTAGAATCAATTCCAAACCTTCTACCTGCTTAATTGATGATGAAATAACGAGGGAATAACCCACAAATGTCCATGAAATAGGTTTTGAGTCGATTGTCCCATTACTTTTGGTCCCTTAAAAAGTGGGAGGTACATATAGAAACCGTTGTACTTCCTACACCGTTCACCTGATTTTGAATGTAAATACCCTCAAATTAAAGCTGAAAGTCTGCAGTTAAAGCACATATTGTTTGTTTCATTTCAAATCCATTGTGGTGGTGTATAGAGCCCAAAATATGAGAATTGTGCCGATGTCCCAATATTATTGGACCTGACTGTATGTGCGAAAAACTACGGGACCTCGTGTTGATCTAAATTCCCCACTTGGCTTGTTAAATGAATCCACCTTCAGAGAACCCGAATTAGTGTCCCCATAGCCATGCACGGAGACCTTTACTGTGTTTTCCCTGAAGCTATTGTTGGGGCTATCATCATTCTGAATTGGGGGGGACACAGAACTGCCTCTGAATAGCCCAGCACTCATCAATGTGAAAACCTACACTCCGATCTTAAACTAAATGTCTGGTGTCAAGCGGTGGAAAAATAGGTGTGCTAATGTGTAAATGTCACATCAATATCCAGCCTCCCACGCCTTTATAATCATCCCTTTTAATTAAATAAACTTCTGTTCTTTTCCTATATCACTTCTCTTATTACCCTTATTTGAAGCTTGAACTTAATTGTGAGAGTTGAGTGGGCATGGGGATCCCATGGCAATCTTGAGTGTGAAGATGTTTCTCACATTGCGCGTTATATGGCTGGATGGACTCTCCTCCGCTGACGTGCAACAATGAGACGCAAAATGGTTCTCGTTAAAAGTAGAGAATGAGACTTGATCGCCAGTTCTGATCTGGTGTAGAAGACACAATCACATTATCAAGTCCTCGCCCATCTCCGTACACCCTAAATGGTAAAGACATGGGAGTTTCTTGGGTTGGGTGTTGGTGATGAGATTCAGCTGGTACGGACTTTTGGGAGAATCGTCTGCCCTTTCGGGTGTCTGGGGGCTCTCCATCTAATTTGGGAATCCCCAGATAGTCCATAAGAGTAGGCCACTAGGAATAAAAACAGCCAGAACCATGGATAGCAGGAAAAACGGTACCAATAATAAATCATCTACAGACTATGTCCCAGTATTCTTTAAATAGGACAAGGATGCTTAGTAAGTATACAGATTCTGAAGACAAAACACAACACAAAGTGATAAATTTTCCTCCAAACACCAAAATGACACGTACAGTCACTAGTTACATCTGTAACACTTTTTCTGTAATCTTTCCTTTCATGGAATTCCATTCTCTTTCTCTTCACCGCTGACAATCCTCGGTGTAACCCCAGGCCCGCGACGAGCTGATTCAGTCACTACTATAAAATTAACATAGGAATTAAGTGACCTGCGGTCCCAACACTCGCACAAGCTACTCCGACAAGCAGCCACCTCGAAGGTTAACAGGATAAAGAGTCTAATCATTATACCGGCTGCACAAAGAAGCAATTAGGAACCTTTACAAAGTGGTTACAAATATATTTAGTAAAATAGGACTCAGACAAATATTAGTAGAAAGAAAATTACAGTACTTATCCAAATGAATACCTACCATAGACATTTTGTAATCTACACAAACCGTCAACAAACGATATACATGAAAAACCTCAATGGGTGGTTCATCTCAAAGGAAATATATAGCCGCTCTCAAAGCGTTCTGTTCAAAGACAACCTGAGGGGAAGGTTAACAGCGGAGAGTTTTTCAAAGCCGCAGAGTAGATTTCTCAAGTCGGCTTGTTAGAGCAGACTTAACAGGGGAGAGGAAAAAAAAAAGTACACACACACACACTCGTTTTTCTGTGTTCCTATCAGAAACTATAATGTAGAAAACAGAGATTGAAAGTGCTTGTTTTATTTCTGCTGTAAGTCTCTCACCCGGACTTTGAACCTTCTTTTATATTGCGGATGTAACACTAAACTCTCAAACACTGGAGCCAGCACTGTATATATTTGTTGCAAAAAAATAAAAATATTTTATAGTATTCAGGAAATAAATAAAATATATTATTAGGGATAATGGACACTGTAATGTAAATTACATCAGACATGCCAAGTCATAAAGTTCCACGAGGGTCATATGAGGATATATGATCGGATGGGATATATGAATCTATATGGGACATGAGGGAATACGAGGATAGGTGATGGGGATGGAATATATATGACATACTGGATTGGGCATATGAGGATATAATATATGATGGGATAGGAGTCTATATGGGGGATATTAATATTTCAGCAGCAAACTGTACCTTAAATACCAATTTAAATCTTGATTCCTCTGTGATTTTATATTAATCTTTAAGACATTATTCATTGAAATATCACACATTAAATAATTAAGCAAACCATCTTTAAATGGGAGTGAGGTGAGGGGGGAGGGTTTGAGCAAAGGGACCAATCAGAGAAGCCACAGTCTCTTGATTGCATCTTGAGATTGGTCCTCCTGCTCCACCTATCCCGGTCAGGCTGTGTGAGAAGGGAGGAGCCTGGGAAACCGGCGGTACAAAGCAGCTACCGGGGGGTAAATGTATCATAGTGCGGGTTGTACAAGTCACCTTTACAAGGCAGCGCCGCTTTAAATTTAAGCTGTCATCTCGCCGATTTCCGGCGACTTGTACAACCCGCATTATGATACATTTACCCCCGGGTCTCTAATGGGAGGGGGCACATTAGTAGCATTGTAAATGAGCCCATGTGAAAGTGTACCCTTCAACTAAGTTCAGTGGAGGCATCAATTTTGTGGACTAAATCGAGTATTCACGGTCTGAGCCTATTAATTCACTAAGAACTAGTGGTATCACTGAACCGCAAGTTACCAGGGTCCACGTTTTGGGTCCAAATCTCTTCTAACAAATTGTCCCTCTTTTGTTTAGCTTAACATACTTAACCTGTAGCTTGGGGCCCAAAGTATGTGCGGTAAAATAAGTTCTCACGATCTGTGGCGATTTACTATGTTGAAATGTATCTGAAATGTAGAGGTCAAGTTATGTAGGATTGTTAGAATGTCTAGAGCATGATCGGCTAACCTCTAGCTCTCCAGGTGTTTGTGAAACTACAAACCCCAGCATGCTTTGCCAGTAGATATCCAGCTGATGGCTGGCAAGGTATGCTGGAACTTGTAGTTTCACAACACCTGTAGAGCCACTATAAGTAGCTATCCACATGCAAAAAATAGATAATTTAAGATTAAAAGTCTGCACTAAGGAATTGTGGGTAGAAACCTGCAAATGATTCACCTTTACATTTCTGCTCTCCTTGGTTTTATGCATAGTGATTAAGCAATGTGACCATTTTGCATTGATTAAATGGAGACCTAAATATTGATAAAATATTTGGCTTTTTCAAGTGTTACGTTTTGGACAGAGCATCTGTCTGCGTGGGACGGGCTTGTTGTAATCTAGTAAAACAGTGCTGCAGAAAATAATATTTTCATGTTACGATAACGACCCAGGAAAATAACGTGACACCCATTTGATGAGCAGTCACTCAGTACCGATACATAAAATAGAGTAGTGGAAACATAAAGGGCGTTAATGTGTTTTTAATCTACATTTCTGGGAGATTCTGCTTTCTGCATTCTCCACTTAATTAAATTATTATATACTCTAATCTTAAAGTTTTCTCCCAGGAATGAGCACAAGGACGGGAGAAGCACAAACGTCACTTAGGAAATTGTTTAATAAATGTTCAAGGCTGAATGAACTTGGTGCAAGACAAACTGAGCAATGTATTCTAATTGGCCAAAGGCAGCCAGATGTTAATTACTTAAAGAATAGTTTCACTCGTACTTGTTTGGTTTTATAGTTACAATTGTGAAAACACTGATACCAATCTGATTACATGTATGTTTTATGATGTGGCTCGAGTTATAAATTTACTTTCTAAAATAAGAAAAGAAAGCTGTATTATATTGAATTTGATGCATTGTTCTTGGAATGTATCTGTCGCACGCAAAGGATGGAGGAAGCAATTTCATTGGCTGATTCAATTTCCGCGCAGTCTATCAATTTAGTTGGAACCAGTAACACCAATGAGGAAATTCAAAGTGCCAATCAGAGAAAATCATCTACTATGAGGCTGCCGCCTTGTCATTGGCAAATTCATGCGTTTCCCTGTAAAAACAGGTGCACAAGTAAGTGTGTGATGTCACAAAACAGAATTTGCGCTGTGGCGATTTCTCCGTTGCGCAGTTAGAAATGAACTTTACTGTCTCTCTTAGTTTGGCTATTGCAGACTTTTCCTGTACTGAAAGATGAAAAGAATTCAAGAAATCTGCTAATAGCCTCAGTTTTATAATGTTAAGCTTCCACTACAATACACATTTTTTCGTGTGTTTTTTTTCCTCTTTCATTTCAATTTGTTTTAAGCATTTGCTGGGTGTCTAGTGACACTTTTATTGGAGACTAAATTTGAGTTTTATTTTTTTTTGACCTTGTCTTCACCACGCAGTTTATGAGATTTTACTATTTCATAAAAAAAAAAAACACACAACCCTGGAACGTGGGATAGTAAAAAGTGCTGAATAGATTGAAGAATGTTTATTCGATTCATCCTAACAATATCAGTGCAGATGACCTGGCAAACAGAATATACAGGATCAATAGGATTAGTGCTTAGCTGGGGGCTGGACGAGTGTCAAGTCTCTGCTGTTTAGATCATGACCGGACCAGGAACCTCTCAGGCAGTAACTGTTTTTCCAGAACTGTGAAGTATCCTGGGTCAGCTGAAGAACTGCTACCAAAAAATATGGTGGGGATGGAATTCCCTCCCCAAACATAATGGGTGGAGAATTTACACTATATTTCTGGCGGACTACAGAGCCTTGTTGTCTGTGTATATAAATATGTATAAATGTAAAATGCTTACCTGGTGGTCTAGTAGTATTAGACTTCTGTGTCCAGAGCCAAGGGACCAGAGATTGGCAGCAATAGAGGGCCTCCCAATGTCTCCGGAACTTGTGGGTCATCCCTACAGCGATGGTAGGGAGTATGGGGAGATCATTGCTAAGCTGAGAGGACATTTACACAAAACCAGCTGAGAGGTCTCTGAAGAAAGGGGGCTGGTAGCAACTGTGCCCAAGAAAACACCTGTCGGGTACCGTCCTTACTCTCTCCCTGGCAGCCAGGAACAGTTGCCATCCTCGAGTCGCATGTCCCTTTGCCAGGCAATGGGACGTCTCCTTACCGGCCAGACGTCTGGGTGGATGCATGGCCCATCACGCCATCGTTGCTTAGCAATGCTTCTGTCGCCGGTCAGCTGTTTTGACCACTAAATCCACTGTCTGCCAATAGGAGCAGTCCTCTGTCTATTTAAGGGAGGCTCAAGGTCTTCCTATGCTCCAGCGTTCCTGCCTGTTCCCATGCTCTCTGACTGACCTGTGTACCGACCCGGCTTCCTCTGATTCTGCTCCTGGATATCCCTTTGGCCTGACTGCTCCCGCTGTTTCTGATCTTTGGCTTGCGGACACGCGGATTTGCTTACTCCTTTGGTACCACGTTTGACCTTTGCCTGCACAACCACGTCTATTCACCATATACTTCGCTGATAGCTAACTTGGAGACGCAACCTGCACGTCCCTTGGAGCGAACTCCAAACTCCCTTGCTGGTGTGCCTGGAAAAGACCCGGGGGCATGTTTAGACTCCGCGACTCCAAGCTTAGCAGCGTAAATATCAGCAAATGGTCTTCAGTCCCTGTATTTCATGACAACACCCAAACCGCACATAGGACCGGATTTGCAAGGACCTCCTGGAACTTGATGTCCTGTGACAGAAGTGAGTCCACCTAGATGTTGAAACTGGACTCACTGACTTCGTGTACCTGTCCCTACAAAGGACAGGTACACAAACTTGGGTTCCTGTCCACTAGAACCCGCAGGTCAGGGCACCCCCCAAAAATTGTGGTGCTGTATGGTTTGAATTCAGCTAGACAGTGGGGAAAAAATGTGCATGATTCTCATTAACCTGATACCCATAAATCTGACTGTGTGCAGAATTTTAAGAAAAGACCAACAGGCCATCATGTGGTCTGCAAGTCATCTGGATGCTTTGTACAATCGGCTACATCTTTTTCCAATTTGGCCAACCACATCTGTGGAGCAGGATCGGCCCACTAACCTTAGTGTAGGATTTCCTGCTACTCTATTTGTGAGTGGGAGGGTGGGTTTATGTGGAATTCCCACCTGAAGAAAGTGGACATTGACCAGATGAACATATACGTTTAAAACCAATGTAGACTTCTCCTCCGCATTGCTTCATCAGTTTGTTTAATCTACAGATGAAGCAGAAGTTATCCTTTGAGTTAGAGCTTTGAGGTAGAGCACTAGTTATGACCAGCTGATATCTAACTTCAACCAGGATATTTTTCTTTGGAACCATTTTGCTAAGCTCCATATCGATTAAAAATGACATTAAAATATCTCCTAAGCTTGAGTGATTTGAGATATTTTAAGATAACACGTTCTATGTGGTTGTTTTTAAGTTTTACCTATTGCGTATGCCAAATTTTCCATTCCAGCAGCTTATGGACTCAGAAGCTTGCACTCATTATCACACATTTTTGCAATGTTATCAGCTAGTATCAATATTATAACTGTTGCTGCTCAAGACATTCAGTAAGTTTTCATCCCTACCTAAGCCACAAACCCTGTTGACATACAGAAGGTGTGGTACCCTGCTAGTAGCACCATTAGGTACCATCATGTCCAGATTTGTGGATAGGTCACATGGTTCCAAGTCTATGGCAGTAAAGAAGATTAGAACGAGCTACAACTTTACACTGCCTGGATAGTGGGTATAATGACCATGGTATTATATGTACTGTATACATTGTAATTAGCTGTTATGCTTATATATTGAATTTTTACTGTTTCTTTCAGATGATAACTGGGGGAGATTGGGGCTTTGGAGGAGGGATGAAGACAGTGTGACCTAGAGGGACAAAAAGTTAAATTCATGCCTTTATTGTGGTGGTGTTAACAGTCATAAAGGAAGGACTGACCTGGGTGGGGGGCAAGGGCCACTTTTGCTTTTAGAGGTTATGGCTTTGAGAGATTGAAAGAGGTCATCTTTGAGAACTGCTCATGTCCAATTCAGCAGTGCCCGGTCACTGCATAAAGCACCTATGTGGTGATCTACTGGCTGTCATTGACCAATATGAGATATCATAGTCAACCCGGTCTGCCTTATTCTCTGCTTTTAAACAAAGCAAAGAATAAGATTAGGAGCAGCTGTCTGGGGGGGGGGGCGCAGGTGAAGTCTTTGCAGCTGTCTGGGGCCCACCACTGATCTACAGATTGCTTGAATATATTTAGTATTGTTCTCAATATGACAAACGACGTGAACGTCAACAATATTCACTTGCTTAGTTGAGGAACACCAGGGGCCTCTGGGTTTCTTGCTGTTTGATCCCTTGATTGTAGTCCTCATGACTTTCACCAAGATCCAGAGTCTCCATCTTGGATCATGGACTCGCTTGTCATGCTGTAGGGATGGTTATGGGGTAAATGTCCTACTCCTACTACCGAAGAGGGGGTCGTGCATGGCTCAAATATGAAGGGAAGGGCAGGGCAGGAAATTAATATTTTACATTAATTTGGTTAACATTGAGGGTTTTGGGGGGAATCACAATTCCTTCTTGCCCCAGACACCAATATTTCTTGTTATGGCTCTGGTGGAGTGGTTGTTCTGCTCTTTCCCGAATTATTGGACTCCCCAGAAAGGACATGAATGTGCCTCCACAGTAGTATATGTATCGGCAGTTCCTGTCCTGTGCATTGCTGGTAGATTGCAGAGCAGCCCATTTAGGAGATATCTGTCTAAATAAAAAATATTAAACATCTGGCTAATGCCCACTCCATCGATACAGTTAAGGCAGCAAAAGTTAACATTATATTAATATATATATATATATATATATATATATCTGCTGTAATAATGTATGTATGTATAAATTGTGAGTTCTTATATTATAACTTCAGTGTTATCAAAACTTGTGTTTTCTAAGGAATAAGGAACCACTTACTGTAAATTAGGGCTAGTTGACTGCAAGTTGCCCCTTCATAGACCTAGAGAGCTACTATCCCAACTAGGGGCTAGAATTACTAAACTGCAGGTTTAAAAAAGTGGAGATGTTGCCTATAGCAACCAATCAGGTTCTAGATGTCATTTATTTAGTGCACTCCACAAAATGACAGCTAGAATCTGATTGGTTGCTATAGGCAACATCTCCACTTTTTCAAACCCGCAGTTTAGTAAATATACCCCCAGATGTCTGTCGGGATGAACAGTAAGGCTGGTCGGACAATGACTTTATTTGATCGTATAAGCAGAGATCAGCTGACCACACTAATGGTGCCTTGTTGGACATAACGGGCCTTAGTCATTAAGGAAAGTAAGGCAAAAAAAGGAGTAAATGTTCTCCTCAGGACAAACCATGTTACAATGCAAGGGGTGCAAATTAGTTTATTATTTTGCACGTAAGTTAAACACTGGCTGTTTTTTCATGTAGCACACAAATAATTGATAGCTTTATTTTTACACTGAAACTTGCCCTGTCCCAACTTTCAATCTGTCCCCACATTTTAAATTTACCTCCCCTTCCAATGCAACATGGTTTTGCCCAGGTGCAAAATTACTCCTTTTTTATACTTTGCTCTCCTTAATGAATCAGGCCCAACGTGTATGTCTATGTCTTATTTCAGATGTCCGCTCGAACGGCTGGATCAAACTTTGTGAGTCTGGGCCGAACCAGCTGTAATCACGTCCAACTATCAAGTGCCAAACGCTGTTTTATAGCCCTGTGTACTGGAGAGTTGCTTAGGTCACATTAGCATTGTATATGTAGCTCTTTCTGCTTATTGAATCCTCCTCTATCCTCCAATTTTTTTGCTTAGAAAATGTGCTCGGCGATACAGCGGCTTTTAAAGTCATATATTTTTTTATATTAAGGCCATGTTTACAAAAGCCTGAAAGAAAAGGGGAAAAAAATGAAGATGAACTTGTGTTCAACCCAAACCATAATAAATACCCAGTCGCCTACATTGTAAATAAATTTAAATTGTAAAGCCAAGGATAAGCATTACTGCCTCTACGCGGGCAGGCTTTAAATAGACTACTATTTTCAGTAGTGAATAAAATCAGAAATTTTAACGTATATCACTAATAACGTCCTCTTATAATTAGTATCCTGTGCGTTAAGTTAAAGCACCACTTTGTGAGTCCATTGTCCTGCCATAATTAATACTACAAATTACCCGAATTCGTCTTGGTTTTGTTTTAAACTACTATTGCTGAGTACCAAAGGTCGCAGAGAAGACAGACCTCCAATAAAAAGGGAATTTGCTCACTATTTTTATAATGCCTTTCGACTCTTGCCTGTACGCGTATAATAATAAATTTAGCTAAACAAGCAAAATAGGCCTACTGGTTGGTTGGTTTTCCAGATAGCATCTACATATTTTAGAAACGAACAACCTTCTAATGGAAATGAATAAGCTACTCAGCCATAAAGTTGCAATAGAAGATATGCTTGTTCTGATTGGAAAGGGCATCTGCTATCTGGCGTATTGATAATACTTTTCAAATTTCATCTGCTTTTGTTTGCGTTCTGCGTCGTCTGTTTAAACACACTGGGAATAATAATGATTCTCAGCATTATCTACACTCTTTTTTTTTTTTTTTTTTTCCCAAGGCCGAACATATAACTTTATCACAGAAATAATTAAAATTCTTTGGCACTGTTCTATTATTTCCATTAAACGTTATCAGGCAGTAACAATAAACTAACATAGGTCCAAGGCTGGTTCTTATGCTAGCTTTAAAAAAGAAAAAAAAAATAGATTTCATTTGTCCCAGGTTAAATGAAAAAGACACAAAATTTTTATTTGCAGGGTCAAGTTATTCGATTTTTTTTCTTTTTTAAATATTAACCAATATCTGGTGGCAGTTGAGCCAAATTCCTATACAGAATAATTGTATGGATAAATGTAAAAGTTGTTGTAGAAGAATCTACGCTATTCATCTTCAAAAATAAAGAACGCTGATTTATATTCAAAATATAGATCTGCACGGAGGTTTTGTAAAACAGATGGATGTTTGTTTCAATAAAACAAAGAGGGGGGAAAGAAAAGAAAAAAAAAAATAATTTCAGAAAGACAATTCCAAGAGGCTGTTTTCAATGCCATTTTTTCGATAAATGAAATGTTTGTCACTTGCAAATCTTCCTTTGTAGACGTCTTTTCCTATTGTTATTCTAAATGAGTATCATTGGTGTCAAATATGTTTAATTTAATACGTTGATTACTACTTCTAAATAATCCTTAGCTATTTAAGAAATCACCAGCGCTGATGATTAATAATTTCAAGCTGCAATGAATAATTTGCTCACTTAAAAAAAAAAAAAAAAAATTAAAAAAAAAAGTTAAAAAAAAAATATAATAATAAAAAAAACATAGGTCTTAGAAAATCGCATCTGGAAGTCTTTTGTGCAAACTTTTTTTTTTCCTGTTATAAGAACATCTGCTAAGTTACGTGTAGGCAAAAGGGAAAAAAATGTTTAAAGCATGAGAAAGTCTTTTTAAAATGCACCTTTCGGTAAGCTACAGATGGGTAGTCTAATGATTGGAGACTGCCAAAATATTTTCCTATCCCAAATCAGTCATTTTCATTATAAATGATGCTTTGATAATAATACAGATATTTTGTTTAATGCTCAATGAGCCGATGGAGTCATAAGCGTCGAGTAGCTAACTGCTCCCATAGGCCTCTTGCGCGCAAGAAACCACACTGCTGTGTCGTGCTTGTTGGCAGCCATTTTTAAATGCCCTGGAAACTTTAGTTCTATTTAAGCAACTATGACCCCTTACCTTTAGCAATTGCATGTAGCTGAAATCCTGCTACTGTTACAGTTCTGATAGTCCTGTTTTTCTCACTAATACATTTACAAAATAAACTTAATTAGTATCTAGGGATAAACAAATATTATTACATTTTCACTTTAATTCTAAAGGGCTTTTCCACCTTTTCAGGATTGTATTATTATTATTATTACTACCCTTTATAAAGATCCAACCTATTTAGTAGTGCTTTAAATTGAGGGGATCATGATATAAATAAGTACAGTTGAAGGAGGAGACATGAAAGTTGAACCATTGACTATAGTAATGTCAAGACCAACACCTGCTGGCAGTTATGACTATCCTTCATCATTTATATTCTCAGAATCTCCTTCCTCTTCTTGTTCTGTAGAAGGCTTTCACTTTTGCGCTGGATGGGCACTCTTGTGGCTACCCGTCATCTTGGTATACCCGTGTCCCCTGTATGTTTGGCATCATGCACACTGCTGTACACAGAGCCAGGACACTTGTTCCTCGAGTTCACAGAAGTTGTGGCGGCAGCTGCTGTCCCCAAGAAGTCCACCTATATCTTCAGAGAAGGAACAGAGATGGCGACAGCAATGAAAGTTAAAGTCTTTGGGACCAGCAGCTGATGGTATTCTAGTAGATTTTTGAAAAAACAACTTTGTCTTTGGTGTAGTAATATGCAATATTATACAGTTTTATTTTTATACACCTCCCAACACTACTGTATCGGTAAAGTTTCCTCACAGAGGACACCTTCCATTTGCTCAATTCAGTAGGGTCCCAGTTCTTAAAAGTAGCTTGGGTCTCTGCTGCATAGCCGCAGTGATGATTTTGGAGTTTCGGAAGAGGTAGAGATATAACGCATGACTACAAATGACAACTCGCTTGGAAGAGTTCCACGGACATCCGCTGAGGAGCCAACTATCATATATAGCTATGTTTCTGATTTCTACCTCCTCTGGTGCTCGGTGATCATTATGGAGACTGGTTAGCTAGCAGAAGTGACCACTAAGTCATGCTAATTTGAGCAACCTTTTGGGCATCTACAGTGTGGAATAGAGAAAGTTTTACAAAATTAGACAGAAGGTGAAAACAAATATTGATAGCTGTAAGGGAACCCAACTTAGATCACACTGAAGATTATACTGTGCTGGAGATAGATTTATAAAAGCTGGACAACCAAGGATGCCGAGGAAAGCCTGAGACACAACAAGCCTGAGGCAAAACATTATTGTTGCGTCGTTGGATCTCGCGGCTTTGGATTCCATAAGAATCTCCCTCCCCAGGAGATCCAACAGTGTTTTTGTCACTCTCCATTCTCCAATGACATTGCTTAGTAACATTGCTCACACAGAAACAGGGGTAGCAGTGTTCTTGTCACTCTCCAGTCTCCAGTGACATTGCTCAGTGCCATTGTTCATACAGAAACAGGAGGGTTAGCAGTGTTCTTGTCACTTGACAAAAATTGACAGGAAATGAATGTTATTGAGGTTAATAATAATGTAGAAACAAAAAAGAGCCAAATTTATGTGATTTTAGCTTTTTTTAGCCATTTAAAAAATAAATAAATACAGAACCAAAACCAAAACACACGGGTCAGTGAACATCAATACAAATGCAGTTATAGTATAGATTGTTTGCAGATTGTTGTCACTTCTCAGCATACCCTGCCATTTACCAACTGATGGGGTATGCTGGGAACTGTAGTTCTACAACAGCTGGAGTGTCACAGGTTGAAAATATACTGCACGCGGCATTTGTACTCCATCGAGGGTTTAACTGGGTATAAAGCCTTTGAGATCATCATTGAGATCAATGATCCCTTTTAAAAGTTCCATTTGCTCTGTTGAACCAGAAGAGCGTTCAGCTGAAAGAGCAGTGAGGGCTGAATACCTGTGTGCTCGCACCCAGAGAGGGACCTAAAGTATCTCAAATATTTGGAACAACTTTTTTCTACATTTTGTTGCGTTTCTCCTCTCCTTTTTTCTTTTTTAAAAATACAAAATTGCAGTAACAATTTTTCTGTAACTGTTCGTTCTTACAACGTGTTTTTTTTAAAAAAAAATTATTTCCTTTACAGTTATGCTACAATGTTTTCATTTCATCTGGTATATTTATTTTCCCATGCATGCCTGCTTGCAGCTAGACATTAGTAAAATAGTTCCACATGATTCAGAATTTATTGGATTTTCGGGATGTCAGAGGTCTCAATCCAACAGAAAAACTGAGACACAGGAAGTTTTCTGTTTGTGGCAATGTCAGTAAGTGGAATTGGAATGTTGCTTAAATGTTCAACTGTGCAGGGGGTTGGGCACCACTTCTTGTGCTATTTTACCATGGGGAGGTGAGGCAAAAAGACGTGATTCTCGGTGAAACGCGTCATGGCGGCCCACGTCACTAGGATGCGGGAGAATGACCTGCTCTACCGGGATTTGGGAGTTCCCTTTAATGACCACTGACTACGCAAGACTTCCGGCCTGACCGCCGGTTCATCCACGCATGCACGTCCTGTTGCTACGCAATGGGACGCTATTCTAACCTCCAGCGGCGGTCAATGACAGCGCCGACGCGCCTCTCTCTCATTCGCTGTCTGTACTATTTAAGGCAGCCCCTGTCCCCATGCCTGTGCCAGAGTATCAAGTCTTTTGTTTGAACTCTCTCCTGGATTACCCCTTGTACCTCGTTGCCAGCATGTTACCAGACCGGCTCACTTGACTACTCTCATTCTGTGCCTCGCTATACGACTCAGTGAAGGACCACGACCTGTATGCCTCCTGCAGCGGAGCCCATATCTCGTTGCGGGGGTTCTTTGTGAAAACCAGGGGCACGTTATATTCCGCACCTTCTACTCGAGTTGTGCCAAAGTTAGCAGGTACTCTATGCCTAAGTTGTGACAGTCAGCTCTGATGTGAATCTGAGAACTACTGTTTTTACTACTAAGTGAAGTGCAAAAGAAGTAAATAAAGCTGCGTGATTGAGAGATAGTCTGGCGCCCATTCTTATAACACCTTTGTTTGTACTGCATCACTACACCTGTGTCATCCCAACAACCGGTCTAGTTATTAAATGTCATTGTACACTCTATACCCTTGCAGAGCGGCAGGGTCGCCAAGAGGAGTTTTGGGCCCCAGAACAGTAACTTCTTTGTGCCCTTTTCGATAGCCTCCAAAGGAGACATTGCCACCCCAGGTTGGTGGCTCTTCCAGGGCTCCCAAGAAGTCTGGGTCTCGGCTCTTTGTACCCTCTACCTTGTGGCTCCCCTGTACCGAGTAGAAAAAAGGACTGAGCTAGCCTAAGGGAAATCAGAGGAAGATAGAGGGGCATATATGAGAAGCACATAAAAAAAATGGGTTATACATATTAACATCACGTGTGCATTATAATGTTATCCATCTGTATAGATTCTGCCTGTCTCTGTGTGATCTATACCTGGTCTATATAGCAATTTGGGCAATGGACTAAGTACATTAATCTTGTGGGCGGGGCCTTATCTCGACAATGATACAATGTGACAAATATAATCTTCTCTGTTCAGTGGTCAATATACAGATTCATCTCTGCAGGGATTTCTGCTCAACTAAAAACATAAACCTTAAATGTCTGCCTTAACTTTTTAGGACAATCATTAAAATGATGTTTTACGTTTCCAAAGCCTTCAAAAAATATATATATTTATAGCACATTTCTAAGGTCAAATCATTTAATATATTACTTCTCCGTCCTACCTATCCACGGTGGCATGAGTTACTTCGACATTCTGAAATAAAAATTAAATTGTAGTGGGGACATTTAACTCAATTTAATTAAAATAAAGAGATTCTTGGCTTGATACAGGAAATATTTGTATTCCCAATTCTATTTGTTAATACATTGACATATGTGCTATTTTTTAAATGTAGCTCTAAGTGCACTTTCTGTCAATGCCATAGATTTTTTAATAGACTGAGAAAATGCATTCCATTCCTCCTTATTTTACTTCAATACATCATTTGGTTCTGCTTTTTTGCCTGCATGAAATTCATTTTCTAATGGAAATATTTGTTTTGTAAATCAAATATGTATTATGCACAAAATGCAAAGTACAAATTAAATTATGTTAATGAAATGAAAGAGATATGAAATGCATATTTCATGGACAAAACATAACCTCAGAACGCAAACAATTTCTTGATAAAATCTTTAAATACAATCTCGTAGCCTGACAGACATATTGTTAAAGTAGATAGCACCTCATTTAAACGGCTTCCTTTAATATCACTGCTTAGTGTATGTGGGATTGTAAATAATATTTGGGATGAAAACCCAATAATGAAATACTGACTTTAATAGTTTACCATTGATGTCAGCATAAAATTTGTAGTGGTTGAATATTGGAAATCGGCAAGCGCTCATATATACTCAAACGCTGTAAATGACTGCATATTTAAATCGAGCTGACTATAGCAGAGATGTTATAGATATTAGTTATATGCAAAGAATGTGCTGACCCCACAATATTTGACAAAAACACTGTTTTAAATTATATATTGGTTACACTTAATGAATAATAGATAGTGAAGGTGTAGTTTGTCTGGTAATAATGCTGATGATGTGTATGGGGAAAGATTCTTCACTTTATCCTTTTAACATTAACCACTGGAGATGATAGAATTCTGAACAAATAGATTGATATATACACTGTTCTATTTCTGTGGCTGTGTGACACTTTGTAGCAAGTTCAGATTTGTCGTATTTACATAGACCTCATTATGGAAATCTCTTAAAGGGCCCCCGTCACCTCTGCATAGCGACAATGTGTGCTGGAACAAAATTCATGAAAACAACGTGGAATGTCAGTTCAATAGGAAACCCGTAACATCACTGAGGCATGAAGTGCCTCGTGCCTCAGTGATGTCAATGGTTCCTACTGAATTGATAAACTACATAGCAGCTCAACCAAAAAAAAAGGATGCCCCAACCGTGTGTGTAGGTGATGGATAAGTACACTTTAATGGATAAGGGTTTTGGTAACAACCTGAGTGAGAAAAGGACATAGTCTGGCAATGTTTCCAAGGAGGAGAGACAAGATAGTGCAAGGGACTAGATATGGGGAGTGAAGCTGAGGGAAGAGTCATGGATGACACCAAGGCAGCGGTCTTGGGGAACAGGGAGATTGTGATGTTGTCAATCATGAGGGAGACTAGAGGAGGGGTAGTGACAATAGGAAGTGGGGGGGGGGTTATGAGCTACCTATGGCTTTAATGAACCATAAAGACTGTTTTGTTGCATGAAGTACCTCCCAGCTCAGGAGCTCCCTCTGGTGTCTTGTCGTGTCATAAGAGTTGTAGTGAGAGTTAGGGCAAGACAATCTTTCTTGGACTGGGGGAAATGTGAATAATTTTCACTTGAGGTATGACCCCAGTTGGAATGTGAAGAACCCAGTGTGCAACCATATGTAATTGATTGTTGCCACTTGCTTTAGTACATTCTATAGATTAACAGGCATCTGGCTAGTGATACAAATCATTGTCTCCCACTAGATCGGTATATAGCATAGCCGCAGATACACAAGTACAGCTTCTACTCCCCTCCTTGGTACCTTTTATTCCCACACATTATCCTTGCATACTATTGTGACTAATCAAAGATTAATTGTTTACCCCAGGCTGTGAATGATCAATGTCAGTGGAATATGTTATAAAGAATGGAGAAACAGGAAGTACTGAATTTCAAGTCTGATGGTCCCTGCTTTCTAATTGCTTTCTCTAGTTTTTTAAGTTTTTTTAATTTCCACACAATATTTGAAAACTAATTTGCTGGCTCCAATATCGCTAAAATTCAGAGACTCTCACAATTCTATCACTTCATCCATTTCTATTCACTGCCAAGTAATTTAAAAAAAAAACAAAGTTAAAAATGGGCAGTGGGGTGGAGGTGCAACGAAGACTTTTTGGGTCTCTGGAATGGAACTTTGTTATTGTGTTTCCCATTGGAAAAAGTTTCCACAATGACACATCCCCATTGCACCAAGCTATATCATCCAAGCCTATGACAGTATAATATAAATGTTAGGTGATTCAAGACTAGATAGAGAGTGGAGAGAAGTTCAAACAACTGTAAATTTATTTTGAATATGTAGAAAACATCCAGAGTAACTGATGATCAAATGGAGAGGAAAAACAGCTTGTAACTGATTAATGAGTACAGTACATAGTACCTAGTAATGGTAGTCTCAAACAGCTGTAGTAATTAAAGATCTTCAGAGACATTGGTATTCTGTTGTACGTATTATAATAACAGTTCTGGGAGTACATAATAGTACTCACAGATGCAATCTTGGTAATGGAGAATATCCAATATTCCGGGTCATCTGAAGGCCAAGCACAACTGAGATGAGCCCAGAGCCCCTCAGTGCAATATCAACAAGCACAGTGACGTAGAAAGATTTATTTCCTAGCCAGCAGACAATTGTTTTATATAAGCAGTTCAGTGTTTAGAGAAGAATTCCAAGTAACCTGGATGCCAAAGTGCTGAGTTGGAGTTGTAATGTTGTTTGCCAAGGTACAGAGTCAAAGCAGAAACCGGTAATGGAAGAATCTCAGAGAGCAGGCTATTCAGGTGTCCAGAATCCATCACTAACAAAGAGTGCATAGAACAAGAGGGGGGTTGGACTCCAAGGATTAGATTTAATAAACTGCGGGTTTGAAAATGTGGAGATGTTGCCTAAAGCAACCAATCAGATTCTAGCTGTCATTTTATAGACTGTACTAAATACATGATAACTAGAATCTGATTTGGTTGCTGTAGGCAACGTCTCCACTTTTTCAAACCCGCAGTTTAGTAAATATAGCCCCAGAGGTCCAGTCGGGTTAGGTGAGAAACACTATCTAAATTAAGGACAGGTGTGCAATGACTAACCTAAATATAACATTTGTAAAGGGACTTTAGGAGTAGCTGTGTGTGTCTATGTGTGTGTGTGTTTTAGTTTCTTCTATCCGTCCCCCCATCCTTTGTGATCATCACAGGACACTTACCTTTCTGGTCATACCAATAACAACTGGCCAATGCCATGCTTTTGGCTATGCCTGAAGTGTTACCAGTCAGCTACTGCAGATTAGACAGGTGATGTGATTGCTTATTTTGTGGCAGTAACATAACAGCCTCATACACCATCCACAATGGAAAACGCCTTCCTAACTAGGTCGCTTCAGCAAAACCCATTATGTTGCTATAACTTCATTATTAAACTTTCATTTTAAGTTGAAATCCTCCTTCCCACAGCAGTCTTGTCTGACACATTTCTGAGTGGTTAAATCATTCCTTTCCCAATCTACTTTAGGTATTCTCTTATTTATAAAGAGAGGAATGAGCATCTTTCTACCCAGAGGCATTTGCACAAAACAATCACGATAACTGGATTATTAATTTTAATTTGCGCTTCTTATTACTGAACCGGGAACATTATATTACTTCTCCAGTGCTTCAATATAATTTATATCTTAAAAAAAAAAAGTGTTGAGATATAATTAACATTTATTTGAATTTAACGGGTCATGTTTCAATATCTTTTAGCAAGTCTAATAGTCTTGTGCTGAAAAATGCCATTCTAACATATGTCCATCCAAAATAGAATCGTAGAAATATGTCAATCTGCAAAGTGGAGCATTATCCAGTCTGCCCGATCCCAGGCAAGAAATAAAAGGGTTTTGAAGAAGTCAGCTGGTAAGTCTCAGAGCAGCAGTGACATGGAGATAAAGTGATCGGCACATGACACTTTGCTACTACTCCAAGGACACACAATGTCAGCGCAGCGGCTGTCGCTGCGGAACGAGCTGCAGATGGACAAACCAGCCGAACATGGTCTTATTTGAGGACTGTGTGTGGGTGCAGAGCAGAGATTTTTCTGTCTGCAAATAATACAATCTTATTCTTTACTACCACAGTGTGAGATAAAAGTTTGACTAAGCTACTTTTATGATTATCCTTCATATATAGCAACATATTCAACAGCAACATGTAAACAGGGAACTTATTCAGGTGCATCGGGGTCTGTCACAGTGAAGTTTACAATCTAATTTCCTTACTACAGGCACACAATTATGCACACACCAGGGCAACTTAGAAGCCGATTAAGCTACCAGTAAGTCCTTGGATTGTGGGAAGAAACTGTAACAAGCATAGCAGTTGCAAACGCAGGATTTGTAGAGGGGGGTTTTCACACCACGCCGCCAGTGGGCGTGACCAGCATGCATGGGGGTGTGGCCCCAGGCTTGGAGGGGAGTTTCCAGGCACTAGGAAACCCCCCCCCCCCTCCTCGGTTTGCCTATGCATAGGAACGCCCATGCAAATGCCGGGAGAAGATACTCATTAGCCACTACACCGTCTTAGTACTTGGACCACACTTTGCTCCCAAAACAGCTTGAATTTTTTGTGGCATTGATTCATCTAGGAGATGGAAACATTCTGTGGAGATTCTGGTCCATGGTGACACCTTTACATCACCACCACCAGCCTGTCCCGTTGGCACAAGGCAGGTTGGATCCATGGATTCATATTGTTTATGCCAAATTCTGATCCTACCACCTGCGTGTCGCTGCAGGAATCGTGATTCTTCAGAACAGGCGACATTTCTCTAGTCTTCAGCTGTCCAGTTTTTGGTGAGCCTGTGCCTGCTTTAGCCTCCGTTTCCTGTTCTTAGCAGGAGTATAACCCGGAGTGGTCTTCTGCTGCTGTAGCCCATCCACGTAAATGGTTTGACAAGCTGTGTGTTCAGAGATGCTCGTCTGCACACCACTGCTGTAACGCATGGTTATGTGAGTTATTGTCACCAACCAGTCAGCTTGAACCAGTCTGGCCATTCTCCTCTGCGTTTTCGCCCACAAAGCTGACACTCACTGGATGCTGTTAGTTTTGCGCACCATTCTCCCAGGATCAAGCCAACAATCGTGCGGTATTAGATTACATATCTTCTCTGTTATGGTGTTTGGTCTGAACAACAACTGAACCTCTTGACCAGGTCTGTATGCTTTTATGTTTTGAGTTGCTGCTGCTGATTAGATATTTGCATTAACGAGCAGGTATACCAGTGTACCTAATAAAGTGGCCACTGTGTGTACAATCTGCAATAGAACCAGCTCACCAATTTCCACTAGATTGTTTATTCTGGTTGGTTGCACTACAAATGTCCAAACCTCCGAGGTAGGAACTATCACACTGCCCACTAAGGTTGTTAACTGTCAGTATATTCAAAATTACACTTGTCACTAAGAGAAAAGTAGTGGTTATTAAAAATCATATCCTCCCTCCTGTTACTATAATAATATCTACAGAAGTGCAATTACAATGTTTTAAATTAATTGCAGTTCATCCTATTGTTCTAGATAGATTTTGAACTAATTTTGAAATACCATATTATTGCGTCAGTAAAATGTTTTAGCCAACACTCAATTTGTACGATCTATACTATCTATAATATAAATGTCTAGTGGCGTGTGTTAGTCTGTCTGTGTGTGTGTGTGTGTGTGTAAAAAATAAAACCAAGCTGCAGCGCCACCTGCTGGGCGGAGTTATACACTGACCTACTAAATTCTTAGTGTGTGTGGAAAAAAAAATTCAGAAAGGGCTGAAATTTGGTATACTAAGATGTTTTTAATTTGTTAATTTAATTTGTTAATTGTTAAAAGTGTTTATAAAGATTTAAAAAATATATATATATTTCTTGAAGAAGAAGTGACAGTTGGGAGTGGTTGGTGGTTGCCGGGGGTGACAGTGGGGAGTGGTTGGTGGTTGCCGGGGGTGACAGTTGGGAGTGGTTGCCGGGGGTGACAGTGGGGAGTGGTTGGTGGTTGCCGGGGGTGACAGAGTGAGAGGAGTGTGATACTCAGGACCGCTGAGAGAGATCCCTGTGTCTGGATAGACATCTGGATAGATGTGGCGATGAAAATGAAGGATGAGGTGATGGAGAAGAATGATGAGGTGGTGACATGTGGACAAAACCACGTTAAAAAAGGGCACTTACGTTGGGAATTAACGCTCTTCCCCTGAGGAGGCCTGGGCTAGGCCCAAATGCATGACAAGAACCTTTTTAACACCTTAAGTAGCTTGATTTGACTAGAATGCATGAGTATCATGCACGGGTTAACTTGTATACTATATTCCTCTTGTAATGCCGTGAAAGATCTGTTTAGTCAGAATGTCATTAAAAATTTGCGGACAATGGGAAAGTCAATCACCCATCTAAAGTCACTGACTTGTATCAATAAATGATCTATGCAGGTGCGGAACACGGCATTGCAAGGCCCCATAGCAAAATATTCTTCTGGGGAATGTGATGTGGAATTGCTCCGCCCTTTTCATTTTCACTGAAAGGCCCCCCTCCCCTGCAGTGCTGATAGTTTTGAGACTTGGACTACCTTCTAAGCTGCAATGTCACAGACCACTCTTCTTTAAACTCTCCTTTACCTATTTGCATATTGCTCTCGTGTATATATAGCTGAGTCCCGCCCACTTTGAGTAGGATCTTTCTGGCTCCTCCCACTCAGTAAAAACTACAATTGTACAACAATGTATCAATGTAACATACAGTATGAATGTTTCCATACGTTGACAAGAACTTAAGAAATATATGCTATGAAAGGCATTTTCATTTGTACTATTGGGAGGAAGGAGGTATTGCTATAAAACTATCTGTGTGCAAATATGTTCTGCGACTTCCATGTTTTGCCTACTCTCATTTTTCACAAATGCAACTGATTTATTTTATTTTTTTTGGTAAGTGGATTAGCTGACAACGGCAGAAACATCTTTGGGTGAGCACTGTCTGATTGGATCGGGGGATTTCCACGCTGAGTACAGTGTTGCATGAACGTCCCTACTTTCGTCTTCAAATGCAAACGAACCTTTTTTTTTATTTATTTATTTTTGTTTGTTTTTATATATCTTGACCCCTCCCCCTTTCACCATCAAGCTCAGACACTTATTGGAATAACGTTATAAACACCAGACATCCTCCATTATGAATGTCAGCTCAGGGGGCTACTGGACTGGATCCAACAGACTTATTATGTAATGTTCATTTACATATGTAATTGCTTGCATTCATTTCTAATATATAATTAGAGGCATGTACCCAATGGAGTAAATCTATAAACAGCATTGCAATATAAGGACGTGTGCTCTAATATTCTTTTAAATTGCCGACGCCGCCCCGTCCGATACCTTCCTCTGGTGGCTGCAGTGATCGCTGACACTTTTTCAAGGGTACGGTACTTGCTTTTATTGAATTTAGCAAGTAATGCCAGCCAGCTTAAATCAGCGGGAGAACCACAGAGAGGCAGCATAAATTTGTAGGCCCGTTGCAGCGAGAGCGGACAAGGTTATATCTTGTCTTATTCAGCAAACGGCTCTGTGATTTGGGAGATGGTGTGAGAGGCCGAGCGCAGGGCCCTGTAATAGAAGCAGATTAGTTGGACCATAAGAATCCATCAATCTCTGTAATTCTAAACACGGAGGATGGTGACTGCGACTTTAGGTTTTTTCGCCATACCTGCCCCAGGTGAATATTTATCTCCTCTGATGATATCACCTGGGGTGACCCGATTAATAGGTGGGACGAAGCTAGATGGGGTTTCCCTTGGCAAAAGGGCTTTATTTTAACCTTTAAAATGTCAGAACCAGACTGGTTCTAGAATGTTAAGTGCGGTCATATTACGAATAACTGAATTATGTCAATAGGATTCTATATTAATACTAGTGGACATTTTTTTTTCTTGCTGATGGTCCGTAAATTTACTGACTGATCATGGGTATGCCTCTTGAATGGTGCTGCTCTAGCCATGTGACTCTATCATGCTATTTAGTAGACAAGATATAAATAAAGATGAACAGGAAAGTAAACCTCCTGATCAATTCCTTCCAGTAGTAGAGGTAAGAAAGATTTTCATACAGGTGCACCCCTTAAACTTTGCTGCCTTAGGCAGGAGCCTACAAACTGCTAGATAGCACGGAACCATACCACCTGATCAGTTCCCCTAGGCGTGTGCCCCCAGTGGTAGAGGTAAGAAAGATTTCCATAAAGGTGTGCCCCTTAAATTTTGCTGCCCTATGCAGGTGCCTACAAACTGCTAGATAGCATGGACCCGTACCACCTGATCAGTTGCCCTAGATGTGCCTCCAGGACTACATTACATGACAATGTGCCCCCTGATTAGAGCTGCCCTCCCAGTACCATACAGTATACACAGCCCTGCTCTTCATCACATCACCCCCCTCCTGCGTTGTATCTAATTCTGTTTACCCAGCTCCGGCTCTGCAAGCATCACAACACTCATCTGTGTGTTTCCCCTCTCCTTTATTACATGTCATTTGTGCTCCGGTATAAACACATTTCCATATCCAACATCAAACAATACCTGTGACCTTTCTGCCAGTTGCTCGGGAGATAATTTAGGCTCTTTGTTGTGACAAAGTAATATCCCCGGTACTAGGTCACAGGGACCCAGTGATCAGCGGCCGCTTCCCACATAATTATTGAAATGACTAAGACGCTCTCTCTCTCTCTCTCTCTCCAACAGCTGATAAACATAACATAAAACTCACAGAAACAGGGTGTAAATGTGCATTTTATCATTACACAAATAAGATTTATTATTTTGTTATCCCTTTCAAGTGCATTAAAAAATATCACGCCGTCTGTTTAAGGTGAAGCCGTTACCTATAAAAGCCTGTCTTTTTGGTTTGATAGACATAGCTAGTTGGTGCATTAAAATGGAAATGGCTTAATAAATTCAGACTTTTTTTTTTCCCCCCAGTAATCATTTCTGTCTGTAGTTAAGAGATGTGTTCACTGTATGGAGCAAAAAAGAGCACAGTGGTCTTAGAATGGGTAGGGTCAGCAACAGGGTCTTCATGCTTACATCACGAAATACCCTCAGCGTCCCAGGGGGTCTTATTCTCCCATACAATGAAAAACACTTCTAATTCGCTTTGCTTAGCTATTCCATGTGTTTTAATATTGATACACTTCCTTCTTTCTCATGTCCTTTTCCAAATTTGCATAAAATCGTCATTTTCCCGGAAACATTCTGTTTACGTTGCACAAGGGGGCCAAAGTGCAAAATCATGTCACGTCTCTGCCCCCCCTCCCCTAATTACATTGTGCTAATTTCTTATGACCCTCATTAAAGCATTTACTCACGGAAGAAATTTAAAGGGCAAAGGAGTGGTCTTATTTTTCAGTGCTAGATATATTGGTTTATGTTCCTTGCTGCTAGTGAGAGGCATGTGAGTACCTGCATGTGAATGTGCAGATAGTTTTATTCCAGCAGGTAAAGTGGGGGATGTATTCAGGTTTAGTCCATCTCCAGTCCTTTGTAGTTCATATTGTCTACTCAACACCAATCACCGCCTCACGAGCCCGCGTTCAGGACTTTGTAGGTGCTGCCCCCCACATTTAGAACTCCCTGCCCCACCCAGTCAGACTCGACCCGAACCTCAAATCTTTTCAACGCTCCCTCAAAACTCATCTTTTCACACCTGCCTACACCACCCCAACCTAAGACATTCCCTCCTCACGCTCCACCTGCCCCTTTCACTCCACCTCTATCGTTCCCATTTCCTACCCTAATCATCTTAATGTTGCTCTCACAAGTTTGGCCTCTCTGTCTCCCATCTCCTCATCCTCTGTGTAATGTTTCCTTTGTTCTAGTTGTGTCCTCTTTATGCAGTTTCTTACTTTATAGTCTCTTGTATAGATTTTACTGATTCTAGTCTTGTGTGGGTACACGCTGCAGAACATTTATCCCAATGCGATATAGTCAGGGGCGGGCTGGACCGGGTGGCAGCTCAGTCTAATGGCTGTTCGGGCCGGCCGCCTCCCCCCATCCCCCCTGTGGATGCAATAACTTCTTAATATTACCGGCGGCCACGTCAGCGCACAGGCGACCGCATCACATGACACGCGATGCGGCCGCGTCATTATAACGCGGCCGCATCGCGTGTCATGTGATGCGGTCGCCTGTGCGCCTCCCCGGGCTGTAACCTGCCAGCCCGCGCCTGGATATAGTTCACGATTTTACCAATGACTGAATGTCCCAATCAGCATGCTGATTAATGTGTACACACTATACATGTTTTACACGATTTACCCTCCGCTCTGTGCTCTTCATCTGTCATAACCATCGGCTGAAAAGATGGTGACTCTGCACACTCCATAGAGATCTATGGACACTGCCGGTCCTGAGTGCGTACACACTGCAGAAGTGGAACGACCTTGTTCCATCTTTGAACGGGATTTTCAGTTCAGCTTAAAAATCAAATCAAACGATACAATGAGCTTTGGAACGATAATAGCTCATCATTGGAGCGTACACACTGATGCAATATCGGACCTAACGGTCGTTTATCGTGTGCTTGGCACAATAATCAGGTGAAAACCCTGTAGTGTGTACCCAGCCTTATTAATCTGTATATTTTTAGGTGGATTTTTTGTTGCTTGTACAGCGCTGCATGTTTTGTGGCGCCATATCAATAAATTAAGATGATGATTTTGTTTTCATTCACGCACATCTTCAAAGACTGGCCTGGTGAAGCGGTTACTTAACCCTTATCGCTCTGAACCAGAATCGCCAAGGCAGCTGAGTATTGTCCGCATCGGTTAATACTGAGCGGCACTGGTGCGATGTCACCTTGGAGAAGGTAGTGGCTCTTTTCATGCTTCTTCCGAAGTCGGATAGGTACCCCCCCTCCTAATCCTGGGAGTTTGCAGGAGATGAAATGCAGGGTCTAATTGGCGTTACTGGTATAACAAGGACCGGTCACTGCCCTTTGTATAAAACAAATGTGAGAGAAGTCTGTGTGGTAATCATCAGCAGGTTGCAGTAGTCAAGGTGGGAGATGATTAGTGAATGAATGAGTATTTTAGGCATTCTCAATTAGCAATGGGCAACTCATATGAGGAAAAGCAAAGATTAACTGCAGACAATATGGCTCATTCACTGACCTTGCATTTAGGTGCAACCTATCGGCAATTAGTATTTTTCTGTGTAAGGCAAGTTCGACAATGGAAGCCAGTGTCATCTGACTGATGACTATGAATTAGAGCAACTAAATGCAACGTTAGATAATCAGTTGTAGTGAACTAGAAAACCTCAACCTTCAGCCATGTTATTTGCATCTTCAGGCTATAATTTATCCACAAGCAAATTTAAGTTCTCGCATATAAAGGAATTCAAATCCTTTGTCTTAATAGGTGAATATTTATCATCTCTAATTACTAACGATGACCTAATCTGTGTAAAGTGGCCGCTGTTTAGTCATTGGGGTATAATTAAGGATACACAAAGTAGCTTAGCAATGAGGCACTTCCTTGTTCAGCAGGAACTATAAAACCTTCATCACACGTCAAGGACTTTACTTGAGCCCTTCATTAAGTGAAGGTGGCGCAGGAATCAACATCCATTCTCTCAATGTGTTATTCATGCAACTTGACGTAGCTGCGGATTCTTAGGTTCACCGAAATCAGCCTGAAGATGTTGAAACCGGCTTCATCGCTGACCTGGAAGACTAGCTTGGCCATTTCAATGTAGTCATTTGAAGGCCACATGCACACAGCATTTTCTTATTATTGATTGTTTTTGGAAATAGATGATGGCACTCTGAGAGTTGGCTGGAGCTTCAGTACAGCAATTAGTTTATCCAGGAAAAACATAGCATGTACCCCACTCATAGCTTAGTTGTGGTCTAAATTTAGGTAACCCGTATCCCCATGAAGGATAAATGTATAATCAGAGAGAGCTGTTGGCACTCCCAGACTGAATCTGTCCTAGTGTTTCGAGCTGCAACTCTAAGGTGTCCGCTGGGGGGCAGGAATGTCCGAGGGTTCAAAATGCCGCAGGGGAAAAGGGCCCCTGTCCTCGTGTACATGGCACTCGTTTTGCTGTAAGGGAAAAGGGGGAAATACGGGAGGGACAGCTCCACAAGCTGAGTGCACCACGGGAACAGCCCTCGCTGATGCTATACTCACAGACGCGAGTCTACGACGGCGACTCTCTCTATCACTTCAGCTCTAGAGGTCCTCGCTCGCCGGGGTTTTCCGTAAACCTTGCCTGACAGCCAACATCTGTAAAACACGGGAGACAAAGCCACACAGAACACTCCCTTCCCTACAACACCCCATATACTCACTCAATCCCAAGGGACCGATACGGAATGCACCGTACCTTTTACCTCTGCGACCAGAATTCTCCTAGTCGCCCATCTTCGGTCGTCCGGGTCCACTGGTACTCTGTCGCTATGCAGGCCGAGCTCCGGCTGTTAAGCCCACCCGGCCTTGGGACGGATGGAGGGGCTTTGTATGCTACTCACAGTACTTTACAATTTAACTACCAATGGACCAAGTGTCTCCTACGCTACTCTGGGACCTAGCATCCTGCTAGACCTGGGCCGAACGCCCATTACCAACTGTATGGGCCTACTTCCCCACTAACCATCAGGGACCTTCTGTCCCTCTAACCGCAAGGATCCAATGTCCCTGTTACACTACAGGGCAGCCACCCTGCTACTCTGGCAAGAGCCTGTCGCTTCCCTCACTCAGAGGCCTGCACCTCTCTACACTAAAGGGCCAGGCACCCTGCTCAACTCAAAGGGCCTTGTGCCCTCCTGAACCTCAAGAGCCTTGTGCCCTGCTCTAACTGGTTATAGGGCCTTGTGCCCTGTGGTGGGGCTGAGCCCCCTAACTAGCTGCGGGCCTAGTGCCCAATAACTAGCCTACCGCGGCCGCCCCGATCTGTTGCTCTGCCCCGCGGGCCTTGTGCCCGGAAAAATATGAGCATTTATACTTACCTGCTCCAGACCCTCCAGTCGCCGGAACCTCGTCTCCTGTACAGTTCTCTGCCTCCCACAGTCTTCTTGACGGCGATACTCTTAGCCCTTTACAATGGCCACTTCCGCCGGCGTCTATGACCGCTCCGGCGCTGGGCGTCCAACGGCATCCTCTTCTTTCCCCTCCGCCGCCGAACTCTCATGATAGCGGCGCCCAGCGGCTTACGTCATTGGCCATCGCCGCGAGCCCTGATTGGCTTGCGACGGCGCCAAAAGTTCAAATGGCCGCCTACTGATTGGCCAGCAGCGGGAAGTGAGCCCTGATTGGCTCACTTGCCCGCTGCTACCCGGACCTGTAGGGAGAGAGGAATACTCACCGCTGGAACAGTGAGTAGCTTCTTTCTTCACCCTCTTCCCGGGCACCTCATCCATGGGGCAACTCTCCACACAAAAATGGGAGGTGTGGGGTGTATGCAGAACCTTATTGGGTAGTCCTCAGACAACCCATTCAAATCTTCATTCCAATTTTGGCAGGTCTGACCCCACCAACATCTTTTCTGTAGCACTACATGTTCTCTTCACTCCCGGCCGTCAAACACCACAGTCTGTAAGCTACTCTCAGTTAATGGGGGCGAGCAATGTAGAATAGCATGCGCAGCCCTCCATCATTCAAAGGGGGAACACAGAGGAAGGAGGGAGAGCACAGTGCACTCCCCCCTCCTCCGGGTATACCATGTGACCTCCCTGCACAGTGCACTCCCCCCTCCTCCGGGTATACCATGTGACCTCCCCGCACAGTGCACTCCCCCCTCCTCCGGGTATACCATGTGACCTCCCTGCACTGTGTACTCCCTCCTCCTCCTCCAGGTATACCATGTGACCCTCCTGCACTGTGCACTCCCTCCTCCTCCAGGTATACCATGTGACCCTCCTGCACTGTGCACTCCCTCCTCCTCCTCCGGGTATACCATGTGACCCTCCTGCACTGTGCACTCCCTCCTCCTCCAGGTATACCATGTGACCCTCCTGCACTGTGCACTCCCTCCTCCTCCTCCGGGTATACCATGTGACCTCCCTGTACTGTGCACTCCCACCTCCTCCTCCTCCGGGTATACCATGTGACCTCCCTGTACTGTGCACTCCCACCTCCTCCTCCTCCGGGTATACCATGTGACCTCCCAGCACTGTGCACTCCCTCCTCTTCGGGGTATACCATGTGACCTCCCAGCACTGTGCACTCCCTCCTCCTCCTCCGGGTATACCATGTGTCCTCCCTGCACTGTGCACTCCCTCCTACTCCAGGTATACCATGTGTCCTCCCTGCACTGTGCACGCTCTCCTCCTCCGGGTATGCCATGTGACCTCCCTGCACTGTGCACTCCCTCCTACTCCAGGTATACCATTTGACCTCCCTGCACTGTGCAC
This sequence comes from Mixophyes australis, assembly GCA_036250195.1. Lineage (NCBI taxonomy): Eukaryota > Metazoa > Chordata > Amphibia > Anura > Limnodynastidae > Mixophyes > Mixophyes australis. The sequence goes on from JAVHZZ010000010.1 coordinate 9,175,776, forward strand.
TCCCTCCTCCTCCTCTGGGTATACCATGTGACCTCCCTGCACTGTGCACGCCCTCCTCCTCCAGGTATACCATGTGACCTCCCTGCACTGTGCATGCTCTCCTCCTCCGGGTATGCCATGTGACCTCCCTGCACTGTGCACGCTCTCCTCCTCCGGGTATGCCATGTGACCTCCCTGCACTGTGCACGCTCTCCTCCTCCGGGTATGCCATGTGACCTCCCTGCACTGTGCACGCCCTCCTCCTCCAGGTATACCATGTGACCTCCCTGCACTGTGCACGCTCTCCTCCTCCGGGTATGCCATGTGACCTCCCTGCACTGTGCACTCCCTCCTCCGGGTATGCCACGTGACCTCCCTGCACTGTGCACTCCCTCCTCCTCCGGGGATACCATGTGACCTCCCTGCACTGTGCACTCCCTCCTCCTCCGGGTATACCATGTGACCTCCCTGCACTGTGCACTCCCTCCTACTCCAGGTATACCATGTGACCTCCCTGCACGGTGCACTCCCTCCTCCTCCAGGTATACCATGTGACCTCCCTGCACTGTGCACGCTCTCCTCCTCCGGGTATACCATGTGACCTCCCTGCACTCCCTCCTCCTCCGGGTATACCATGTGACCTCCCTGCACTCCCTCCTCCTCCGGGTATACCATGTGACCTCCCTGCACTCCCTCCTCCTCCGTGTATGCCATGTGACCTCCCTGCACTCCCTCCTCCTCCGGGTATGCCATGTGACCTCCCTGCACTGTGCACGCTCTCCTCCTCCAGGTATACCATGTGACCTCCCTGCACTCCCTCCTCCTCCGGGTATGCCATGTGACCTCCCTGCACTGTGCACTCCCTCCTACTCCAGGTATACCATGTGACCTCCCTGCACTCCCTCTTCCTCCGGGTATGCCATGTGACCTCCCTGCACTCCCTCTTCCTCCGGGTATGCCATGTGACCTCCCTGCACTCCCTCCTCCTCCGGGTATGCCATGTGACCTCCCTGCACTGTGCACGCTCTCCTCCTCCGGGTATACCATGTGACCTCCCTGCACTGTGCACTCCCTCCTCCTCCAGGTATACCATGTGACCTCCCTGCACTGTGCACGCTCTCCTCCTCCAGGTATACCATGTGACCTCCCTGCACTCCCTCCTCCTCCGGGTATGCCATGTGACCTCCCTGCACTGTGCACTCCCTCCTACTCCAGGTATACCATGTGACCTCCCTGCACTCCCTCCTCCTCCGGGTATGCCATGTGACCTCCCTGCACTGTGCACTCCCTCCTACTCCGGGTATACCATGTGACCTCCCTGCACTCCCTCCTCCTCCGGGTATGCCATGTGACCTCCCTGCACTCCCTCCTCCTCCGGGTATACTATGTGACCTCCCTGCACTGTGCACGCTCTCCTCCTCCGGGTATACCATGTGACCTTCCTGCACTGTGCACTCCCTCCTCCTCCGGGTATACCATGTGACCTCCCTGCACTGTGCACGCTCTCCTCCTCCAGGTATACCATGTGACCTCCCTGCACTCCCTCCTCCTCCGGGTATGCCATGTGACCTCCCTGCACTCCCTCCTCCTCCGGGTATGCCATGTGACCTCCCTGCACTATGCACGCTCTCCTCCTCCGGGTATACCATGTGACCTCCCTGCACTGTGCACTCCCTCCTCCTCTAGGTATACCATGTGACCTCCCTGCACTGTGCATGCTCTCCTCCTCCAGGTATACCATGTGACCTCCCTGCACTCCCTCCTCCTCCGGGTATGCCATGTGACCTCCCTGCACTGTGCACTCCCTCCTACTCCAGGTATACCATGTGACCTCCCTGCACTCCCTCCTCCTCCGGGTATGCCATGTGACCTCCCTGCACTGTGCACTCCCTCCTCCTCCGGGTATACCATGTGACCTCCCTGCACTCCCTCCTCCTCCGGGTATGCCATGTGACCTCCCTGCACTCCCTCCTCCTCCGGGTATGCCATGTGACCTTCCTGCACTCCCTCCTCCTCCGGGTATGCCATGTGACCTCCCTGCACTGTGCACTCCCTCCTCCTCCAGGTATACCATGTGACCTCCCTGCACTCCCTCCTCCTCCGGGTATGCCATGTGACCTCCCTGCACTGTGCACGCTCTCCTCCTCCGGGTATACCATGTGACCTCCCTGCACTGTGCACTCCCTCCTCCTCCGGGTATACCATGTGACCTCCCTGCACTGTGCAGGAGAGGCTGCCCCTGTTCCAATAAGATTGGGAGCAGGCAAGTGTACTATGTACTTGTTGTTGTCCCTCTGTACGGTGATGCAGACCTCATATGACGCCTTATAAGTAAGGGTTATTAATAATAATAATAATAATAATATGTGACAACTCTATATTGCTGTTCATGTTCTTCATCTTCATTCTCCTACCAGCCTCCCCTGCAATGAAGCCACACCCACTACTTAGCATAGTGTGCGAGCTCCGACCCCAGCCAATGCTCAGCATGGCAGAGGGAGGGCCTTAGGGAAGGATAAGCAATTATCACCATTGTTCCCCAAATTTTAAGTACTCAGGATAGTGAAGTTTTTGTTTTTTAACATTATAAAGTTTTGACCTCACAATGATTATTGTCCCATTGCGCACACTCTCGTTACATACACACAGGTCAAATGGGCTCGGTTCTAAAATCCTCAATAGTTTTACATCACTTAGCTCCCAAAATGTAACAGTTGATAGATCTTATATCCCGTGCATCCTGGTAATTCATAATATAGTCATAAAAGTATATGGGAGCCTGCGGAATATTACCAGTGACTCAGTAAAATTAGCAACTAAAGAGTCTAAACACCTTGGACCCAAAAGAATCTGGAGTGCCGGACGCAAGTGTCATTTATTTATTAATATACTTTTATAAGGCATCATAAAATAATTACAAGGGAGTCCCCATAGACGAACACCATTAAAGAGTGACAGTGTTTGCATCCGAGCTTACACTTACCTTGAAAGGGGTTAACTGGGGTTTCAAGCCCGACCAATGAATGTCTCATGGGAGGGTTTTGGGTTCTTTATAGGTCCTCTCATTTCCTGGTTGTCTCATTCGGCTTTGCAAGATCCCACCCACCTACGTCTGGTGCTGGTTTGATAGTTAGTTCCTGTTTTAACCTAATTCCCTCTCACCACAGAGCAGGCACAGTGGGTAGGAAGGCTCTGCGATCATTGGCTGATACATACGGCACTATCGTGACTGGCCACAGCTCTCTGTCCCCTTCGAAGCAACGGTAACTCTTGGTCCTTCAGTGGGGGAGGGTCCTTGTCCGGCTCAGTGAGGGAGGGCATGGTGAGTTTAGAAGGGGTGCAGTCACTCTAATGCCAGGTTAGCGCCGGCCAGGCATTTAAGGGCTATTTCCGTTTTAAGTGAATGCACGGCGGTTCGCCATGTCCACGCTTGGTTTTGGTTATCAGTCCGGTAGCTGTCCCGCAGTGCTCTTTCTCCGCCACCAAATTTAATTAATAAAACCATGACTTTCTGTAGCCACTTTATTTATGTCCTTATTTTTAGATAAGATAGTTAAGTACGTAAAGGTCTTGTGAAGGGGAAGAAGGTCATACACCGTGAACTATTTATGCATCCTTTGTTTTACTTTTCCGATGAACCCGGCTCGGCAATGGTTTGGATTGTACTGAACAGACGCTGCCTCTACTGTCTTTCGAGCAGCCAGCGCGGTTTCCTTTACAAGCGCTGTCCTGCTATAACTCAAGCCCTGACCACTTGCCCCGCGAGTTCCACACAGTTCAGAATGCCAATGTCTTGCAGCTTTCACATTACTGTACGTTCGCTCATATTAGTCTGCTCCTGCATAAGCTTTATTGACTTTAATGCAGCAGTCTATTGATTTTAAAATTCTTTTACTGCTTTATGACTCCACGTCTGGCACGGCTCCCAGCTACCTTTAGCAGAACGATTTATCTGCCCAATCAGATTCCCCCCGTCTGCCGATGGGAACATTGCGGACATTCCCAACTACAGTCAAAGAATCGGACGGTGTTGTTCTTTGAAAGCAAAGTTCCACTGTCAAACATAGTTTTGCATATTTATTGCATCAATGAGAGTGAATCATTAGCTTCCTCTAATAGCAACTGTAATATATATTTATTTTGTTTAGATTACATTACCAGTACAGATGGTTGGATGTATTTTAGCACCTGTGAGTCTTAGGCAACTCAGTCTTAAGCTCGTCCCAGTTTATTAATCATATTGGACATTATCCATGCTGAATGAGAGGTGTGTGTTACAGAACAGCCCGTTATTCTCATCAGTATGTTGAACTGAAGTTTGTTTCATACCTAGAGCTGTACGGCCAGAGAGATTGGAAGGATTGTAGCTGGATGTTTCATCAATAAAGGTTAAATTGGTGCCATTCGAATACTTATAGGAGCTTATTCCTCATAAGCCTGAATAGGAGGAAGATGATCAATGTTAAGTGATTACCAGTGCTGAAACTGAGATCGTCCTATAAGGGTATACTATAAAATGGGAAATTTTTCCTAAATATTGTCTTTGACTACACATTCGGCTGGAGCTACTATTGGGCGTACGTAGGAGGTCACCCATGGTGCCAAGGTTTATGGGGCCTTTAAACCACTGAACGAAGGACCTAATATCACAAAAGAAGTAAATATAAAAAGCATGGCTAATATATCTGTCGTTCATCTTACTTTGGAAAGCCCAAACAACTTTCTTAAACTTCCATTCTTCAGTTTACTCTATACAGGTATAAGTTGTATCCGTTGCTTAACTCTCCGACACCGACATCCACTCAATGCTTCTATGCCAGACTGAAGATTGTTCTACCCACAAATCAGCAGTATCATAATGACCGACACTGCTGGTTGTCCGTACATGCGTGCTTTACTGTGTGTTTGCTCTGACCTGTGTTTAGCACTGACGTTTAAGTGAAAGTCACATTTTGGCAGCATTTCCATCCAACCTTCTCCCTCCACAACTGAACAAGTGTCTGAACAAGGCTTTCAAGTCGATTTCCCGGTGTCGTTTTTGGGCAACATCTTTCTGTGTCTAATATGGTGCGGAAAACTCATTGGGTTTAAACATTCAAGGCATTTGTTTAACGTCGGGTACTTTATCTACTTGGAAGCTGAGCTCGTTTGGGTAATTGCAAAAATCAGAATGAACCTTTGACAGATGAAAACATAACTTAAAACCAGGATTTAATTAGAATTATGCCTCTAGAGACGCCTTCCTCTCTGCCTACCACGGCTACTCGTCTGCCCTTCCATGGGCGACATTTGTGATGTGATCGTGGACGCTCCGTCCATCGGCCGCCGCCGCCCACTACAGCCCCCTGCTCGGGCCTACTCTATGGGCGATCCTCTCACCTCTTCTCCTGCCGCCCATTGTCCTCCAGCCTGCTTTCCAGTGTTCTGCCGCTGCCTGCTGATCGGATCCTGACGACGCTGAGTAACGCTGCCACTCCAAGACGCGGATTGGGTCTCTCCTCCTCAAGCTGCAAGTTGTTCCTGCTGTGTCCCCCTCCAATGGCCTGCTGCCTCCGTTGTCTCCTGCTCTGGTGTCCTGATTCGATGCCCTGCTCCAGCGCCTGACTCTGCAGCTCCCCGTCATTCCAGCTCCTGATGCTGCACCTCCTCCGCCCAGCCTCCGTTACTTTAGGCCGCGGCTCGGGCCTGCTGTCCTCCGCTGCCTCCATTCACTCCGTGGCCATGTGTCTCTCCCTGCTGCTGCTGCCTGGCCCCATGGATGCCCAGGGATAGCGGATGAACAGTGCTCCCCCTCTGCCTCCTCTCCTAGCCTATCTATTGTGGGCTCCATCTGCCCCATTCCTCTCCACCCCAGTATTTACCTGGTCGCTTTCACGACTTCCTATCTGCTACCTCACCACCATCCGACCCACCTCCCCCACTGGCTAGAGTCCCTTATTTGCTGCTCCCCTCTGGTTATTCTCACCCATCCTCCCTGCCACCCTCACTCCTCTGGACCATATTTTACCCCTGTGCCTGCTACCCAGGACTCTCCCTCGACCCCTGGACTCGCTCCTGGACTCAAAATTCACCCCTCCCTGCACCCTCTGGAACTTTCCCATGGACTCACCTGTGTTCCTGCTCTCCACCCTGAGGGCACCAGCTCCTGTGGACTCTCCTGCTCTGGACTCTCCTGCTCTGGACTACTAGTGATCAATCACCACCTGCACCTAGTGTGCCCCGTCCTCTCTGCCTGGTATTGTGTCATTAGTATTGCCTTTTGTTTTCTCTCGCTTCCTATTGTTTTTGCCTAGTATTTCACCATGTCCTTTTTGCTTTAGCGATACCTAATTGTAACTGTTTTTGCCTGCAACTTTTTCTCCTTATTTTATTACTGTTACTTATTTTATTACTGTTACTTTTATTTCTTTTATTCATTGTATTACCAGCGTGCTGCGCGACCGCTTGTCTATTGTTGTCCTCACCACTGCCTCTCCACCCCTCCTGCTTCTTCTACCTTTTTCTCTCCCCCTCCACCATCCACTGTCTCCAGTCTCTCACCATGCCTCCGCGCTCCTGTCCTATTCCCATCCTCTCACCTAGCCTCCCTCCCCGTCCCTACCTTAATGTTCCCCCTCGCTCCATCAACCCTGCAAATCTCCTCCACATCACTCCTCTTCCCTCCCTCCCGTTCTCCTGTGCCCTCTGGAACTCTAGATCTATCCGCAACAAACTGCCGGCCATCCACGACCTCTTCATCTCCAACTCTTTCAACCTCCTTGCCATCACCGAAACCTGGCTCTCCTCAGCTGACACTGCTTCCCCCGCCGCTCTCTCCCATGGTGGCCTTTCAATCACCCACTCCACCAGACCGGATGACCGTCCAGGTGGGGGAGTGGGTATCCTCCTTTCCCCTAACTGCACCTTTCGGGTTATTCCCTCTGAACCTTCCCTCTCTTTCTCCTCCTTTGAAGTCCATTCCATCCGCCTCTTCTGCCCCATTCACCTCCGTGTCTCAGTCATATACCGCCCCCCTGGCCCCACTTCCCTCTTTCTCGACAACTTTGCTGCTTGGCTTCCCCACTACCTCTCTTCTGACCTCCCCTCCATCATACTTGGAGACTTTAACATCCCTATTGATCTCCCCTCTGACCCTGCCTCCATTAAACTTCTCGCCCTTTCTTCCTCCCTTGGCCTCACGCAGTGGACCTCTTCCCCCACCCACTGCCATGGTCACTCCCTTGACCTTGTTTTCTCTCATCTGTGTGATCTCTCTGACTTCTCCAACTCTCCCTTCCCACTCTCTGACCACCATCTACTCTCCTTCAATCTGTCCTCTTCCCCTGCTTACCCCCTCCCTAAAACTACCCTCACTAGGCGTAATCTTGCTGCTGTTGACCCTACTTCCTTTTCCTCCTCTCTTGAAACTTTGCTATCCCCTCTTCCCTCCCTGGTCTGCCCTGATAACGCCACCTCTCTTTACAACCACTCTCTCACCACTGCCTTGGACGCTATTGCCCCTGCCACCTCTGTCCGCCGCCGCCGCTTAATTCCCCAACCCTGGCACTCTAATTCCACCCGCTTCCTCCAGAAGTGCACTCGTGCTGCTGAATGCCTTTGGAGGAAATCTCGCTCCCTGGCTGACTTCCTCCACTTCAAGTTTATCCTCTCCTCCTACTGCTCCGCCCTCTCCCTCTCTAAACAATCTTTCTTTAAATCCCTCATTTCTTCTCAGTCCTCTAATCCCCGCCGCCTCTTTGCCACATTCACCTCTCTCCTCACCCCTCCCCCTCCTCCTATCCCACTCTCCCTCTCTGCTACAGATTTTGCCTCATTTTTCTCCTCCAAAATTGAGTCTATCCGACTCGATATATCCTCATCCCCTTCCTCTCCGGCCCCTCTCTTTGCTCCTCCCTCTCCCCTTATCCCACCCTGGGACTCCTTCCGCCCTACTACGGGCGATGAAGTCCACTCCCTCATTCTTTCTTCTCCCCCTTCTACCTGTCACCTGGATCCCATCCCCTCTCACCTTCTTCGCTCCTTCTCCCCCACCGTCTGCGCTTACTTAGCTCACCTCTTCAACCTGTCTCTCTCCACTGGTACTGTCCCCTCTTCCTTCAAACATGCCCTCATCTCTCCCATTCTAAAAAAACCTAATCTCGATCCCACCACACTCGCCAACTACCGCCCCATTTCTCTTCTCCCCTATGCCTCTAAACTTCTCGAGCGTATTGTTTGCAATCGGCTCACCTGTCACCTCTCTGACAATTTCCTCCTTGACCCTCTTCAATCTGGCTTCCGCCCCCTCCACTCTACTGAAACTGCCCTGACCAATGTAACAAATGATCTCCTCTCTGCTAAATCCAGGGGTCACTTCTCCCTGCTCATCCTCCTGGACCTATCCGCAGCCTTTGACACCGTGGACCACCCCCTCCTCTTGCAGACACTTCACTCTCTCGGTCTCTCTGGCTCTGTCCTTACATGGTTCACCTCCTATCTCGCCAACCGCTCTTTCTCTGTAACTATGTCCGGTTCATCCTCCCCCCCCCTCTGCCCTCCCTGTAGGAGTCCCTCAGGGCTCTGTTCTTGGCCCTCTACTCTTCTCACTCTATACTTCCTCTCTTGGTGCTCTCATCACCTCATTCGGCCTTCAGTATCACCTATACGCCGATGATATTCAACTTTACATCTCTTCTCCTGATCTTTCCTCTCCCCTCCTCTCCCGTGTATCTGACTGCCTCTCTGCCATCTCCTCTTGGATGTCCTCTCGCTTTCTCAAAATTAACATTGAAAAAACTGAACTTATTGTTTTCCCTCCGTCCAAGTCCTTATCCCATCTGGATCTCTCCATCACTATTAACAACTCCACCATTTCCTCCGTCCCCCAACTACGCTGCCTGGGCGTTACCCTCGACTCCTCCCTCTCTTTTACCCCCCACATTCAATCTCTTGCGCAATCCTGTCGCTTTCAACTTCGTAACATTGCCCGCATCCGGCCCTTCCTATCTAATGAAGCAACCAAAACTATTATCCACGCGCTCATCGTTTCCCGGCTGGACTATTGCAATCTTCTCCTCACCGGCCTCCCCCGCTCTCGCCTTGCCCCCCTTCGTTCTATACTTAATGCGGCGGCGAGGCTGATCTTCCTTTCTCGCCGCTCCTCTTCTGCCTCCCCTCTCTGCCTTGCCCTTCACTGGCTCCCCTTCCCCTATCGAATTCTTTTCAAACTTCTTACCCTAACCTACAAGGCCCTCTCCCAGTCTACTGCACCTTACATCTCCAATCTCCTCTCCATCCACACACCCGCCCGTTCCCTGCGCTCGGCCAATGACCGTCGCCTCTCCTCCACTCTAATAACCTCATCCCACTCCAGAATTCAAGACTTCTCCCGAGCTGCCCCCTTGCACTGGAATGACCTCCCTCGCTCCATCCGTCTATCCCCTAACTTGTGCTCCTTCAAACGGGCACTCAAAACTCATCTCTTCCTCAAGGCTTACCAGCCCTCCACTTAACCCTCTTTCCATGCTCGCTCTCATCTCCTAGATCCTCCTTTGAAAAGGGTGCGCTTGCTCCCCTCCTCTGACTCCCTCTGTGCCTATTGTCTGTTGCCCTCCCTTTAGGATGTAAGCTCAAATGAGCAGGGCCCTTCTCCCTCCTGTCTCTCTACCTTCTCTTCTGCTCCAACCTCAATATTCTTGATTTTCCTGGAGCATCTGAAGTCTCGGTATTACTCGTTTATTGTTCTGTACTGTTATTCCCTGTACTGTCCATTGTTTGTACTGTGTTCGGCGCTGCGGAAACCTTGTGGCGCCTTATATATAAATAAATAATAATAATAATAATTGTTCTATATATCTGGTTACACCTTATGTTAATGTAAAAGACAAGGACGCAGGTCTTCTATGTTCCACTAAAGAAGTTACCCTAACTCATTGCAGCGCTAGCAGTATTTACTAACATGAGGTTTGCAGAAGTTACGGAAATTATTGTTAGAAATGCGGTGTTGCTCTTCGCATGATGCCCAATGATTTGTTCAGATTCTTACCTGTGAAGCTGTCGGCGGACATCAATGTCATTGATACATTGGGATTGTGGCCCTGGATGGTGTGTTTCAGGAAGGGGCCACACTCCCGTTTCGAGGAGCAGAGGATGCTGCCCCCAATCCCTCTGCTGGGGTGGGGGCGCTGTTTCCAAGGGGAGGGGGGGGGCGCTACTTCCGAAGGGGTGGACCTACAAACCAATACGTTTCAATCAAATCAAATTTCAACTGGTTTGAAATTCCCCGGCATGTCTACTATCCTTCAGCCAGTTCTCCACCCATGTACGTCCCACTACACCTAATGCTCTCATCTAGTAGAACGCTTTTGTAAAATCCAAATATATCACATCATCTGCACAACCAAGATAACATCGGACCTCTCTTTATTTAGTGTGTCACGTTTGTACATATTTATGCTTTGAGGTTTGTGCGCATAAAAAATTGCTTTCCCACATTAAGGGCGGCTGCAAGGGGCAAAAGCCATCGTGATTTCCGTCACTTCCAAGTAGCATGTGTAAGGATCAAGTCATTTTTTACGGGAAGCAAAGTGGATCTGCAACTCCCCACTATCCTGTGCATTCTCCATTAAGGGTCTGATTTGATTAAGGAGCGTTGCTGGTGATTTTATTGTGTGCAATGCGCAGAATTACTCTGCAATGCCCGGAACCAGACCATAAGTCGCAGAACGCAGCAGTGTCTGATTCACCTTCGAGCGCAAAGGACATTTATGACGGCTTACGATTTCAAAGAGGGAACTTGGAGGGGACTGGGCAATGTACAGTAAGGGCCAAACTTGTGGTCACGCGGCAGCGTCCAATTCAAGCTCTGGGTATCTCTCAGGTACGTGTCTTTCAGCGGTATCTCTTCCTCCAGCTACAGGTCTGGTCTAAGTGCCGATTACCAGTGATAATGGTAGTATATGCAGCTAGAACATGTGTTTGCAATCAGGAACAACTGTCATTTTTTATTTTATGTACAGTAGACATTAATTTCATCCTAATAAATGTTTTTCATGGGAAATAACTACTTTTTATTAATGTTTTTTTTTTTATCAATTATTAACAGGTGACCTTTATTGAATAGGTTTTTTTTTTCAGTATGTTCTTTTGTGACTTTATATCCCACATATGTATTGGACGTATCCTGCGGTGTATTGTCTGTTAGAGCTAAGCGGACCTAGACCTGTATTCATCAACAGACGTATCTTCACATCCGCTCCTTGTTGAACACGGATGTGCATATACACGTTTCATGTGTGCTTCTTTTTTGAAAAGAGCACACATTACATTTTTGTTGTGTGCTTTAATGAATCGTGGCCCTAAATGTGGACTTTGGTAACCATTGATCTACACCTGTTAAGCCATGCAGGGCTGGCACCAGAAATTAAGGGGCCATGTTCAAATGTAACAGGCAGGGCCCCCCTCCTTCCTTCTTTCACCCCACCCTCATTTCAAATTATTCTCTAGCCAACATTTGCCTCCCCCCGATTCTCTACAGTCACCCCCCCATCCCCGGTCCCATCTAACCCCTGCAGTAGTTTACTTACCTCTCTGCCTCTTCTTGCTGTCTCCTTTCGGCTCCTCTCTATTGACAGCGCTGTGACATTATTAATTACATGACGTCAGCGATACTGCAGGGAGTCTATCTGCTTTGTCGTGGTTCTCTCCAGGAGCCAAGCCCCTGGGGGGCTGGGATTGGAGCAAATGGTGGCAGCGTTGGGGCCCCGACATCTTGGGAGTGGAGGCAGACATGCTGACAACAAGGGGGCCACCACCGCATCCTTATTTACACGCAGAGGTCTCTACCCCAACCGCCTCTCACTTCTCAGGAGCAGCTGCTGCCTAAAAATGGCACCCACTACCTCCCATAATTCACTGCGGATGCCCCATCCCCTAATACATTTGTTTGGACCCAGGGCTGGCGGGGCCCCATACTGCAGCACTCCCTGTACCCCCCTGAGGGTGGTCTTTGAATCATGTGCTTATCCTTAGAACGATGAAGTCACAAAACATTATTTATACAGTGTGGTTTTCCAACTTCACAAAGAGCCTTAATATGTTCAGATTCACCCTTTAATGTACCCGTCTTCAAACCTCCAGAATTACTATACATTTTATCTTCTTTAAAACACAAGTGATACTCCTGGCTCTGTGTAACTGTGCTTCGTGTCCTGGCTTACAGAGAGTCTTGTATTTAGCAGAGACTTTTATAGGCGATGCAAATAATAAAACTGAGAATTTCTATTGATTTTCCCGGATCCTAAAGTCTGATAGTGGCTCGGTGAGCATCCCCCAGGACCTCTCTCTTTCTCTGTGGTCTCCAAAGCTAATAGACTGCTCCAAAAAAATAACTTCAAATTGCTTTTAAGGTGAAGAATGGCGCTTAGGAATGAATGAATGGATCAAACCTTAATGAAAATGAAAAGCAGGTGCAGAGTTTTGTGCATAAGCAGCAAACGCGGAGACTAGATATCATTCAGTTCGTGCTGGACCTGGGATTTCATAGCGTAGAACATATTTTTGGGGACAAACACAGATTAATTAAGTTCCACAAGAAAAAGTAAATAACTCTATATAATAATTGAATAATTTTAAAAATAACATTTGTATTATTCTTGCTGCCGTCTTCTAGTTAAGATACAGCATTTTGTAACGCATCAGTTTGTCTGCAGTGTTAGGGATTAACTCAGCTTTAAAGTGAAAGTAATAATAAGGTCTGGCTGATCGCCAAGTCTATTGTAATGAATGAACCAGATCTAGGGAAGGGAGGGGGGCTGTAGAAGCCCACTCTAGTTTATTTGGAACATCACTTGACAATGGGTGCCCGGATTTTTCTTCAGACTGGAAAATCTGTTGAAACAATGTTCATGGATGGATTATTTATATGCAGCAGCAGAAAATCAGTCCAGTCCAAATCAAGTTTCTCTACAGAGGGACTTAAATAAACTGGAGGATTGGGAGGCCACATGGAATATGAGGTTTAACATATATAAATGTAAGGTTATGCATTTGGGGATCAAAAACAAGCACACAATCTATAAATGAAATGGGATTCATTTAGGGGAATTTATAATGGAAAGGATTTGGGAGTGCTCGTAGACAGTAGACTTATCAATAGTGCTCAATGTCAATCAGCAGCTGCAAGGGCCAATAAAGTATTGGCATGCATAAAAAGAGGCATAGATGTAAGGGAAGACAGTGTAATTTTGCCACTGTATAAATCGTTGGTAAGACCTCATCTTGAATATGCAGTACAGTTCTGGGCACCACTCTATAAAAAAGATAATTTGGAACTAGAAAGGGTTCAGAGAAGGACGACAAAATTGATAAAGGGTATGGAGTCATTAAGTTATGAGGAAAGGTTAGCCAGTTTAGGCATGTTTACTTTAGAAAAGAGGCGTCTAAGAGGGGATATGATTACTATGTGCAAATACATTAAGGGTCAATATAGACAACTTTTCATGGAAACGTTTTACCTCAAGGACTTTACACAAGTCACGCGGTCACCACCTAAGGTTAGAGGAGAGGAAGTGTCACAACCAGCAAAGGAAGGGGTTCTTTACAGTAAGGGCAGTCAAGATATGGACTTCACTGCTAGGGAAGGTTGTGGTGGCAGTTTTAATAGATATGTTCAAGAAAGGGTTAGTCAAATTTTTAGCAGAAGAGTGTATCCAGGGATACGACCGTATATCAGGACAGTGGTGGATACAGAGAAAAGTAGGACTGCAATATTAGGTCTGGAGGGATTTTTCCCAATTGAAACAGATTGGCGGTTGCTTAATCTGTATCAATTTCAAATATAAGTGCAGGATCGCAGGAGATCCAAAATAGATTGAACTTGATGGACTGGTGTCTTTTTTTCAACCTCTTCAACTATATAACTATATGTAACTATGTAAGTTGCTATTGTGGGATAATAATGTAATATTGGTAATGGTATATACCCCTCAACATTTCTGAAGGCAAAATTGGGACAAAATAATCGCCACCCACTTTCCATGGAACTATGGGCACTTTTTATTGAAGGTATGCGAATTGTCACTGTCTAACCGAAATCAGGACATTTGGGGGGTACGGGAGAGCAGCATGAAATGGGCAACTGGTAAATGGAAGGGAGACTTGCACCATGGTCTTAGAACTGTACACATTCATGATGTTTACACTGAATACACTGTTCATGCAGCCGTGGGCTATCTTGTGTGGTGCAGAGGCTTATACCGGTCATTAAAATTCCACTTTAAGTCGGCCCTTATAGCATGTTTGATAGTGGATATTATTATTGTAGGTTATTATGTATTTATGGTATAGATTGTGTGCTGCATAAAATATGATATTTTCCATGTCACAGGGGGTCCAGAGGGCTGAGGTTAGTTGCCACATGGGGCAAGAGGGAACCAGGGCAACGTGAGAACCATCTGGCCTCCTGGCACCCAACATGCCTCTCTCTACCTCCCCTAGTGGTGACAGGAGCTTCCTGCGCTCCCTCCAGCATTTACTGTAGAGTGGGTATTGTCAGTATGATATTCTCTCCCTCCTCTCACCGTGTCCGTCACTCCGCTTGCCCCTGCAGTGAGCGATTGGGGACAACAGAAGTGGGCGTTTCAACCCTGGAGGGAACTCTGTGTGTTGGTGGTCCTGGTGTCATTTTCCAAGTGGTAATGTCTGCGACTGGGCAGAGTGCAGGTCATAAGAGGACAAGTAGGGTGGGATAGGGGTCATAGGCAGCAAAGTTGGGATAACAGCCGAAAATGTAATATCCTATTAAATAGGAAGCCCTTTAATTGCAACATTAGAATGTTTTTTTTTTTTTTTACATCTGAGATCCCACCATCAAGCACTTGCTTAATGCACAATGTAACAAAGACCCGATGTTATATTATAAACCACAATCCTCTGTCTACCAGCATTATCCATATCGACGTACTTACACCCGCACATTATGGTCCACCAACCCCGCCGTATAGACAATCTTATTTCTGTCTCCATGCTGGCTTAAACAGCACTGCAGTAAAATACTCTGGGATATGCCATTTATTTTAATCAAAGATTGGGAATAGTTTGAAGGCAGCTACTTCTGAATAACCATTAAACGGCGAGGAATTCAAATCAATAATCTAATATTTTACTAAGAAGCAGTAGGCAGTAGCATTGATTTGCTAACCAAGGCAACTCACATTAGAAAATACACTATTGCAAAAACAACCACAATATGACCTTATTTCTGTCTGCGCACGTCTTGCTAATAAGCGGCTGCCACTTCGCTTTTAAGGGATCATTCTCTCCTCTGTGCTAGAGCTGATTTCATGCAGCTGAATGAATTATATACTAGTGAACTAAAGATTACAAAAATATTCACAACATAAGTATTTTCCAGAATGTCATTTCATAACATATTCGCAAGCTCGGGAGTGGTAAACAAATATCCAGTAGATGTAAATGGAGAGAAAAAAACAGTAAAGTAATTTAAACACAAATGTGTATTTGACCAATAACCTTTAAAGGGAAAGTCTGTATTCATAGAATTCTATTGTCCAGGGGGTCGCCCTTCGATGCAACAGCAGAGTTGCTGTAGAGATACAATTGAGCTTATCTGTTGTTACATCCAAGGGCACATAAAACCAACAACAACAGTCTGCCTGGTCAATCTCTAAAGACGGAGTTCCCCTTTTATAAACAAAATGGCCGCACTATGGACAAGCCATCTTATCTGATGTCCGCATTAAATATTTCTATTTAAATTAGTCATCACGCTTTAGTAACCCCCGCAACCTTTCACTAATTCTCTCCTGTAAACATGTAAGAAAGGGGCAGGTGGTTGGGGATGATGCCATATTCTATAGCAAGTTAAAAGGGCTTTTTCAACCCAGCCAAAATATTTTCTCAATCCGCTCTAACTACCATAGTAACATGGGGTGCAGCTGGGGGGTCCGGTACAGGGGGCCCATACATTATCCTGCTATCGGACCCACAAATATCTGGTTGCTCCCCTGATCTGTACTCCCCTTTCATCTCAGCTGTCGTTTCATAAATGTTATATCTGCGCCCCCTCTTTTGCTTAGTCTATTGCAACTGGCTGTTTCGGCTAACTATTTCAATACAGTAAATAAATGGGCGTGTTGATAACGTGGAGACGGTTGTCGGTGGGGAGACTTGGGTGGGTGAGCGTACAGGGGAGAGAACAAGAAAAACTCCATAATTTATTAGAATGTAAGTATCTTTCATAACATTGTATTTGAGAAGTTGTTTTGGCCTGGCTGGTAACCACTGTTGATGGTGGACATTTTCTTTAACTGATTCACAACAGATATTTGGTGATATTTCAGCCTGTGTGCAGGGTACGGGTTGTGACTTAAGGTTTTCTGGATAAGGGTTATGTCTGTAGTTTTGAGCACCATGCCTAAAATATATTAAATCGTGTTCAGAAATGATCCCAGTCTTTGAACACACTGCCTTGTGCATTCACCTCGCCACAGGGAGTGGAGGAAAAAACAATTGATAATCAATTGTATGTAAATAATGCTATCAGTGAGCAGCGGTAATTATTCACTATATCTTTCTGGATTTATGAACTTTCCAGATCAAATATCCCATATGTGTATTACCATACCGTGTGTGTAAAATGATGCTTGTTGTATTTATTTATTTATTTTGCTTTTCTTGTTTGCATCAGCACTGTTGGACATTTGTCAAATTGTCAATCGTACAAAATTTTCTACATCGCGTCAGGCTTGTGTTAAAGTTCTTGCCCACTTTGCGCTGATCTGGTGTGTTCTTGTTACCGCAATGATGAAACTTATTCCTGGCTCCTTGTAGCAAAGATTGTAGAAAAAAATCCCAGATAAAATCATGTCATATGGAAGATAACTTCAAATATGTGTTTGAGAATTAATTCATAGTATTAGCTTGGTGTGGCTGAGATGGACTTTGTGCCCAGTCAAGGGTTAAAACCAAGTAGGGAGAATCTTTATTGCTTTATCGCTTTGATTTGGTTTTTGGAATCTTCTGTTCTACCCATGAGGTATTTAAGGATAAAGACTTCTTGTCGACAAGTAGTGACAGATGAGTACCCAATGCCAATTTATGGAATGGGTCGAAAAAGCTAAAGCAGTTGAAATCTCTCTAAGGTTATATCAATATCAATAATATCTACAAACCAACCCCTCACATTCTTGTTGATTCTGTGATATCTCAAGACATCTCAACTGGGTGACTGAGCAGCTGGATAAGTTTGAATGAAGGGGAATAAGGAAACAGGAAATGTCATATTTTCTCAAATATCATACTTACAGGAGTCATGTTTGGTATGTACATAAAGGGAAACTTATGACCTATTGTGTATAGGTAATATCATCTTTGTAAGACATTCTGGTGAGAAGTTATGCCAGTGTAAATAAACTCTGACTTGAAAGGTGTTTAAAAAGAAGTTGTATAAAACTAATTTGCATTTAGACAGACTTTCTAGGTCTGACATAACAGGAAGGGGGTACCTGCAGCGTGTTTAAAATGTCCTGTAAATCTAACAGATTTGTTTATTTTTGGGAGTCCATTTCATATTCGTGAGTTTACCATTTTCTGTTGTTTATTCCTTTTTATTTTACCAGATACTATTAAATTCTAACTTTGTATGTCATTTTGTTAACTGTTTTTTCATCTTAAGCATCGTGGATTTATTTTCTATATTAAATTACCTTTACAAAGATCATGCATTATACTTAGCTTGGTTTTGGAATGCTACATAGTTGAAATAGAGGAGATCATTTGGTTTATGATAACTCTCTGTTTCAGGGGAGATCATTTGGTTTATGATAATTCTGATGAAAGTAAATTGTGATAGATTAGTTTAAAGGGAGAAATTAAGGCTTCCAAAAAGCCCTGGTGGAATAATTGGTAAGGCAAACTTAGTGTGTGGGACAGATGGGGAGACTTTTTATCATTTTTAAACAGACAAGGTGGTTGTTTTTAATTAACCCTTTGTCACACACACTTCACGCAGACTCAGGTGAGTGCTGGATCGTGACAAATAATAACATCCAAATTATTCAAAATGGACAAAGGGTTCCACCAGTCCTCTGTCATATTATATTAGTTAGACATGAAACATGTTAGAGGAACAGAGGGGACTAGTCCCTGTTTATTTGGTAATTGCCCTGCTTTGATAATAAAAACATTTTATTTGTATCTTGGATCCTTGAGTGAGCTGGATATTTCTCGACTTCACTTTTGTAATAGGTTTTACATGTTAAAGTATTATGACGGACAAATGCCAGATTCCTATTATTGCACTATTGTTCCCTGTCATACAACCTGATTTTTACAAGTCCCCAGATGTGGGGGTCATATACAATAAATGGAACTCCTGTTCCTCCCATCAGACACAGTTTATACAGTAAAGTGCATTTATAGTGCAAATCTACTAATAAAGTAATAAAACATTAAAGCAGTGTGTGCCAATTCTGGTCCTCAAGCCCACAACGCTCCAGGTTTTAAGGATATCCTTGCTTGAGTACCGGTGGCTTAATTAGTGCCTCAATTATTTTGCTTCAACCACCTGTGCTCAAGCATGGATATCCTTAAAACTTGGATTGGTAGGGGGCCGCCATGAGAACCGAGCATGGGATCCACTGCAATACAAATCGTAGCTCTCAACATTTAGAATCCAGAAATTAGAATCTGGGGAAATGGGGATAAAGCAAGCAGCTCCCCCATTCCCACCAATCTCAACCTGCAAATGACATATTGATGTCCAAAACTCCACCCACTTGTCAATTAAACCACACCTCTTTTGCGGTCCCCGAATTGAAATGTCCTACCAAAATCGGGACAGTTGGGAGGTATGAAAAAGTATGAAAATGAACCGTGACCTGAATTAAGATGGGTATGTGGGTTGAGCAAGTTATATTTAAGGAAATAAAATTGAAAATTGTGAATAATTAAAGAGGAAGTAAAAAATAATAGTAGTCACAAGAACTTAAGTGACGTTTTACTTTGACCAGCATGTATATATCCATCTGAGCTTCCCAGCAATTAAATGGTTCCCCCCTATTGCACTTATCAATTCTTAACAGTAATGGACCTATTGGCTAAATTGGCGCAGTTGCGTAAAAGTATATACGCTGCCCCTCTGCCTATGTTGCAGTAAATAAACTATCCTTACTGTGTCTCATGTTTCAGCACAAAGCACGTAGACATTAATTTAAAACATGACTTCTATGTATGACTGCATGAGACCGTTCCTAATCAAACGGACCTGACAACGGCAAATTTCCATCTCCTCTTCGTATCACGCGGCCGGCTACAAAACCTGCACTCGCTACGATTTTTTTGTCACTTAAACCATCTGACTCCTCAATTTACACCAACAAAAGCTAATTTAGCCCACAATGTTTTTTAGGCCGTAACAATGATTGATGGCCGAGGTATTGCAAGTTATTTAAATATCTCCTCTATAACACCCCAATACAAAGACAGGCAGGCTTTCCCTGCTCTAATTATAATTTTGTCTTTGAAACAAAAAAAAAATAGCTTTTTTTTTTTTTTTTTTTTTTTCTTTTAGTCTACATTATTAATTGGCTATTTAATTAGGAATTCACTGAGCTCCTGATACCAAGTAAAGAGAAAAAATTATTACTGCAGTTAAGAAAAAAAAAAAAAAAAATCTATCTTCCCACTCTCGTCTTTTTGTATCATATGAAGGTCAAAATAAGATGTGATTGTTTGGCAGCAAGAGCTGAATTATGCCACCAGACAAGCTTTTAACCTATGTGCTTTTACTGTGAGTGAGACACAGGGATGGTGCTCTCTTTAAATGCTTCTCTATTGAAGAAGTTTCAATCACCATAATGAATTTGAGGCCAGGCAACAATCTTCTCCACTGAAAGAATTTCTAAAAGATTATAGAATTTGTAAAACGAACAGCTCAGGAGACTAAATAGCTGTGTGGGTGAATCAATTATTGTAGGGCTCAGAATAGTCATAATATTTAGTGCATATCATAGACTGTTTCAGGTACAATAAGATATGCTCATTTTTTTTCCCCTTCTCCTCCTCTCTCTTCCTCCTCCTGTCTCTTCATGCAAAATGCTCAGTCGAACGCGAGCAGCTGGCAGTCAATCTGCAATATCTAGTTAGGAGGAGTATTAAGCCAATAAAGGAGAAAAAAATGATCTATAAGTCAGATGCGTTTGCTTGTAGGTCTCGGATGAGACCTGTTTATGAAATGGGCTCTCGCGTTTAGGGAAAGAAGTTAAAGACAAGATTGTCTCCGATCCTGAACCTGTGCGCATTTTGCACGTTGTCAGACGCTGTTGCTGACTTGAGCATTTTTAAAGATGTACACTTGTTTTTTTGATATGTATGTGCATGTGTGTGTATATATGTGTGTGTGTGTGTGTGTGTATATATGTGTGTGTGTGTGTATGTGTATATATAATTTTATATAAAACAAAAAGACAGTTGTCAGCGCTTATCCTTTACACTGCATATCTGTGTGTGTCTAGCAAAATGAAAACATGAGGTATTGGTTCATATTTTGATCAAAAGATTTAAGCCTGCATCCCAACGTCAAGGGCACCTCATTATATGCAGGTCCTACACTGACCTATATGCTTTAAACACCATTAAAATACAGTTAAAATCAGATGCACTCACCTCCCAGGTATAGGGGTTTACATCTAGCAAGGGCTGGCTTGTGAGCCACACCCAAATGTGCCTTAAATAGGCTTAATGGACAGCTGCTATGACAAAAAGGCAATATTTTAAAACAAAACCAGAGAAAAATAAGCCCGCGCTCGGTATATCCCACATTGTATATGGTACCAGCTGCTTGGCAATAAGCCCGCGCTCAGTATATCCCACATTGTATGTGGTACCAGCTGCGTGGCAATATGGATGCCCATATATGTATACAAAACAAAAAGACAGTTGTCAGCGCTTATCCTTTAAACTGCATATCTGTGTGTGTCTAGCAAAATGAAAACATGAGGTATTAGTTCATATTTTGATCAAAAGATATATATATATATTGCAAATAACTTTATTTATCTGATGTGGTGTAGTGTGTAGTTCATAGTCAATATTTACATTGACCAGCTTCTCTGCAGCAGTAAGTGATATATGTTTTGCATACTAGAGCAACATTGTTGCAACAAAGTAGAAATCTACTTGTCAACGATCACTGTTGGGTAAAGAAGGAAGGGGCTTGTGAGAGCTCAGACTAACATCTTTATCAAACTGAACTGATAGGTGTCGGTCGAATACTCCAGCTCACGGGGAGGTTGAAGGAGAAGGTCTGAAACTTCTTTGATATATATTTATTTTTCCTACTGAGGTCAGAAGAAAGGTCATTGAGTATAATGAGCAAAGTATAATATGATAAAATGGGGGGCATGAATTGAAAATTAAATTTGCAGAGTTACCTTTTGTTGTAAAATCCCACTACCATAGATTGCAACGTAGCTTTTCCTAAATTGGATTTTATTTTCGGTTTTCAGGCGCGTTTTGTGAATGGGAAAAAGCAAATATTGCACTGGCCATTTGTATGTAATGAAATCGAGGAAGGAACGTGTCTATTTTGACAGTAATAATGACGGCACATATTCATTTTAAGGTCATCATCCTGAATATAAGTATTTGGCGAACTCTTTCAAGGGTCACATAGATCAAAGTAGAGTTGGAGTTTTAAATAGAGATTTATGTGATGGTTCTGTGCTGTCCGTAATAGGCTGTAGGAGAAGGGCGGAACTTGCTATGTTGGCCCCATAGCCAAATTTAAGCATCCAATCTGTATTCTCCAGCTGCAAAGAGAAAACTTAATGGAACGTCGGCAGAGTGAAGGCTGTATTGTTTAAAACTCTTTATTTGACATAAATCATTTTTTGGGGCGGGGGGTTGGAAGCCAAAATCCAACTAAGGAAACTGCCTGAGGAAGAGGAAGGTTATCTTTTACCGCTCTAGCCCCGTTATGGCGATTATTTTTTTGGACAAATGCCAGTGATAAGAGACTATTTAGCGCCAATGACAAAAATCCTATTTATCACCGGGATCGGGGACACATTTCATCATCTATTTATTTATATAGCGCCACTATTTCTGCAGCGCTGTACATTTATAAATATTCCCCTTTAAACTCGCACATTTGAATATATTGTTTGGCTGAAGAACATATTTTTGCTGGATACACCGTGTTGTGAATAATCTTATAGCAGAAGCTAAGTACAATAAAGTCTATTGATTGATAGATTGATTTTTAACAAGGAGGCTCTCGCCTGTAATTCCTTCTGCCTTTTAATGCCCTTGGATTCTCGTGTAAAATCCTTTATGAATCAGACCTTTTGTTTTACAATATGAGGTTTTTACACAGGCGTATGAAATTTTATATAAATGCAAATATAACCATTCACGGCGTCTAATGATGGAAATTCCTCCGTTTTAATTACATGGGGGGATATTTTGGATACCATCGGTGGTTAACCCTTACATCGTCGCTGAGAGTGTAATTATTATTTATTTATTTTTTGCAGTTAGATATGTCTTACTTCAATGTGTGTTTGTAGATAATTTTGTGGGGGGAGGTTTTAAATTAATAATGTTCCCGTCAAGTCAAAATAGCATAAAAACTGTAAAAACACTTTTGTAAAAACACCTTTTTTTTCCCCCTGTTGTGCTTTGGTGATTTTGTCTGTATACTGTATTTGGGGACAATTTTAGTCTAGAAAAATAAGGCATCTGGTATGGGTGGCTCAGTGGTTAGCACTTCTGCCTTACAGCACTGGGGTCACGAGTTCAATTCTTGACCATGGCCTTATCTGTGTGGAGTTTGTATGTTCTCCCCGTGTTTGCGTGGGTTTCCTCCGGGTGCTCCGGTTTCCTCCCATACTCCAAAAACATACTAGTAGGTTAATTGGCTGCTATCAAAATTGATCTCTCTCTTTCTCTCTCTCTCTCTCTCTCTCTTTTGCTCTCTCTCGCTCTCTCGCTCTCTCGCTCTCTTTTGCTCTCTCGCGCTCTCTCTCTCTCTTTTGCTCTCTCTCGCGCTCTCTCTCGCGCTCTCTCTCTCTCTTTTGCTCTCTCTCGCGCTCTCTCTCTTTTGCTCTCTCTCTCGCGCTCTCTCTCTCTCTTTTGCTCTCTCTCGCGCGCTCTCTCTCTCTTTTGCTCTCTCTCGCGCTCTCTCTCTCTCTTTTGCTCTCTCTCGCGCTCTCTCTCTCTCTTTTGCTCTCTCTCGCGCTCTCTCTCTCTCTTTTGCTCTCTCTCTCTCTTTTGCTCTCTCTCGCGCTCTCTCTCTCTCTCTCTTTTGCTCTCTCTCTCTCTCTTTTGCTCTCTCTCTCTCTCTTTTGCTCTCTCTCTCTCTCTTTTGCTCTCTCTCTCTCTTTTGCTCTCCCTTTTGCTCTCTCTCGCTCTCTCTCAAGCTCCAGTGGGGCAGGGACTGATGTGAGTGCGTTCTCTGTACAGCGCTGCGGAATCAGTGACGCTATATAAATAAATGGTGATGATGATGATGATGAGCCTCCAGCCAGCAATTTCAGTCTCTGTAACCAGGATTTACTGTGGATCCAGTATTGATACAATATTGTTATTGTTAACTGTATTTGAGTAAAAAGTCAGCAGGCCTCTCTTTAATGCCTCTCTAGCGCCATGCAAGGCTGGCACTGGCGAAATCAGGGGGACGTAAAACATGAGGTTCCCCCAGAACTGCCAACAGCTCTAGGCTATGCCAAGCTGGCACCGTGACAGCCAACCCTATACTGGTAAGCATGGGGATGAATTCCCTAGAAATATCGGACCTGCAAAAAGAATGCGCCCCCCCGCCCCCCTTTTGGATTAAACAGCTCTGTAATGAATAGCACTAAGGCTATTTCCACACCCCAGGAGAGGTAGGTGGGAGATTATAATGTTAAAAATAGATATAAATAAAAAATTTGTTCCTGATGCACTAGATGTTCCAGAATGCCCAGACTACCATTCAGTGAGTACTACAGATGCCAACATACCCTTGGCTGCCACAAGTGCTAGCATGCACTGGCACCCAGGGCCTGCTGAGATCTGTAGTGCGCCAGGGAAAAATGTAAATAAAACAGACACCTGTTTTTTAAAATACTTTATTTGCAGTAAAGACGCCTCTACACCACTTTCTTTGATGTCTCGGCTAGGTTCGGGCTGGCGCTGCTGGCATCTTGAGGTACAAATACTGGACTTCAAAAAATAAATGACGACACTACACTAGTTCCGCTAAGAGCTCCCGTGGTGAATATGCTGTAAGAGGTTTCCCATGCTCTGAGGTGAGGACGTGGAAAGTGTACCAAGAGATTATATTAGTCTTCTAGATTAGGTGGCTCTTTAAATCCATCATAACAGAATCCATATAGTCAATTTTAAGTTTGCAGGGAACTCCTTGTTTAAGCAGAAGACTGTAGGCAATCTGATGTAACTAAATGAAATAGTTAATGTACAATATAAAGATTCTATTACTAGAGCCACCACCAGGTATTTACCCTGATACCCTACCCTACGGTATATGGCGTCCGCTGTATGATTCCGGCTGACAGAGCAGCGGATTAAACACACAGGTCTCTTTGTACGACGGCTATGTACAAAGAATAATGTTCGGGTGCTTATCACATTAAATATCTTACAGTGCGAGGCTGCTGGCGGATTTCTGAAATTCCGCTCCAGCCTTGTGCTTAGTGACAAAGTGGATTAAAGTGAATTTGATAAGGATGCACCTGTGTCTTCTGGCCTATCGAGCTGTCGATCACTATATTGGAGGCAGAGATCTCTGTGTGCACGTTCGCTGTGATGACTCCGGTTGACTGATGATACTGCAGAGCCAGCAGCTGGGGCTCCCTCTGCATGGGGACGCAAACTATTCCCCGTGCATCAGAAAGGGGGCACAGGTGACCTCTAAATGAGTAACCGTGCTGCTTCGTTTCCTTTAAAAATACCCCTGCCCTTAATTTTTCCTTCTTTTGGGCCTATTCTATATATAGTTACAGCTATAACTGGCTCCCGAAAGGTTCTCTCATTCACTGAATTACTACGAGACACAATATACATTATATAGTTAATCAGGAGTGTTTTAGTGTATATGTGTGTCTTTGAAACAAGTGCATCTATCTACAGTCAAGTCCATAAATATTGGGACATTGACACAATTCTCATATTTTGGGCTCTATACACCACCACAATGGATTTTAAATGAAACTAACAAGATGTGCTTTAACTGCAGACTTTCAGCGTTAATTTGAGAGTATTTACATCGAAATCAAGTGAACAGTGTAGGAATTACAACGGTTTCTATATGTGCCTCCCACTTTTTCAGGGACCAAAAGTAATGGGACAATCTAAACAATCCTACATCAAACTTTCACTTTTTAATACTTTGTTGCAAATCCTTTTGCAGTCAATTACAGCCTGAAGTCTGGAACGCATAGACATCACCAGACGCTGGGTTTCATCCCTGGTGATGCTCTGCCAGGCCTCTACTGCAAATGTCTTCAGTTCCTGCTTGTTCTTGGGGCATTTTCCCTTCAGTTTTGTCTTCATCAAGTGAAATGCAGCTCAGTCAGATTCACGTCAGGTGATTGACTTGGCCATTGCATAACATTCCACTTGTTAGCCTTAAAAAACTCTTTGGTTGCTTTTGCAGTATGCTTCGGGTCATTGTCCATCTGCACTGTGAAGCACCGTCCAAAGAGTTCTGAAGCATTTGACTGAATATGAGCAGATAATATTGCCCGAAACACTTCAGAATTCATCCTGCTGCTTTTGTCAGCAGTCACATCATCAATAAATACAAGGGAACTAGTTCCATTGGCAGCCATACATGCCCACGCCATGACACTACCACCACCATGCTTCACTGATGAGGTGGTATGTTTTGGATCATGAGCAGTTCCTTTCCTTCTCCATACTCTTCTCTTCCTATCACTCTGGTACAAGTTGATCTTTGTCTCATCTGTCCATAGGATGTTGTTCCAGAACTGTAATGGCTTTTTTAGATGTTGTTTGCCAAAACTCTGGTTTTCCTGTTTTTGTGGCTCACAAATGGTTTACATCTTGTGGTGAACCCGCTATATTCACTCTTATGAAGTCTTCTCTTGATTGTTGACTTTGATACGTACACACCTACCTCCTGGAGAGTGTTCTTGATTTGGCCATCTGTTGTGAGGGGGTTTTTCTTCACCAGGGAAAATATTCTTCTGTCATCCACCACAGTTGTTTTGCGTGGTCTTCTGGGTCTTTTGGTGTTGCTGAGCTCTCCGGTGCGTTCTTTCTTTATTTTTGTTCCAAACAGTTGATTTGGCCACACTTAATGTTTTTTCCAATCTCTCTGATGGGTTTGTTTTGATTTTTCAGCCTAATGATGGCTTGCTTCATAGATAGTGACAGCTCTTTGGATCTCATATTGAGAGTCGACAGCAACAGATTCCAAATGCAAATGTCGCACCTAGAATCAACTCCAGACCTTTTACCTGCTTAATTGATGATGAAATAACGAGGGCAGAGCCCACACATGTCCATGAAATAGGTTTTGAGTCGATTGTCCCATTACTTTTGGGCCCTTAAAAAGTGAGGCACATATAGATACCGTTGTAATTCCTACACTGTTCACCTGATTTGGATGTAAATACCCTCAAATTACAGCTGAAAGTCTGCAGTTAAAGCACCTCTTGTTCGTTTCATTTCACATCCATTGTGGTGGTGTTTAGATCCCAAAATATGAGAATTGTGTCCCAATATTTATGGACTTGACTGTATGTTAAGATATCTTTGCAAAAATGTACTCTAAGAGAAACATAAAACCTAGTCTTGTGCATTGCGCCTCTGTTAAGATGAAACCCCCCCACCCGACCTCATTGCACCGTTTATCAGCAATAATGTTGTTTACTGGGCTGAAAAGTGTGTCCTAGGATTCTACCAGCTCCATGTCCACTCTGAATCCCACTAGCTCCTTCCCTCTAAGACTGTAAGCTCTTGGGACCAGGGCCCTCTGTAACCCTTTGTCTCATGTCTGCACCTCCGTCATCAATCGTCTGTACTTCTTCTGTTTTTATGTGCAATTTATATTTTGCACGATTTGTAAGTTTAACTGTGCGACACTGTGGAGTTTTGTGGCGAGTTACAAATAAACGACGATGACATGAGCATCACATAATCCGCTTACATCCTACCCTGGGACACCCTCTTCTGCAAGGCACGCTCCATTGCTGCAGAGCCTATGGCTACAACAATTGCAACGTGGCTTCTGGGTGTTTACAGCCTCTATAGTAGCTCCTGCTGTTCCTCTCCCACCTCCTCACAACAGTTTTATATTACCTCTGTAGCCTGCACAATGGAGTGTTTAATCGAGATTACGGTGGCTAATCCCTTTCCTCTGCAAGGTAACAAATATTGCCTACAACAGGGCAAGATAGATTAAAAGAAAATTCTGAAGTCCCGCGGTATGACCACCAGCTGTTGGGGACTTTATTTAAAATCTGTATATTACATTTGTAGTGTGTAGACCAGTGTCGAGAAATGTGAAAGAGGTAAAGGGCGGCACATGCGGATTTCAAGCTTTTGAAAGGGTCCGAACAGAGGAACGAGTCAGATCACAGGGCACTACCTCCTTTTCCAGGGACTTTGCAAAGTGCAGAGGAGGTCACGTGACTTAGATGTCGGCTCTCCCGGTTCGGATAAGATTGTATGCAGTGAGTTGGGGGTCCGTTGGCGTCCCACTGCCGATGTCAATTGTACAAAGGCCAAACTCAAGATACCATATACTGTATGTATAGTAGTTATACTGTTCATATGTAAAAAATGGAATATTACAAATTACAAAAAGTAAGTGTGGAATGGTGCCCATTATATTCCTGTGTTTGCCACTATGACAGTTCCTAGTCTACATGCCATATACATTGGGCTGTACCCCTCTTAAATCTAGAGATGCTCAGGCTCGGTTCCTGGAGAACTGAACACACCCGAACTTAGGGGATCGAGTACCGAGCCGGCTCGGTACTCTTGCCACGTTTTTGATTCCGAGGGCGAAAAGTCATCATTATGACGTCGGATCTCGGATCTCACGAGTTTTGAATTTCTTTTTAAGATCCAACATAGCGAGGGGTGGGAGGGAGGACGGATCCTCATTTTTCTTTTCTGCCACTGCTGTGTGCCAATGTTTCCTAGATGTGGTAGGAACTGCCGTGTGTTTGTGTCATTGCTCTGTCGCTTACCATCCAGCCAGGTCGCTGCAGTATTTGTCCGAAAGTGTATGAAAATAATATTGTGGTCTGTGAGGTGGTCAAAATTGACTGCAAATGACTTGAAATTAGTGTTCTTGAGGTTAATAATAATGTAGGAACAAAAAAAGAGCAAAAATATGTGATTTTTCCTAAAAAATCCAAAACCAAAACACACGAGGGCGGTTTTGTCAAAGCCAAAACATGAAGCTAATCCAGATCCAAAACCAAAACCAGTTCACGGGGGTCAGTGAGCATCTCTACTGAAATCCTGTGCATCCCACCCACTCGGTAAGTTTGATTGTGAAAGTCACTGGGAACGATAGATCAGGAAGCTCAAGGGGAAGACGGACAAAGACATCTAGGAACTGACCCACTTTCAAAACGGGGATAACTTCCCAAGCAACAGGGTAAGTTTTGGAACCAGTGGACTAATTAAAGTTTGTGGCTGAAACATTTTATGGTTTTGCCTATTTGACTATATGGAATGTCAGGAGCTGTACAACAACGCTCTGTGCACCGGAGGCTTTTCTACTGTAAAATATTAGATCGTTTTAGGTCCTCTAAGTACATTTGCTAAAGTCTTGCAGAAGTAATGGGTTCGCAGCAGGCATTAAAATCACAGCCTTTATAATTTACAGTGCAGGTTGTGACACCTTTCTGTGCACCTGTGTTACAAGTTATACAGGAGCACACACTTTAAAAATGACAGATGTCCTCCCCAGAGATGGAGGCAGAAGATACATTGTAATTGTAGCATTAAGTTGTCTTGGTCACAAATGTATCATTTTCCTTTAGGTTCTAATGCAAATGCTCAGGACAGATGGAAAGAAATATGGGCTGGCACTGTCTATTAGTAGGATGACAAACTTCCCAGACTGTAATAGTAATGACACTTCCTCTGTATTATGGGTCTGCAGGACCAAGGAGAACTGCAGCTGCTGCAGAACCTCTGTGGAGTTATCAATCACTCTTTATTTTCCATGTTGCTGCATATATCCCCTTCGTTGACCTGTTTCCCCTTCCTCCTCTGGTCCCAATGTCACGGCGCCACTCATACATTAACTTCATATGGTAGCATCACATTGCAGCCCCTGTATGAGGAGTCGGAGAGTGACTGAGTGTGTTGGGGGGGGGGGGGGGGGAGAGGCTGGGGGTCTCCCAACGCCACATGGCAGGGGCGACTCTGTAGGGCAGCAAATCTCTCCTGAGAACAACATTATCCTCTCTCCTGATACAAACAGGGCATGATTATCCAATAGGCTGACTAGGCTTCAGCATAGGGTGCCAGGCTTTTTTTGGGGGGGTGGAAAAGACCGTAAAATTTTTGGGGATTCAAAATTGTGACAGCGAGAGATAAAAACTGAAATTAGCTTAAAATATGAGAATGGTTCTCTTAGTAAGGTTTTAATCTTGACGTATTTCCTTGGTAAAGACTGAAGACGATGAGTCATCCTTGGGCGAGTGCTTAAGGATAAGTGATGAACTTATTAAACTTAGGACATAAACTTAAACAATCCATTTTCTCTCCACGCAGCTGTATAATGGGCCCTTAGTCTGTAACTCTCTTCTGCACCAAAGGGGCCACACAGAATGCTCTGCAGCATTGATCCTCCTTGGCGGAAGCCCAATACCCCAGGGGTCCCCACTGACACAGAGTAATATCCCAGGGGAGGAACCCCTTTATAACAGGGCAGTGGGGGAGTATATTTATTTAAGGGCAATTCCTAAAGTGTGAAAGTCTTATGAGATTACAAGCTGCCGCCTTAGACGTTTGCAAATGTATAAATAAAGCTTTTTGAAATGGTCAGAACTGGAATGGAATGATACAATGAAGACATTTGGTAGAAGCAGAGAACAGACAGACCTGTAGATACCTAGTGCAGGTATCCATGTAAAGGAATACTATATGAATGTTGTATATGCTGCAGTGGTTATATGGACCTTTACATCGAGAGTTAACATGTACCAAAATGATCCAATTGTGGCTCTATTTGGCAGTATAGAAGGTAATGTCATGCTTGGGCGTCCCCAGGAATTTCTGGGGATTCCACCACTTTGGAAAGTGAAGCAACGATAGGATTCCATAAGATTATGAGCTTTAGCAGTTGGAGTTATCAGAGACTTTGCCGTAGATACAATGTAACACGGGACTGATTATTATACTTTGCATTCCGCAGTGGAGATCTGGTCAGTTGGCCAGAATAGGCAGACTCTCCAGCCGATGCCTGCACAGCAGAAGGCTGACTTCTTTGGCAGACGTTATATTTTGCCTGTATCAATCCTTTAGGAATCCTAGGACAATTGGTTTGGGCCACACACATCCGAATTATCAGCAAAAATTATTAATGAAAACCAAAATGGCAGACAGAAAACCTGCACGAGTGTCGGTACAACAGCTCAAGCAAAGTTTCGGTGAAATTATCCGTTTTATTCTATGTAATTTAGAGAAAAAATACACCAAGTATTGAACTATAAAGTGATTATAAAAAATACACCAAGTATTGAACTATAAAGTGATTATAACTCTAACAATATATTTGTAGATGAAGGTACCAATACTGGGGGTTTTCATGCATGTGTGTATGGTACCTATATATTATCCACATATATAAAATGACTTGGAAAAATGTTACATTTCTATTTCTGTTGTTGCGTTACTTTAGGAACCGATGTAAAGTAACATTTGGTCCATTGCATTTTAACCTGTTTCTGAATAACAGTTCGCAGAGGAGCAGCACAATAATTATTATTTTTTTTATTTTTTTTAAATAATTTCTAATAAATCAATCAGAGAATAATGGAAGCCGTAGTAAGTGGTGTCCGGGTGTGGGCTGCATGTTTAATCCACAGTCAGCTCTATTATTAGTTTAAACTACATATTCATTTAGAGAGTGCGTAATAACAGTATCGCTTCACATCTACAGAGAGGAAATAATGATATATTATAATGTCAATTGTACAACTTTACAATAGATACATCTAATAGCAGCATGACTCGTTTAGTAAGAATGTGCGTAGAAATGCGGGGAAAAGAAACAGATTATTGTCAACGATATAAAAATGTGTAATAAAATTCTGCATAAAACATGTTAGGTCCTGAACATTATAACATATAATGTTATCTTCTCTAACGGAGGGTGGGGGGAGAAGTAAATGTGGGCTTCACTTGGGCTCTAACTAATTTGGGTTCCAGTTTTCCTTTGCCCTGGCCATTGTATTTTTAGTAGTACATACAGCTAGAAGGCGCAGTTTTATACACCGAAATGTATTTATTTTTTAAAATGGGGAACTGAAAATATTTGTACAGACTTAGATTTGGGAGGGGGCTCAACTCTAATAAGAATAAGTCTCCCCAAGTTCATTTGCTGCATAAAATAGGTTAAAACGGACTTCCAAAGGGTTTATTTTGCAAATATAAGCGATATTCTACTTCTAACCATTAGCTAGATACACTCTCTAGCAGAGTGTATCTTCCACTTTCCATTTTTATGGCTTTCCTGTCAACTATGGGCAAGCTGTATTGAATCGGCCCATAGAGGACAGTTAATGACTATTTTAAGGTTATTATTATTATCTTTTAATTGTAAGGCGCCACAAGGTTTCCGCAGCGCCGTACACGGTGAACAGTGGACTATACAGGGTAAAACCGTACAGAACAATAAACAAAAAGTACCAGTACTTCAGGGACTCCGGGCAGGCATATACAGTAGAGACGGAGCGGAAGAACAGGTTTGGAGACAGGAGGGAAGATGGGCCCTGCTCATACGAGCTTACATCCTAAGGGAGGGTAAACAAATCGGGCACAGAAGGGAGCCAGTGAAGCAAAGGGGAGAGAAAAAAGGTGCCAGGGGAGAAACGGAAGAGATGAGAGGTTAAGTGGATGGTTGGTAGGCCTTAAGGAACAGGTTTGTGATACACTGGTTGGGTCTTGGCGTGCAAAACACCACTGAAAATGGAGCTGCAGCAGAATGGTAAGTGTTGGATACACTCCTCTAGAAAGTGTATCTAGCAAACAATTTTATGTAGGATATCAGTTATAATGACAAAATAGCCTCTTCGAGCCAATGTTGCCCATAGAACTGCTAAAAGAAAGTCCACAAGATGTACTTATCCTTAAAGTCAGCCATAATGTGGAATGACCGGTAGGTGCGAGGTCAGGTGACTACATAAAGTAGGTGGGCATTGAGGTGCCACAAACCATCAGAATAGTTTCCATGGCAACGATTCTACAAATGTGCAACTCCATAATTCTAATGGTGGAGGAAAATATTGTCTCAGGCACCACTTGAAAAACAATTTCTGTTCACAGTTGCCCGTGGTTGATGATGTCTTGGCTCAAACTTCCACGCCAACATCACCTCTGCCACAGACCCTCATGAAACACCAACCAGCCTTTGCCCCTGTGACTCTTGACAAACTTGTTCCAACAATAACCCATCTCTCAAAGTCTACGCCTCCAACTATACCAGCCAAAATACCAGGTCAGGACAGCATCACATGACCTCACCTATAAATCTGGGAGGTCACGTGAACTCTTTGGTCAGGCACGTCCTGCTGCTGCCGAATTCTCGCTATAAATACTATGAAGCAACCTAAAGTTTCTATCCCCTTTAAATATTTAAAGTGAAGAATGTGGGGATTGGTAAAGAGGAAGGAGGGAAAGTAATGAAGGTGTTTAAAAAGTATTTGATTAAATACTGAGCAATGTTTGTATATATTACTAGTAGTATATAATCTGAAAACAAGTTAGGTGAAATGGGATAATCTGTAAAAACTCCAAGAAACCGGAAGAAATGAAAATGGATTGAGTTAGTGAGATTGCAGGAAAAATATGCAAAGATTGGCTAGTTTGGATACAGCGTTTCTGTGGTTGAGGTGCCCGTATGCAGCTGCCTAGTGTGCCCAGTTACTATAAAGGAGTTAATAAAGATGGCAGCCCCCAGTGTCTGCTGATATTTGACCCATGACGTTGTTGCACACAGTCGGTTGTGCAAGCTCTCACTTGCTACGTCTGATTTCCATGTTAGGAAGAGTAAAGAGCCCTTAACCAGCGGGGCTTCTTGGTGTAAACCCTGCACAACAGGCAGAGGGACGAGTATTTCGGGAGAGGTGACTTTAAATGACGATTCTCCTTATTTTTTGTTTAGTGATCCTTTAAATAGTCTTTGTCAATATGTTGTTAGGTTTTTAGTCCACATTTAAGCCCACGTTCCGTGTTTGTTGCACTTTTCTACAGGGTCTCCCCAGTACATTATATACATAGAGATCTCTCAGTGCAGGAAGGTCGTCTACATGCACAGTCAGCGACTGTCCCGGACAAGGAGCTCTTAGTGCTATTAGGGGATCACTAAATGAAAAAGCTCTTGCAGTTAATGACGCACCTCATCGGGGCTTAACAAGCAGCCACTCATCATGACCACGACTTATCACCGTACGAAGCATTTCCTGAATAGAAGTACGGGGCAGACCCCCATCTTCCCGACCTGTCCTCTCTGCTCCCACTTCACATTCAATTCACTTCACTTGGGACATTCAGCGGTAATAATTTAATGACAAAAGATGAAAGAGGAAAATGAATATGACCAACCCTGAGTGCTGCCTATGGTGAATGTGACGACATGGACAATGGGTTGAAACAGGAGTTAGGCTGGGTACACACTACAGGTTTTTCACACAATTATCAGGCCAATCGCACAATAAATGACTGTTAGGTCTGATATCGCATTAGTGTGTACGCTCCAACGATCATGCTTTATCGTACCAAAGCACATTGTATCTTTTTATTTGATTTTATATACAGACTAAAAATCTTTATAAACTATGGAACGATGTTCCGATTCTGCAGTGTGTAGACACTCACGACCGGCAGGAATGTATGGCAGTCTCCCACAATCCCAGAATTAGGACTAAAATGCCGCGATTCTCAGAGAATTGCGGCATTTGGCTCCACGGTGGAGGGTCCAAAATGATGCGATTTTCCACCGCCCGCACACCCACCTCCTCCCGGTAGTTCCCGGATGCCAACTAGAAGGAGTTGGCAAGTATGGTATAGTCAGGGACGGCTGGTATGGGTGGCATGATGTGCCAAGTCACAATGGGGGCGTGGTCACACCACTGGAGGTCCACACTCCTCCCCCATACTTTTCTCCCCTCTCCCTCCCACAACACTCAGAGTTATAACTAAACTGCTCTTAGCGGACCTCTGAGAACGGCACGTTTAACTCCAGGATTCCTCTGTTTCTATAATGCAGGTCCCGGCTTATTCGCGGCTGCTACAAAACATTAACCAGTCAAATATGTCTGTCAGATGGGGGCGTGACTCCGTAGACCAATAGAAAGCAGCAAGCTTTACTAATTGCATAAAAGTATCTGTTTTCAGTTTAGATCTATTAGACATGAATAGGACTAGCCACAATACAATATTATGTTATCCACCGCTACATTTTTATATACTAAAGCTATTCATTATTTTTTTTCAAATACAATTGTTGTGGTATTAGAAGCTCACACCCCGGCCTCCAGTTCTGTGCATTCGCTGGTCATCCGGTCATTAGTGCTCAATGGGGCCTCAGAACGGTTGGCAACTCTTAACGTACTGGAGAGCTTAGTTTAGCATCCAGCTTCTCCTCTCATCAAATCCTGTGGTTTTTTGCGTGAGCACCGGCTCGCAGGTATTACAACAAGTGATACTTGGGCGTGCATATATAAATATATATATATAATATATATATATATATATATATATATATATATATATATATATATATATATATATATATATATATATATATATATATATATATATATATATATATATACAAAAATTTCCACTTATTGTGCCAGTTAATCTGCTCATCAGTTTATCTAAATCAATCTGCCACAAAATGCATTTCACAGCATAGAAGATGTTGTTTTATCTTTTCTTTTCTTGATGTTATCCTCACACATTGGCCACGAGGAATGTTAACAATTCAGATGATTGTTACATGACAAACTTCCTGTTCATGGACAAAAAAAGTAACAAGACATGTTATTTAAATAAATCCAAATCTTCCTCGTATGCCTCACCAGTGAGCTGGCAGTATCATTTCACACAACGTTTAGATCACTAATTTATGTATTATTGGCGAACCCGACGCGTTTTGGAAGCACATGAAATAGTTTCCCCCTCTTCAAGCCTTTGAGTGTATTATATCAGGTTTTTTTAATTTAAATTGTTGTATTGCTTCCATACTCATGATAGAGTGTTCAAGGACATTCAGGTCTCTGCATATAATTAGAGACTAATAGAATTGTATTAAAAAAATGCACAGCAAATAATAATCACACGAGTTCTTGGTAGGGTTTGAAAGGGATTAGAAAACAATACTCTCTAAAAGTGTTAGGATTAAACGTGTAGGGAAACTATTTCAAATGGTTTTGTATTTATTAGTGTTTCGGAGAAGATGTTTAAAGATCACAAACTTCTGCATGAAAGTTTTCTAGCTCAACTGGCAGGGAAATAGTGAAACCTATTTGTATTCCCCAAACTAAATTGTCCCACGTGGACCTGATTAAAGTATAGAATTACAAGTTATTACTGCAAGTGGTTATCCTACGGTGGTTGCATTACTTTCCAAGCTGACCTGTCTGGTCTCACTAAGGCCATTGTGATGAATTGAGGGTCATTTACAAACTTACAACATTTGCAGAACTGCAATACTTTTTTATGTGCAACACTGTCCCTGTTCATGAAGACGGGGTACTGTATCGCAAGAGTAGGAGAGCTGCAGAAATACAACACGTACAGAGATGGGACAAGGCTGAAGGTCAGAAGTCAGGGCAAATGGCACAGGAGGAGAATGGTAAACTGTTCAAGGTCAGGACAAGGTGACAATCGGGGTAAGGTTAGAAAATCAGTGTTAGCAGCAGGATAGGCGCAGGGGCGAGAGGAGGATAGGCGCAGGGGCTGGAGGGAGGATAGGCGCAGGGGCTGGAGGGAGGATAGGCGCAGGGGCTGGAGGGAGGATAGGCGCAGGGGAGGGAGGATAGGCGCAGGGGCGGGAGGAGGGTAGGCGCAGGGGCGAGAAGGAGGATGGTAGGCGCAGGGGCGAGAGGAGGGTAGGCGCAGGGGCGGGAGGGAGGATAGGCGCAGGGGCGGGAGGTGGGTAGGTGCAGGGGCTGGAGGGAGGGTAGGCGCAGGGGCGGGAGGAGGGTAGGCGCAGGGGCGAGAAGGAGGATAGGCGCAGGGGCGGGAGGTGGGTAGGAGCAGGGGCGAGAAGGAGGGTAGGCGCAGGGGAGAGAGGAGGGTAGGCGCAGGGGCGAGAGGAGGATAGGCGCAGGGGCTAGAGGGAGGATAGGCGCAGGGACTTGAGGGAGGGTAGGCGCAGGGGCTGGAGGGAGGGTAGGCGCAGGGGCGGGAGGAGGGTAGGCGCAGGGGTGAGAAGGAGGATAGGCGCAGGGGCGGGAGGAGGATAGGCGCAGGGGCGAGAGGAGGGTAGGCGCAGGGGCGGGCGGAGGGTAGGCGCAGGGGCGAGAAGGAGGATGGTAGGCGCAGGGGCGAGAGGAGGGTAGGCGCAGGGGCGAGAGGAGGATAGGCGCAGGGGCAATACTTATACCAGGACAATCTGAAGGCGCAACGATTGATGAGGGAGGAAGGTGGTTACATAGTCTGGTGCAGGCAACTCATTACAAGCAGAAATTCCTTGATCTAAGTGCGTAGATATAAAACTAGCAAGAAGGCTGGGAGCTGGCACGGTGGTTGGCATTAATACCTCTGACACTGGGGCCACGGGTCCAACTGCAAGCAGGGCACAATCTATGCGTAGTTTGTGGGTTCTCTCTGTGTTTGTCTGGGTTTCCTCCACAAACAGCGCCCAGATGGTGAA
Organism: Mixophyes australis; assembly: GCA_036250195.1. Classification (NCBI taxonomy): domain Eukaryota; kingdom Metazoa; phylum Chordata; class Amphibia; order Anura; family Limnodynastidae; genus Mixophyes; species Mixophyes australis. The sequence continues at coordinate 9,212,854 of JAVHZZ010000010.1, forward strand.
GCGCAAAGTGAACAGGTGGCAAAGGCACCCACCATGGGTACATGGTGGGCCCACAAGTCCAGGGAGCCCCTATGACTCGTGGTCCTGTGTGCACTGCGCACCCTACGCTCTTGGTGGATTTTTGTGTATGGACACGAAAATATATCCATACAAAAAGAGTCCCATCGGAGCCTCACGTGATGTGCGCCCGTGCGCACTTCTGGGTATTAGGGTAAGTAAAATATGGCTCATAGAGGTGGGGAAAAAAATCTGCAACATTCTAGTACTGTAACATCTGGCGGAGCCTCGTCACACAAAGCTCTGACACGGCTTCATGTACTATTGAACCCCCCCTTCCTAATTTGGAATATAAGTTTTATGTGAGGATGTTTAGAAAATGTCTGGATCAGTGATTGGCAACAGCAGGGGGCCCTCCGAGCGTTAGCCTATGGCCCCCAGCTCTCCCCAGCCTTATAGTGAGATTTGTTTGTTATAGTATGTAACACCTGCTTATAGTGCCTGTGATATGTTATTACAGATAGGTGTCTATTTCTATGAGTAAATGATTTGTTTTAACTAATTACTGAGATTAAGGTTAATGTGCGGCCCTTTCGAAGGTAAGAGGGCCATCTACGCGGCCCTTGAAGTTTATCCTGTTATCCGTCACCGCTCTGGATGATTTGAAAGCTGTAAGTGTTAATGTTAAATGATCCATTTAAGTTTGCACATAACAGATATATTTTCCTTCTTGTTTTTACATTTTAAAAACGGAAGCTACAGATGTATAATAAAACGTTCTAAAGATCCTTCAGTGCGGCAAGAATGACACTTTGTTTTGAGGTGAAGATCCCCAACATCCGAATGGTTAAGGGAGACGATTAGATGAGATGGAAAAGTAGGTGCCAGTCGATTCTTGTTCCCCGGATCCGCAGCTCAGATAAACAAGTGGGAGCGATGACACAGAGATACAATAAAGGGCATTTAGACGGCGGCATGCCGAGCGACTCACAAACAAATACACAACCAACTGTTTTATGGATCCGCCACAAACTGTTCGGAGACGATCTTGACTGAAAGCAATAAGACCCTCATCTTGAGAGAACCTTAAGGTAATTCCGCTGTGAATTATTACGCGTCTCTGGAACGAGCGGTTCTGTTAAATTCAGCTTAATTTATAAGTTAGGTAGTGCCATTTGAATCTATTAGCCGTTTATCTATGTGACTTCTAATAGAAAAGTACGTCAAGTTGGTAGGGAGCCCACAATGAACTGCTTTCTCACACACAGCATTACCCAGATAAGTACAAGAATTACTTCTGGCTGTCATTCGATCTTCGGCGCCAATGCCTCACCCTTTATCTCCTGTCATCAAGAAACAGGACAGTAGAATATTCCCTTGAAAAAGAAAAAGGAACTGAATTCTATTCTCAGGATATACATAACCAAAACTGCTGACACGTAGAGTGATTTACAGTTAGATATCCTGAGCCACACTAATAATTCGTATCACTAACACACGCTTAAAAATCTTCAATATATCCCCAACTATAAACACATTTCACCTACGACGAAACGTTTAAGGCTGCGGAGGGATAAGTCACCTTTTTGTCTGCACTTCAGAAAGGGAAAAAAAAAAGTGTCCCAAACCTTTTCTGTACAGGATACTTTTTTTTTCCCCCAGAGTGTCTACCGAGAATCTAATATTACATCCTGAATTAATATAAATTCTATCAGCTCGTATTGTAATAGCCCTAAATGGTATTGAAAGACAGTACTATTCTCTAATAACAGGGAGCTATTAAATCTTTATACATCTCTCTCCCACCGTCCCGAAAATAAAACAGGAATCTCTCAGAGTTTTAATAAATGTGATACTGTATTATACTGAATATAATTATAGGGAAATCAATGCCAGGGAGAGACGTGAGCAGGGACAGATGGGTATCGCTTTCTCCGCTGGGCAGGTGAATGTGTACAGATTAATTTAGAAGTGGAATGTGTTAAACTGCCAGAGATCTGACTTGTTCTGTTATTACTGAAATGTTATAACTTAAAAAATGGATAGATGCTTTTTAAAATCATCCTGGGCGAAAAAGACAATGGTACTCCCATGTCTGAGAGATGCCCCAGACTGGCTCTATTGCTTGGCAAAAGCCAGCATTTTGCCAATACCTTGACTGCCCCAGTGGATAATAGTTCATTTTTCCTCAGTCACCAAACAGCATGGCGGCCCGCAGACAAATTTAATCAAAACATGTATAAGCTTGCTATAGGCTGAGCAGAATGGATGTCTCCCAGGAGGAGAACACTTGTAATGCAAAATTTGGAGGTTGGCCTGGTGACACAGTCCATTCTCCCTCCATGCCGCACATGCACAATGACCCCTGTTTCGGATCTAGGTGTTCTCCTTCAAAAACTTAATTGTTAGCTATGGTCACCCTTAAGAAACAGTATCACTAGTATATCATGTTTTGTTTTAACATATGCCCCCTCTGCCCTTCCACCCCTTGTCACATATGCACCATATGAAATAGCTGGAGGGTCACATATGTGGCCCCCAGCCTTCAAAGGGGCCGCACAGAGGAAGGAGGGGAAGCACAGTACGCTCCTCCAGGTATGTCGCGTGACCTCCCTGCTCTGTACCGGGAAGGTCATGTGATGCAGTCCCCGTTCTCATGAGATCGTGAGCAGCTGGTTGGGGGGAAAGGATCACCGGTTAAGGCTCGGTTGGCCGCCTGTTGCCCATCGCTGGTGTATGTGTTCCTTGATGAGACAGAGCACATCCAGTGTGCAACATTTCGGAGGTCGTCTGTTTACGTCGCTATTGGCTCAGCTTACAAAACAGCTGCTTCCATTGTGTGTAGACGATGAGTAGACGACTGGCATGGACGGACAATGTTTGACCACTGAAAAACAATATAAAAAATGATACATTATATACATTGCTTGTCCATGTTTCTAGGTATGTATAAAGTATTTGCATGAATGAAACAGTTGCAGACAAGCGGATGCTCACACGATGCATCCTTCATCCGGTCTGACCTTGCTTTTCAGCAGGAATCGCAATTTATTGCTATATTACTGAACAGAAAAATGATTGTTCTTTTAACATTATACATTGTTAAACATCTATTCAACTTTCTTTCAGAACTTTCCACTGCAATTTTCTTATAATAATTTATGACATCTTGCCAAAAAGTCGATACAATGAGTCAGGTAAAATCTATAAAACGTTCTTGCGATGAACACTAATGTTACACTCTTGGCTGTGTGATCTCTAGCCTCAATGTGCTCGTCTAACCGGCTGCAGGAGACCCTGTGTCCCCCAGGACCACCACATTGACAAATGTGTACCCTATCGTCTTTTAAATCCTATCCAACATTTCCTGTCTGATCTCACATCATGTCACTGAAAAATGTTGCAAACTATAGTAGACAGGTCACATAGCAAATGAACGTGTCTATTATATTATGTTTATACTGAAACATTAGTTATATAAAAAAAAAATATATGGGTATGTTTTTAGTTTTTTTGTGCAGAAGAGAAGATAACTGCGCTACTGCGCAAATTTGTCTGTGTCCATCACAGTCTGAAAATATCTTACTGTGGCTGACGTTCCTGTTGTAGTCCACAAATCTCAAATATGTCCCGCAAAGCATCTATGAATATAAGCGGCATAAAACGGTATTGGGGTGTGCTCCAATGTATGAATTTGGGGAACAGTAGGCAAACTTGCAAGCCGGATTTGGGGAAAGGCAACAGAGACCCAGATTCGGCGCAAAAAGCAAGGCAGGGGCGGCTGTTCACCATCCTAAATTAATAATTATTTCCCAAAAATGTCACTCACTGGTTTTACTAAGGTCTATTTTCATTTATTTGTTAAGACATAGGATTGGTGTGCGGCACCCAAGGATAGCAGGGGGTAACAGAGACCAGAGGTGGCGCAGGACAAAATTAAATCTAGGCCTCCATATTTGTACATAAAAATGTGCTCTGCACCTCTGCATTTGTTCAGGTACGTAAATGACCCCAATTGTCTAGTGATGCCAAGCTACCAAATCCAGGCTGGTCTTGTGGTTCAGGGACAACCGTACCAGAAAAAGCTCTCGGCTGGACCAGCAAACAAGGCCAAATACCGTCTATGACGGGATTTGAACCTGGTGGTCTGGACTCCTCCACAAAATCTATCCGCACTTATTTCTCTATCTCTCTCTCTCTCCTCCAGATTTGGACCCATCGCGATTCTCTGTTAGAAAAGATCAGGCCTAAAAGATAAAATTGAGACGTTCTTGTCCTTTCTGAGCGTGCGGTTCACCGGCAGTCCCGAATACGCCTGCGTTCCCCCATAACCGTGCCAGCCGGTCCCTCTCAACACCCTGTGAGCCGTTGTTGACGTTTTAACATTAACAGGCTTCTGTCAGCCCCGTCAGGCTAAGCAATTCTATCTTAAGGGCTGTTTTTTATTAAATTTGCAAGGTACAAAACTGTGACTGACAAATATTCTCTGTACTTATCCCGAATGCATAAATAATAGATCTCTATCTGCAGCAGTAAAGATTAGACAAGAGGTCAAGTTTGAAATGCAAGTCATTTTCATACAGTTTGCTCCCAGATCTTCAGAAACATTTAAATATATTCCAACAAGCATATTTTTTATTATTTTTTTTAAAAGCGTCTTGTGATAGGTATCCAGAATGTTAACATTATTTGTGAGAGGAGGGAAGAATTTCCGCTTGGAATGTGTCTTATTAAACTTTGCAACTGAATCTGTTAAGTATTCTTATTTTCGGTGACATAATTTTTGCCCCCTCCTCTGCTTCTCAACTCATCCCCCCCCCGCCCCCTCCCCTCCTCCTCCTTTCACCTCCTCCTTCCCCTTTTTTTGGGGCCATTATGTATGATAAATAAAACAATAGAGAGAAAACACTGAAATTTCTCATCAATGTCTTGTGAAAAAGGCTTCTTATAAATGAGCTTCAGAATCAAAGGAAAATTACATGGCTGACCATGTATCATCCACCATGTATTGAACAAAGATGAAACCGCAATAAAAGTGCTATTGTGCGGCGGGGACGGCTGTGTGGGTCTGTGCATGACTAATCTGCCTTTTTGCATTTATTTTATTCAATCTCCTTTGACTTTATGCTGCTGACATTTTTGCTACACTCAGTAAATTTGAATGAATAGGCAATTTTAAAGAATTTCTTTATGGGGTTTCAGAGGAGTCATAAGCGGGTCTGTTTCTTTGTTCTGACTTTTACCAGTTTAAACGTTCCCTTTGTCTGAGGTGCCATCGCAGTCCGGGAGCAAAGGACGGACGCGGCTCACCTGAATTTTTTTTATTTTTGTGATTCTGATATGTTTGCATGTGCGGAACACCAGGAACAGACAAAGAGCTCATGTTTAGCACATGTAAGGCAGGACATGATTTAGGGGCACATTTATCAATATTCACATAAAGTGAAAAGTAGTTTTCAATCCTTATCGCAATGATAAGGATTGAACTATTTCTCACATTTATGTACAGCCCTGCACAGAAACAGCAGTTCCGAAAAACTGCTGTTTCAGTGATAAAAAAAATCATACTTACCCCCCTCTTCGGAAGCGCTGTCTCCGGGTCTTCTCTTCACTCTTCAATTGCGCACACAGATCCCCTCTCTGTCGTTGCAGAGAGGGCGCGCTGAGTGACAGGGAGGGATCATGTGATCCCTCCACACATGCGCTGTACAGCTCTGCTCTTCGGAGCAGAGCTGACAGCATTAGATTTCTTCAATTCCGATGATGTACGCCAGCTCCAGCTGGCGTACATTAACATGACAAGTTCCCGAAAAAAATGTTTTTTCGGGACTTGTTAGATTGCGGCCAGGAGAAGTCCCCATTCTGTTGAATGGTGACACTGCTCCCAAAAACGAAGAGGAATGCAAAGCAGCAGATATCCATGATATCTGCTGCGATGCACCCTTAATAAATTTGCGGAGGACAGGAGAACACCTTAATGACCCGTTAAAAGCACTATCGTGCTTTATTAAATATGCCCCTTAGTCTGTTACCTATAATGGCAAAATTATATCAATAATTCGCCAACGTGGTAAAATTTGGAGGTGCTGCGCAAAAAGCCATTTTTGTTTTTAGAGTCACATCCTACACCAATTTTAAGCCTTGATGAGAATATGGAGGTGGGACCAGATACAGGAAAGAGGTGTGGCCACGCCTTATAGGGGTGTGCACAGCACATTGTGGGGGTGTTTTATCCAAATGGCACCCATTAAGTGCCACGCACCTGCTCCTGGTACACATAGCATTGAAGGGGCATCACTCAGGATGCGATATCTCCCAACTGTACCCAAATTGGGACTAAAGTGATGATAGTTGGGATTCTCCTGCCTAAATCTGGCCAGTTGGGGATGCAAATTAATTGGCACAAAAAGATGGCATCACACGAGAAGGATTTTTTCCCTCCAAATAATGGGTGTTCCTGTGCCAGTCAAGATATTTCTGTACCTCACAAAGATTTGTGATGTGATCACTACAAATGAGGCCACGCCCCTGATCCACACCCAAGCTGTATATGCACCGCCCATTTTCCTATGAGGCCACACCCCTTTCTAAATTTTTTAAAAACTGAACTGTGCTGCAGTAATTGGAGCTTCTGTGATATAAACATTTCCTGTTAAATGCAGGATAGGTACTAGAAGTGCGTATTGATGCACAGAAATAGAAAAACAAGATTTTTCATGCCAGGAAGGGATATGACAATGCAAAACATGGAGTCGCCTGTTTGTTTGTTATGCACATACTCCAACTGAATATTCACAATATGTTGCATCAAGTATCTGCGCTGATGTTCCATCTACAAAGGTATTGCGTGGTTATTACGACTGATGCTTGTGATTGTCCCATCCGGCTCACACTCCTCTTCCACCGCCATTTAAAGGTAGTTAACAAAATTAATTGACCAGTTCTCTATCGCAGACCAGGCAGAACCATGGGGTATCTAAATCGGGAACGGTCTTGAATTGTTCCTCTTTTCCTTTTCTTCTCAGGGATTCCGCAGTCCAGCGACACCCTTAATCCCAAGACAATTCCTATCTGTTAATATACCCACTCTGGTTTCCACACTAGTGTGCTCTGGGGATAAGAACAAGAGGGAGCTAGCCTCCCTGATGGTCCAGTTTGGTGGCCCTTGTCACCAGGTCTTCTCTGCCCCTGATGGTTTGGCTTTAGCTGTGCCAAAGGGGGTCCTTGTAGATGGGGATCCCCAGGTCCCCAGGATAGGTGCAGCTGTTCTATGACCTGTTATTAGAGTATAAGCACAACCTAAACCATAGCCAAACCAAGGGGGGGTTTCTAGTGCCTGGAAACCCCCCTCCAAGCCTGGGGCACTGTATAATTGAGGTGGCTGGACCCTGCCCCCACTTCACACGGCTCTGCTTGAAAAGGGAGAGCTGCGTGCACTACTGTTAGGTGCACGCAGCTCTCCCTTTTCAAGCAGAGCCGTGTGAAGCGTGTGTGTATATTTTGGGGATAGGAAGAGTTGGAGAGCAGCCAAGCACTGTCTAAAATTATAGCGACGCCCCCATGCATGCTGGTCACGCCCACTGGCGACGTGGTGTGGAAACCCCCCTCTACAAATCCTGCGTTTGCCCCTGTAAACATTAACATGGCACATTTAAGAAACCCCAGGTGTGGGGGAGAGGGGGGTTGCAGTGTTAATACCGGCTTTCCAAAGAAAGGGGATTCCAGTTGGGCTTCAGCTTTTATGAAGAGCTGCATAGTACCCCACTCTCATCACAGACCCTTAGTTGCTAAAAACTGTGTGTTTCCAAAATAACATATGTCTTCTATGGTTCTTCTTGAAAATGTAAATATTTTACTCCCATGAGCACATGTTATCACACAAGTGTTATTGCCTGGCGAAATTCCCAATTATTTTTTTAATTTTTCTTTACCATGTTCCATAACACACGGACCACCGTATGGCACTGTACTGTCATGTACACACTATCGCACTATCAGAGAGGTTAATTACAACCAACCTCTCAACTTTCATGCAGGTTATAGTATGCAGTGGGCTCTCACCCCCAAAAGAGCCAACACGCTGTTGCCAGTCGTATTGAAAATTCATTTCTCAGGTGGGGACAATAAGACTTAGTAAGGTGTCCTCTCAGACTCCTCACCAAGCCCTGATCATCCCCCCCCCCCCTCCAATCTAACACACAGCTACTTATCAGTTAAAGGGTTAATGCGCTGCAGAGAAAGGGTTAACATAACGGAGCAGCGACCATTCTCTAAGACAGGCTTGTCAACTATAGGACAGGACTGAAGTTTTTTGTTTTTTTATGTAAGTCCAGGACGACTTCCCCTCCTCATTAAATCACCCCGTCGCCCACTCAAAACTAAACATGCAACATATAACTTATATTTTACTTTTCTCGTGTATTACAGCTGTGTAACATGTTCACCTGTCGGCATGAAGTTATCCAACTTCTTGACAGCTATGAATATTCATGAGTATTGTATGGGCTCCTAAGAAAGCTTCTGTGATGTCATCAAACTGCCAGCTTGCAGTGCATTGGTCCTGAATGATCACATGATCTCAGTGTAACGGGAACTGCTGCCCACACACACAGCTATGACCAAGAAAGGGTCAGATACAGTTTTTTATAGCTGATGTTCCACAAACATTGTGTGTGTTAATTACTGTACATTTACCTGGGTTTTATTATATAAAACTGCATGACCGTTACGCTTTAAGGATACAAGGAGGTATAATCCTGTAGTTTGGGACAGTGGGTATCTCTGCCCAGTAGGTATGGGGGGTACATTGTGACTGCGGCTGGAGTTTGGGATATTAGGACATTTCTGCCCGCTGGGGCGTTGGAGGTAGAGCAATGAGATGTAATTAAAATAATATAATGATACCAACAATCTGTATATCCGTTTTATTCCCTGTAAAGCTGCCCACCATGAATAGACCCAATATCACAGCGTCTATAGAACCAGAATGAGCACCGAGCTTTACCAAGGTCTGATCACTATTGGGCACGTTGGAAAAGCAGTTCCATCATACGACATCGTTACCGAGGAAACGTTACAAGCTTAAAATACACTTTAAAACCCTTAAATGTGTTGTTTTTGTTTTCTTTAATAAAGTCATCCATCATGTAGACGTATAAGTTCCCTGACTCTGCGTGTGATAAGTGAGAGAGCGCAGATACAGTAAATCAGATATTCCACTGTAAGAACCAGCAGGAGACTGTAAGGGGCCCACATATATGAGATAAAATACTGCCTACTGTAAATTATTGAGATATTAAAGTCACAGAGGATTCTGGGATCATAGAAAGCTGAAGTTTTACTAATGAACACTGAGAGATGACATCAGAACTTGCTTATTATACAGATATTATTTACTGGAGTTTATAAATATATTAACATTACTTGTGCACATTGAGAACTCTGTGGTTTTGGGATCCTCTCTGATGTGCTCCGCATCACCCCCCATTACTGGTATAAAATCCAGCAAGGGGGGCACAGCGCTTAACCTGGTCAATGAAGTCAGCCATCGTTGGTTGACAGCTTTATTTTTATTTTTTTTCCATCCGTTAAATGCAGCAAAAAACTGATAATTGCCCATTAAAATGGTCAGATCTATGTTGTGTTTAAGTGCGGAACTTGCAGATGTTGTCTTACCTGCTTTTCACTTAGATGTTTAGTGAACTATTCCATTTTGTCAGCAGTATCCACACTCTTCAGCACAGTGGCCTAGTGGTTAGCACTTCTGCCTCACAGCACTGGGGTCATGGGTTCGATTCCCGACCATGGCCTTATCTGTGTGGAGTTTATATGTGCTCCCTGTGTTTGCATGGGTTTCCTCCGGGTGCTCCGGTTTCCTCCCGCACTCCAAGAACATACTGGTAGGTTAATTGGCTGCTATTGATTTGTTCTTAGTCTGTCTTGGTCTCTGTGTGTATGTTAGGGAATTTAGACTGTAAGCTCCAATGGGGCAGGGACTGATGTGAGTGAGATCTCTGTACAGCGCTGCGGAATCAGTGGCGCTATATAAATAAATGATGATGATTACTGACAAAGGACAACCCTATACACTGTATAGAGTATATTACATCTATCCAGTTCACTCCATTTGTTTTCATTCGTTAACTCCCTGCGCTCGGCAAACGACCGTCGCCTCTCCTCCACTCTCATTACCTCTTCCCACTCCTGAGTCCAAGACTTTTCCCGAGCTGCCCCCCTGCACTGGAATGACCTCCCTCGCTCCATCCGTCTCGCTCCCTAGCTGTGCTTCAAACGGGCACTCAAAACTCACCTGTTCCTGAAAGCCTACCAACCATCCACTTAACCCCTCATCCACTCTGCTTGTTCTCCCTCCTCTCCCCTGGTCCCTTTCTCCATTGCATCACTGCCTCCCTTCGTGCCTGTTTTGTCCACCCTCCCTTAGGATGTAAGCTCGCATGAGCAGGGCCCCTCTCCCCTCCTGTCTTCATACCGACTCTTCTGCTCCGCCCTCACTCAATATGTCTGCCCGGAGTTTCCGAAGCATTGGTACTTAGTGTTTATTGTTCTGTGATGTTTTACCCTGTATGGTCTACTGTTCGTATTATGTAAGGCGCTGCGAAAACCCTGTGGCGCCCAACAAATAATGATGATGATGATAATAATAATAATATATCTATTGTAGTAGTTGCATTACACAATATTCAATGCATTATAAAAACCAGCCTAGTATTTTTTTACAAAAATGAGTTGCCCCGGGGACCAAACAATCTACAGAATGGCCCTGGATGTGGGTCACCTCTTACGTCATGGTTTGCTAGCTAGCCCTCTAAGGCGTGATGACTTGATGTTGATCTGTGAGGATATCACTGACTTCTCTGATGATGTTGATGATAAGCTGTGAGTTATCAGCTGGAGGCAGTTGTGTTGAGTCCAGGTCTAAATCCGTGAGGTCACCAGAGATGTCTTCCACACTAGTGGCTGGTAGACTTGGTTAATCTAAATCTGGGCCGTTTTGGTTTGTCCAACCTTTTGGTGTCTCTGTGCCACGTTAGAGGAGATCAGACTGTACTTTTAGCTAAAAGTAGTCAAAATCGGGGAAAATTAAACAGTTAGTGGAACGTTGAGGCATGGAGCAGAGTTAACCATCCAGAGAGCGTCCCTCAGCTTCCTCTTGTCTTTAACAAAGCACACCTAATAATTATAGTCTAGTTTTTACAACTGCTTTAATGTAGCATAGTTAAAAATATATAATTTATCGGACAATGTGGAATGTGCAATGAGGTTGGCAGTTGGACCGTGCCACGGAAGCGCTGGTCTAGAGTTCACCATGTTCTGGACTCAACTGTGGTTTCTGGGCAGGAAGTTTCACATGCTTTGTCAGAATTATATTTCAAATGTACTCCTAGCAAATGGGTGGTGGGGTTACCCCCACAAAACATTGAGGCTTGTAATAATTTTAATAAACCATGTTGAGTGGAATATATATTGATGTTGGACTCTTCATCTGCTCCTCATCGATCTCCGGGCAGCGGATTACTCTCTGTTATCTCAATATCGCAACCAACTCATCAGCTCTTCCCTTTCCATTCTTGGGCATCTACCTCTGTCATTCAGGCTCATCTACAAGCCCAAGGTCCTTCAAACTCATTACTGGTATTTGATAGGTGCCTACGTGCCAATCTTTGCTTCCCTTCCCAAATACGAGTATAACCGACATTACTGCTGGAAACATTAGAACAACTATTATTATAAATTTGGAGTCTCTGCCACTTAGCACTAGTGCCCAGCTAATGTATTGTTGCAACACGCACATTAAAGCCTTTCTATATAATATAACTTGAAGTTTGCCTAATAACAGATTCTTTGTCAGTGTTGTTGCTAATTCTCCCTGGGCTAAGGTAGAAAATAACCTTTATAATGGCCTTGTAATCCTTTTCGTGGATGGAGGGGCGTTCCAGACGTCTCTGGGTATAAAGAGAATGAATTACTGTTCTAAATTATAACAATACAATTAATCTGAGGATTAAAAACAAAGGACGGCCAGGAGCAAAGAAATGGAGAAAAGAGTCTGGTGGAAGGGGTAATTATGGCCTCCGAAACTACAAGTGGAACATAGCAGGGCACAAATATGAGCTTGTTACAACCAATTGCAGACATAAGGCCACTTGTAGCACTTAAGTGTGTTCGGGACAAATTCAGACGTCATTTGTTTGTTTTTTTAACATTCTAAAGTCTCCCAACTTTTTGGAACTTGTGTGTACAAATTAGAGTAATTACATAAATCAGCACAAAATGAATTTAAATAAAGGACTGCAACACGTAAAATACACGTTGTTTTATATATTACAGCTACTTATAACACAATGACACAAATATATATGTAAAATAAGCAACACAGGAGCACTCAGCAACAAGATTGTTTCCAGTTTAGCTCCCGCCAAGCAGCTGGTACCATATACAATATGGGATATACCGAGCGCGGGCTTATAGCCATGCAGCTAATACCATATACAATATGGGATATACCGAGCGCGGGCTTATAGCCATGCAGCTGGTACCATATACAATATGGGATATACCGAGCGCGGGCTTATAGCCATGCAGCTGGTACCATATACAATATGGGATATACCGAGCGTGGGCTTATAGCCATGCAGTTGGTACCATTTACAATATGGGATATACCGAGCGCGGGCTTATTGCCATGCAGCTGGTACCATATACAATATGGGATATACTGAGCGTGGGCTTATAGCCATGCAGTTGGTACCATTTACAATATGGGATATACCGAGCGCGGGCTTATAGCCATGCAGCTGGTACCATATACAATATGGGATATACCGAGCGCGGGCTTATTGCCATGCAGCTGGTACCATATACAATATGGGATATACCGAGCGCGGGCTTATTGCCATGCAGCTGGTACCATATACAATATGGGATATACTGAGCGCGGGCTTAATGCCAAGCAGCTGGTACCATATACAATATGGGATATACCGAGCGCGGGCTTATTGCCATGCAGCTGGTACCATATACAATATGGGATATACCGAGCGCGGGCTTATTGCCATGCAGCTGGTACCATATACAATATGGGATATACCGAGCGCGGGCTTATTGCCATGCAGCTGGTACCATATACAATATGGGATATACTGAGCGCGGGCTTAATGCCAAGCAGCTGGTACCATATACAATGTGGGATATACCGAGCGCGGGCTTATAGCCATGCAGCTGGTACCATATACAATGTGGGATATACCGAGCGTGGGCTTATAGCCATGCAGTTGGTACCATATACAATATGGGATATACCGAGCGCGGGCTTATAGCCATGCAGTTGGTACCATTTACAATATGGGATATACCGAGCGCGGGCTTATAGCCATGCAGCTGGTACCATTTACAATATGGGATATACCGAGCGCGGGCTTATAGCCATGCAGCTGGTACCATATACAATGTGGGATATACCGAGCGTGGGCTTATAGCCATGCAGCTGGTACCATATACAATATGGGATATACCGAGCGTGGGCTTATAGCCATGCAGTTGGTACCATTTACAATATGGGATATACCGAGCGCGGGCTTATAGCCAAGCAGCTGGTACCATATACAATATGGGATATACCGAGCGCGGGCTTATTGCCATGCAGCTGGTACCATATACAATATGGGATATACTGAGCGCGGGCTTATTGCCATGCAGCTGGTACCATATACAATATGGGATATACCGAGCGCGGGCTTATAGCCATGCAGCTGGTACCATATACAATATGGGATATACTGAGCGCAGGCTTGTCTTTTCTCTGGTCTTGTTTCAAAATATTGCCTTATTGTCATAGCAGCTGTCCATCGAGCCTATTTAAGGCACATTTGGGTGTGGCTCACAAGCCAGTCCTTGCTAGATGTAAACCTCTATACCTGGGAGGTGAGTGCATCTGATTTCAACTGCACTTTAATGGTGTTTAAAGCATATAGGTCAGTGTAGGACCTGCATATAATGAGGTGCCCATGACGCTGGGATGCAGGCTTAAATGTTTTGATCAAAATATGAACGAATACCTCATGTTTTCATTTTGCTAGATACACACAGATATGCAGTGTAAAGGATAAGCGCTGACAACTGTCTTTTTGGCTCCCGTGTGTGGCTGAATTGGGCAAGATCCATCTGTTTGTACTTGGGTGATTTCCTGCCTGTTACCTGGAAGGCTGATAGCGCTCATTTTCTGCTCACATTTACTAACATGCCCGTTAATAATGCAATTGATTTTTATGACCATGATCTATTTCAAAGTAAGCAGTACTGTGTTGTATATACAGAAACTGACTCTATATTAACATAAATATTTCCACTGATTGTGTGTTTTAGGAAGTATGATATATATGCAGGAGGCACAAAAAAAGTCTAATAACTTGGAAGTGGAACAGACTTTCACGAATATATGGCAGTATGCTGGATGGGACAGGACGGGCGTGTACGAATGTAGGGTGAGTGCAATAAGGGTGTGATCCTATTTGTGAATGGATACAGACCGGGATATATGAATGAGGATGCCGTGTTATTCGCAAGTGATCACAGGCAGCTGCAAATAGTGTCTGATGGGGACGTCGGTCTCCGGTACTACGAACCACTTGTGATTGGTTGTTTGCAATCGCATCACTGACGCTGATTGGTGCTCTCATTGTCACTCAAGCATATAGGGTTTTTCCCACGAGACGGGGAATTGTTTCTGTTGTATAACATTATTGATGTCTGATAGTGAATGCGTTTGTTGCACATAAACAAATGGATATAAATATAGGTGCAAATTAGACGTAAGTGCTCGTGACCGGTGTCTGGGGTAAACCTGCACATATGTTACTGGTGCTGACTTAAGATACATACGGTTCATCATATGGGTGCAAAAATGTTAATTATACATCCTGCGTATATAACGCCCATTTTGCGGCCAAATCTGCTTTGTGCTCAAAATCTCCCAGCACCGATTTAGCGGAGTTCTGGGGCTGAGTGAAGGCTGAACATAAATCAGGGTGTCAGTCTGGAATGGTTAACGAGACACCAAGGAGGTTTACCCGCATCTCCCAAATTTTCATATCTTTGAATGGGGACTGTTGGCAACAAATGGCGCGGTTCACAATATAATGGAGGCGTGTTCATGTCACAGTGCGGGCAGCACTCCACACTCTGGTGAATGGCTGGTTCTATCCACCAACCAGAGGGCAGAAAGGGGTGGGGCTATATTAAATCCCCCCCCACCCCCCGTAATAAAGATCCGCCCCTGGCCCCAAGTCAGTGTGCAATTGACACTTTCAGTCAGTAAAGGAAATTTACTTACATTGGTGGAACCACTGTGCATCCTGGTAGGGTGGCTCAGTAACCCCATCCTCTCAGAGGCACACTTTAAAACCCAATACATTTTGAAACAGGCTATTCTCAGACAAATAAACAATGCTATCTTATTCCTTATTTTAAGAATAATGTTTCAGTATGGTGTCACTTTAAATATCATGCGAAACACAGTACCAGAGGCCAGGCCTGCTCACAGATGTTCTTTCATTGTTTCCACTGTGGAAATGTAGGTGTTATAACATGCTATTAAATCAAGGATTAGCAGGGACGTGGTAAATGCAATTATAATAGTTTTTTTTACACCACAGAGTTTAACAAGGGGCCCTGTAATGAGAACAGGATTCAATAACGATAAGGGTTTAGATCCCCAGTTGGATGTGTTTTGACTTCAGGCAGGTAGCCCTGTTAACACGCGCAGTAAATTTATGGCAGATTAACAGACTACGCGGAGTATATCGCTACATAACGCTACACTTCACCGGCTTCACCACATAACGAGCCCAGACTCTACACTTCTAACTGAGATTATATCACCAGATATATATTCCCCCTAGCACAAGAGTATCAATAAGACAAACATGTAATATTTCAAGTAAGCATTGTGTATGTGGATCTAGATGGAGCACGTGTTGCTTCAACAAATGGTGCGATCCAGCAACCTCCAAGCGCGGTATTCTCACCAAACCGTGTCTCAGTATCTCCACCCCCTACATCATTGACGGAAGGTGGAATAAAGCGCCGTTTGTGAAATGTGCTACATCTGTATGTTTTTAAAATATTGTGCGAAATATGATTCAGTTGAGTATAGCAATATATTTCATTAGAAAACTTTTTGATACTTTTTTATTTAATTTGGCATTTAGGATGTTACTTGTTGCAGATTGAACTTCTTTATTGGCTGCTGTGGGAAAACTGATAGTTACAGTTTAGGAAAAAGAGAATAAACAAAATAATATGAGAAATGAATGTAATGTCGCAGATTAGGGATAAACCCGCCCCGGCAGATTTGGCGAAGTGAATGCGGAAGACAAAACTCCACCCAATCCTATTTTTAAAACGGAAAAACAACAAAATCAAAAAAACATTTTGTGATGAAGAAGAGGAGACTAAAGGGAGAATCTCTGAAACGTTCCGAGACCACGTAAAGGTTGAGGAGAAAGTGAGCTCTAGAGAAAAGGTGCAGCTCTAGAGAAGTTCTACAGATACAAGTGTTAATAGGCAGGTAAAAGAGCCCCTATTTGAAAGTAATCTATAAGGCAGCCAGTGTATGAAATAAAATAGTGTTTATAAGCTTAACAAGTCTAAAACAGATCATAAACCCCCCTCCCCCATCAAATCTCCCTCACGGTTAACATCACAATTTCCTCAGTCTCCCAAGCCTGTTTATTCTGCTTTACTCATCACATCCTCTCTCCCACCTGCACCTTCAAAATATTGCTGCAAAAGGCCCTTTTCTTACCCAAAATGTTACCAAAAGTCGTATCCATTCTCTCATCATCTCCCACCTTGGCTACTGCAACCTCCTGCTATCTGGCGTTCAACTCCCCAATCATTCCAATGAGGATGTTTTCTTAAAATTATATTTCTGTCCCCCTGTGTGAGAAGGGGAGACCACATGTAACAGGAATGTTGTATTGTTGTGTGTGTTAGTGTTGGGTAATGTTCTGCGTTGCACGCTGGTGCTATAAAAGTACATTATAATACTAATAGTGGTTCATACTTAACGTGTGTTTTTTTCATCAATAAATGAGCTGTTTGGAAGCCGTGCTACAAACGCTGTACTAACCGAGTCAGATGTAATTTATTTCTGGGGATGCTGATAGATAAATCACACCGGTGACCTCCAGAAGTATTTGTCTGACTCCCAAGAACAATATATCTCTGCTGTCCTCAGAGTGACTGATTTATGTATCAGAGTGAAGGAACAAACAGGCTGCAGTTATTTCGGGGGGTTCTTAACCTGTGTTATGTCCAGAGGTACCAAAACAAAGTTACTCATTCAAAACTGCTGCTGACCATCCCAAGTCTCTGATTCTTAGTTTGTGTGAGAAGCCCAGCCAAGAGGTTCTGCGTCAGCTGAGATCTTTCAGTTTCCTAAAGAGAGTCTGGGAAATGAGCAAGTGGTGTTTCCTAGACTGTACATAGGGTACTTCAGACCATTAAATTGCAACGTAAAATAACAAATTTCTGATTAACTAGAGATCTATAAAATATCACAAACGCCCAGATTCAGAGTTGGATGTGAGTCAGTTTATGCAACTTAAAAATGCGTTTTTCCACATTGCGCAAACACTTGTATTCTTATTGTCCCATGTATTTTGCGCCTGGGGAGGTGGATCGGGAGGTTCACATGCAAGTAGCGTGCAGTAAGGGCGTGAGTGAACAAGTAAGGCATGCTGTAGAGCACACCTCACAACTGTCCCGAACCAGGACCTCGAAAGTGGAGGGAGTTAAATAAAAATGGTCCGAGCTTCACCCAAAAGTGGGCATTTGGGGGGAGGATCTGGGAGGGGATATTTTGATCCAATTCTGCGTATCTAAATGGTGGCAGGTATGTGTGTTAGAGTTAAAAGTACGTTTATTGGACTCCTTGGGCCAGTGTTTGTAGCTTAATTGCCTCTGCTCTCTGTAGTGCATGAGCTACTGCACAAGGAAACCCTCCGGCTATCTCCTCTATCGGACACCGAGACAAGGTAATATCTGGTTTAGGAGGGGGGGGAGCGTGAGGGCTCTTACTCACTCATCAGGATGCTATATCTATTGTATAGAGGTCACTGGAATGCTCTCTGTATTGTATATGAGTCACTAGAATGTTCTCTGTATTGTATATTGGTCACTAGAATGTTCTCTGTACTGTATAGAGGTCACTAGAATGCTCTCTGTATTGTATATTGGTCACTAGAATGCTCTCTGTACTGTATAGAGGTCACTAGAATGCTCTCTGTACTGTATAGACGTCACTAGAATGCTCTCTGTATTGTATATTGGTCACTAGAATGCTCTCTGTACTGTATAGAGGTCACTAGAATGCTCTCTGTACTGTATAGACGTCACTAGAATGCTCTCTGTATTGTATATTGGTCACTAGAATGCTCTCTGTACTGTATAGAGGTCACTAGAATGCTCTCTGTATTGTATATTGGTCACTAGAATGCTCTCTGTACTGTATAGAGGTCACTATGATGCTCACTTTAATGTATGTTGGTCACTAGAATGCTCTCTGTACTGTATAGAGGTCACTAGAATGCTCTCTGTATTGTATATTGGTCACTAGAATGCTCTCTGTACTGTATAGAGGTCACTATGATGCTCACTTTAATGTATGTTGGTCAAAAGGAACCTCTCTGCAATGTGTATCAGTTTCTAGACTGCACTCTGTTTTTTGTTTAGGGTCACTAAAATCCCCTCTATATTTTATATTTATATTTTATCTCTCTCTGTGGAATATTAGTCACTAGGGTGCTCTCTGTATTGTGTATCAATCACAAGAATGTTCTCTGTATTGTATATTGATTACTAAAATAAGCTTTCAATTGAATACTACTCAGTTGGGACTGTGTTGTATTAAATTATAGCTCTTTGGCCTAAACATTTTTATATATTTCATTGGTTATATACATCAATCTCTGTAATAGACAACATGACGTTGGTGTGTTGGAGCGCTGTGTTTGGGAAGTGGATCACATGGGTCAATATTTTCAAACCGGGAGTTTTTGAATGAGGGGAAACATAGCGGTAGATATTGGGGAGGGGTGTGGACATGCTTAATTAGGGTAAATTATAGCAACAGAAGGGGGCCAAATAGTAAATGGAGGCGCTTACTTAACAAATATGGATTCCACGCACCCCGGGTTAAAGCAACCGAGGAGTATATTTACTAAACTGCGGGTTTGAAAGAGTGGAGATGTTGCCTATAGCAACCAGTCAGATTCTAGCTGTCATTTTGTAGAATGTACTAAATAAATGATAACTAGAATCTGATTGGTTGCTATAGGCAACATCTCCACTTTTTCAAACCCACAGTTTAGTAAATCTAGCCCGAGCCTCCCCTCACCCCTCCTAACTAACTTGCAAGAAGGCTGGCGAAAAAGTTTGAGCCATCTGAGGTTCTCTTATAATCTCATACACTTCAGTTTAACGGCTTATTTAAATAATGTGATCACCAGAATATTATAACTAATTAAGATCTCACTACACAGTTCATAATATTATACAAAATAAATAAATAAATAAATACACTTTAAAAAGTTTTCAGGGACATTTAAATAATCGCATCACCTGGCTGTCTAAATGTTCCCTGTGATTTCCGAAGTTCTAAGGAGCAGCTTTTAAAAAAAAATAAAAAAATATGTATATTTCATGTAAGTGCGAGAGGATCAATTAAAGAATTAAAGTTAATGCGCTTCATTTTCATCTCACATAATGAATATATTATCCAAGCGAACCAATCTGTTTCCCAGAGAAAGGCATTCATTATATTAGCAATCAAAGTGTATACACACAAAATTCAAATTTATGAGTTTTAACATCCCGGCAATAACTGGAGCAACTGTATTTTGAGGGTGTAACTCGGCTCCCAAATGATTCACTGCCGAATTGGAAGATGCGTTATTTATATAGTTTAAATTCTACAGCCGTCACCGATCATGATAATAATAATGTAATCAGTCGTGTTGTACGCAATAATGTCATTATTAATAAAAAGGTTTTCCCCCCAGTGTTTTAAATAACTTATTGCTGAGGTATGTTTATCGATTTACATCTTTGTCTAGTGCGCACTAATAAGTAGTGACAGAATACTGGCTTTTGTGTGCTTATATGGCCAAAATATGTAATCATTCTCAATTATTTCTGATTTAAAGGGACAGACCCAGTTTGAAATGTTGTTTCTTTGTTTTGACCTCCAGACTTGCCTGTAAGATCCTTTCTGATCCACTTTAATGTGTTTCTCATAAACTTGTAAAAAGTGAGTTGGCTGAACTGTACTCTCGTTTTTTCTTAATTGTCAGAACAGCTGTTTTAACGCGGAGAACTATTAAATTGTTGCTTGCTGCATGCTGCCATATTTCTCTGAAAGTCCTTATATAGTCCCATATCTTAACTGATGGACCAATAAGTAAACTGTTGTTGTTAGCAGCAATGTATAGTTAATGCATTTACTTGTTAGGCCGTCAGATCTGTACTCTTAATCTGCCATAACCATTGGGTGAAATGATCGTAACTCTCCATAGGGATCTATGGACACTGCTGGTCCTGAGTACATACACACTGCAGGATTGGAACGACATTGATCCACCGTTGAACGAGATCTTTAATTCGGTTTCAAATTCAAACGATACAATGAGTTTTGGAACGATAATCGCTCATCATTGGAGCGTACACACTAATGCGATATCAGACCGAACATTCGTTTATCATGTGATTGGCCTGATAAAAGGCTGGAAACCCTGCAGTGTGCACCCAGCCTTACAAATCTAAAATAATAGACAATCAAAGCAATTTGTTGCTGTTATTGTAGTGTAATCAATGGTCTCCGTATATATTATAGTTTATCGCATTCACATATCTGCTACATTGTATTGTACAGTTAAGATGTCAACCACAACTTTCTGCTTGACCATAGTAGGGTTGGGGGGGGGGGGGGAGGGGTGAGGAGCAGCTCAGAGGGTTCTGCTGGAGGTCCTGGTCTATACAGGGGGCCTCATTCATTAAGGAATGTAAATTTAGAAAAAAAATTAAAATAAACAAATTTTTTTTATTCTGCAATGTTTTATTATTAATGGCACGTGAGAGTCATACACACAGGGGATAATGCAGAACTCAATGTCCAACTAGTGTAATATGGATGTATGCACATTCTAGTAGCCGAGCAGCCCCGGACAGATTGTGTTTCAAGGGGTTGTGCAGTTTTAACAAATCCTCCATCTGCCTCTTTGTCACCCTGCACCTCTGTGTAGCAAATAGGGAGGGGACCCTTCTTTGGGACACTTGAATAATGGCCAAGTTGTTTTGTACCCAAGGCAACGTTAGGTGTATAGATCTTCTTCCTAGCATTGAGAGAGCCACAGCTACTCTCCTGACCATTACCAATCACACATACCTGTGACCAGGTAGGACACAAACCCTCTTCTCTGGTAGCTAGTAGACACAACAGGTCCCATCCTCTGGTGGCTAGTGTACAATTCAGAGCCCATCCTCTGGTGGCTAGTGTACAATTCAGAGCCCATCCTCTGGCGGGTAGTGTACAATTCAGAGCCCATCATCTGGCGGCTAATGTACAATTCAGAGCCCATCCTCTGGCGGCTAGTGTACAATTCAGAGCCCATCCTCTGGCGGCTAGTGTACAATTCAGAGCCCATCCTCTGGCGGCTAGTGTACAATTCAGAGCCCATCCTCTGGCGGCTAGTGTACAATTCAGAGCCCATCCTCTGGTGGCTAGTGTACAATTCAGAGCCCATCCTCTGGTGGCTAGTGTACAATTCAGAGCCCATCCTCTGGTGGCTAGTGTACAATTCAGAGCCCATCCTCTGGCGGCTAGTGTACAATTCAGAGCCCATCCTCTGGTGGCTAGTGTACAATTCAGAGCCCATCCTCTGGTGGCTAGTGTACAATTCGAAGCCTATCCTCTGGTGGCTAGTATACAATTCAGAGCCCATCCTCTGGTGGCTAGTGGCTAGTGTACAATTCGAAGCCTATCCTCTGGTGGCTAGTATACAATTCAGAGCCCATCCTCTGGTGGCTAGTGTACAATTCAGAGCCCATCCTCTGGTGGCTAGTGTACAATTCAGAGCCCACCCTCTGGTGATTTGCTACATGTAGAAGGGGCAGGACGAAAAGAGGAGAAAAGCACCCTGAAACCTCTGAGATCCCTCAGCAACATTTAGCAGATTATTTTCATACTTAAAATGAAAAAGGTTCTTAATTTTCAAGGGCTTCCAGGGCATTGGGTTCAGCTTTGATTACATTAATGTTGGCTTCACATTAAATAGTTATATTTTAATTAAAAAAAAATCTATGTTAGGAAATTAGATTATTGTACAAAATATTAAAGTATGATAATCAGAGAATGGTTGGTAGTTTTGCAAACAATAAAAATAATAAAATAGAATTCTTGGTGCTCACATTGTACAATGGGTTTTGGGGGTGATACACGCAAGCAGCCCGGACAAGTGAGTGAGCTGCAGGGCAGGTTTGCTGTAATCTGATTGGACTGTGGTGTGTGACCATCCTATTGTACCTACAGCACAGTGATGCTATGTAACGTCATCACAGCTACAGACCCAGCAATGTATTTCACCCAATTTCTAGGTGCCCACTTACAGGCGGGTCTGTCTGCCCAGTATCCAGATCTATGACCAAGTGTGTGGTCAAGTCTGAAAAATCCACCCACCTGGTTATTGTGGTTGGAAGAATACCGCACACACGATGAGATAGATCACTGTCTGATTATCCAGACGCTTCAGTCGATATTCGAAGGATCGTGATCAAACGTTGACCGGGATCTACGACCTACTTGTGGCCATACCAGCTGCGATTTACTGGCCCTAGATCTAAAATGACCTAATGAACTGCCATTACCTTCGCCTCTCCTCATCACCGATCACCACCTCACGCTCCCGACTTCAGGACCTTGACCGTGGTGCCCCCCACATTTGGAACTCCCTGCTACACCCAAAAAGACTTGACCTCAACCTCAAATCTTGCAAACGCTCCCATAAAACTCACCTTTTCACACTTGCTTCTTGTGACAGCTCCCTCCTCGCGCTCCACCTGCCCCTTTAACTCCACCTCTATCATCTCCGTTTACTACCTCAATCCGCAGGGGCAAATGTAGGATTTGTAGAGAGGTTTCCATGTCACACCACCAGTGGGCGTGGGTATAATATTAGACAGTGCTTGGCTGCTCTCCAACTCTTCCTATCCCCATCATATACACGGGCAATGTTGAGTGCACTACTGTTAGGGGCACGCAGCACTCTTTTCGAGCAGAGCCGTGTGAAGCGGGACATACCTCCCAAATGTCCCTACAGTCAGGACACAGTCCTGACTGAGTGTGTCGGAACAGTTGACAGACTGTCCTGCTCTCTCCTACCTGTTCTTGCTGCTTTCAATATTTGTTGGGGAGAGATGGCTGTGAACAGTGCAGACAGAAATGATCTGCACACAAGCTGCAAAGTGACTGGTCCCGGGGCAGGGTCCAGCCAACTCAAGCATACAGTACGCCAGGCTGGTAGGGGGTTTCCAGGCACTAGGACCCCCCTTCCTCGGTTTGCCTATGATCTGCTTAATATTACTCATTGTGATGTTTCCTTCTAGTTGTGTCTTCTTATGTAGTAAATTTCTCTATGATCTCTTGTATTGATTTTTACTGATTCTATTTATTTTTTTCTCTCGTCTCTTACTTATCTGTAATTTTTCTATTTTTTGTTGTTGATTGTGTGGCGCTGCAATTCTCTGACACCGTATCAATAAATTAAGTTGATGATGATATTATAACAGCTTAAATGTTTCCCGACTGTCAAATCACTCTGCGATGGTGCAGCTGAAAAGAATGTGAACAAAGTTGCATTTTAAAAAGTCGTTTTTCACGAATTGTGGTCTTTAAAAATTTATGTATTTTTGTACAGAAAATTCTAATAACAAAAAGTAGAAAAAAAAAGCCCAAATTTACATTATAAACAATTTTTTTGCTTGAACTAGTTATAAACATTTGTGAACGGATTTGCAGGAAAAAAGGACTATTGGCCCAAAATTGTTAATTGTCCACAAACTGAACTATGAGAGACTGGCTCCTCTCAAACAATTGTATAAATACTCAGGGATTGGTCTGCACTATACATTAATGCAAAAGTCGAGTTGCTTTTGCAATTTCCCCTCTGAATTTATCTGATAAAAAAAAAATGATTTGTTTAAAATAAATAAATAAAAACTTTATACTTTTCGAATAAACTTTTTTCAACAAACACAAAGAGAATGCAACTGTAAGGGCAGGAAATATATACACGTTTCATAAAAATCTTTATGGCTCTTTAGCAAACTCAGCCGCTGCCTTATTACTAAGACTAATATTTCGG
The DNA here is from genome assembly GCA_036250195.1 of Mixophyes australis. Lineage (NCBI taxonomy): Eukaryota > Metazoa > Chordata > Amphibia > Anura > Limnodynastidae > Mixophyes > Mixophyes australis. The sequence goes on from JAVHZZ010000010.1 coordinate 9,237,288, forward strand.
GTCTCATTATTAAGAAAACAAAAGAAAATCGACCCATAAAATGTTTTACACCTTGCAGTGAATCCGTGATCGTACTGGCAATACCATCCAGAAAATAGAATTTGCATTTTTATAACCCTGTTACTTAAAAGCGAATTGGAAGTAGGGAAGGGCCTGTACTTGTGTTCATTGGGTCCTTTAATCCCAGCCAGGGCTGTTTTATGCCTGAGAGCACCTTATGATGCTGTAACTAACCTCAAACCTCTAGCAGCGGGAGGTAAGCAGACCTCCAAATCCAGCAATGTCATGCTTTACAGGGTTCACACTCTGCAACAGCATGAATGAAGGGGAAAAAAAAAAAATAATAAAAAAATGGTTGCCTTGGAAACACTGGAGTCTTGGTAATTATTACTGTAACTGTGTCTGCACACCCCACCTATAACAGAAATGAATAATGAATTATAATCACTGAGTGGCAGCTTTCTGTTCTTCAATGTGCTCTCTGCCTCACCCTACTGGCCATCAGTAGGAACTGCTGGGTGAAGCCTCAAGGAATTATCATTTTGCTTTTCTTTTTTTTTGAAAAACATTATAAAGTAGCACAAAAGAAAGGGTCATTAAATGAAAAGAAAGGCAAACTATGTATAACATAACATTGTCTGTTTAGGACCATGTTGTATCTACTTTTGTTTTGTCTACAAAATGTTTATTTGTGCTACATTGTTTATCATTTATGTTTATATATTGAACATTTTATTAAGCCAACAATAAAATGTTGGCTCAATAAATGTTGTTTGGTTTGTTTTTCATAATAACCAGCTGCCCCAGCACAATTTTGCCTGTTTGCTACCTGGAATGCAAATCTCAGTATGATCTGTTAGTATGTGTGGATAACTGCACAGTACCACTTCTATACTTGTGTAGTGTGTGTGTGTGTGTGTGTGTGTGTGTGTGTGTGTGTGTGTGTGTGTGTGTGTGTGTGTGTGTGTGTGTCCTATATTACATGTAGGAGCAACTACACAGTTCCACTTCTATTGTTCTTCATCCAATGACAGATATTTATTTTTGTATTGTATGTGTGGCCGGCTGCACAGTACTACTTCACTTTCCTGTTTGCTGGGAGTAATTATCCTTTTCTTTTACTTTCTATGCATTGTACCATTTATTATGCCCAATTTACTAGAGTTAAACTATAATTTAGTTGTCATTACATGTTTGTGATGTACAGTATTGTATGTTCATCATAGTATTATCATCACCATGTAAGCTGTATAAGGATATTTAATTCTTGGCAACTATATTTTAGGAATTTCTGCCTCCATGGTAAATTAGGACTGAACATTTTTTTTTTTTTAAGCACAAAATCTATCTGGAATCTTTTTATTACAAAAATAATTTTCCAAGATCATTTAAACATTTTTCACCAATAGAGATGATCAAAAGTATTAATAATATCTTGGAGCTTGGTAGCTGGAAGCAGTTACAGCATTGGATATTCTTGTGTTCCCCTAACATTACCCCAATGTAATGTGTATACTACAATAGCACATTTTAGTACAGCTCATGAGAGCCTGCTACCCCAGTATAAGACCCCTTTAGTGCCCTGAGAAACGGGTTCGATAGCAGATAGGGAAGGATGATATCGTTCGAGCAACACTGGAGCAATGGAACGCGATCAGATGCTGTTCAGCGTCACCCTTCTCAGCCTCCAACCACCAGGAATGTAGACCAATCAGCGGTGGCGGTCCGCTCTGGATCGTGGTTACAGTATAAGGTCAGTTCCCTAGAGAAGTTGCAATAAGTATGGTAGAGGACATTTTTAATTGGGTAACAGGACATATAAGCAGAGATTATAGAGTAAAACGATGGTGCTTTGATTTTGGGGGAAGGGTAACATTAGTTTGCGTACATAAAATAAGCTGTCCCTTGGAACCGGTGCAAGTAGACCAGAGATGGGCAATGGCTGGCGCTAGTGCCACTTGTTTGCCTCTAAACCTTCTCTTTCAGCCCCCAGTTTTATTGTCAGACTGGTTAGTTATAGAATATCGCATATAATTAATGCCTGTTGATATATTATAACAGATAGCTGTCTCGTTCTTGGATTAAATGTATTAATTTACTACTGAGATTAAGAGTAATGTGCGGCCCTTTTGATGATTTGAGGACCGCCCGTGTGGTCCCTGAAGTGTATCAGGGGCCACACTGATCATTAGTAGACCCTTGACAATGGTCTCCATGGTGACATTGAGAGAACCCCCCCCCCCTTACTGTCTTGGCTGCCTTATGTTGCTGTCAG
>JAVHZZ010000010.1:9242062-9379562 GCA_036250195.1 Mixophyes australis
ATATATAATATAGGTTTCAGAACCCTACACAGACCAAACCACTGGAGTTGTGCCTATAGTGTGTGTCTCTTAACTCTCTCTAGAAGTTCATTGATGGACACAAATGTGACTTTTTCTTTTTTTTTTTACTTTTGTACATTGGAGTACCCCTGATGGTGTCCACAATTCTACTGGGGCCACACTGCAGGGGGCCCAATGTGCAAGTAGGCCCTGTCTCCTGCCATCATGCTTGTTTTCTCCAATGACAATTGAGGTCCTATCTCCAATAATATCAGGAGGCCAAGCCAACCTGGGGCTCAACTTGTGGAAATAGCCTATCGGAGAAGCTTTGATATATTATAATAAATGCTCCTTTTATATGATGCCAGCTTACTATAGACCAACATATTGTGAGTAATATTATAAAGAAGTTGACCTATGATAGTATTAATACACTTAATGCACATTTGTGTGGAGGAATCACCTATTGGTAAGCGTGGGTGGTAGTGTTGTCTAATGCAGCTTTGATTGCAATAAGATGTAGAGCGATTATAAGAAAATTAATTGCATTCTTGCCCTCAAACTTCTAAAAGACGGGTTTCGTAAGTCGAACTGGATGTACACCAACAAGTCTTGTCTTAATCATACTGATGAATTAATATATGTCAAAAAATGATCTGTTGGGAGGGTAAGTCCCACTTCTCTTGGTCACTCTTCAAGAGGGTCATGGCTGCAGGTAGAACTGGAAGAGATCCAAGGTAACCCAAATCTGAAGCCCCCCACCCCTCATTATTAAGAAGTAGGCCAGGCTAGTTGTGGGGACCATCTCCATGTATGCACTTGGTTCTTCCTGCTCTCGAAGGACTTAATGCCTTTCTTTATTTTATTGCAAAATTCACTGCAAACTGAGAAATGGAATTTGTCTAGGATTTACTTTTGGAACAGCAACATGGAGAAAAATATGGTAGAGTCCAATCCTTGTTTTAAACCTTTCTATCAGTAGATTGTCATTAGCCAGTGTTTCCCAAATCCAGACCATAGGGAGCCCTAACAGTGCAGGTTTTCCATATCTCCCTGCTGGAGCACAGGTGTAGTCATTACTGACTGACACAATGTAGCAGATCCACAGGTGGTATAATTATATCACAGGTTACCTGGAAAACCTGCACTGGTAGGAGGCTGAGATTGGGAAACACTGCCAAAAATGAGACCTGTGACGTTCAGTATTCCAAAATTTTGCGTATGAAAATATAATAGAAGAATGATATTCCTGTGTGTAGCCTATATACTACACACACTCTGTATCCCGTCTCTTATATACATTATTCTGTACAAATATATTCCTAGTTTATCAGCTGCAGTAAGGAAGTGAAGGGGTTAACGAGGGCGCATATTATACCAGAAGTCCTAATTTATTGACCGTCCATCACTCATACATCACAGGAACACAGGTTGTCCTGTCTGGCATTTGCTCCCAGCTCAATTTCTCCAAATATTCAAAATGTACCTGCAGAAATCTGCTAAGTGCTCGAGTCAAGATTATCGAAGTGTTAAAGGTCGTCATCTCCTCAAAGAGGGAATCAAATCTTTGCCAAAACATTTCTCGAAGGAAACCTAATTGGACGTATTTTATTGAAACAAAAATGCTTTTTACAGACATTCAGGGTTATTCACAGGGAACAGCGCCTGGTGCCTGCAAATCTCTGTCCTCGGGGACAAGAGGTGGGTGAAGACTCATGTCAGGAAAATAAGAGTCCAAGCAGCACTAAATAAGAAAAATATATATATTTTACCAAAAGCCCCAGCCTTCTTACATATTGATTTGATTGTAATGTGCTTTGGGAGATTCAATCCTACGATTATATATTTATCTTACCTACTGATAAGATCGTACGTATACCTCCCAAGTGTTTCTCTTTGTTTTTAGGGCCAAATTCAGCCAGGCAGGTTGCATGGTGTTGTACCCATTGATGCTTTTCTTTGTTTTATCATGATGCTATCGCTGTTGTGTTACATCATCTTTAAATGCTTCATATATCCAACTCTCAACTTTGCTTTCTCATTGTGCAGGTTGTTACTGTGTAACTAATCTCATATCCTACCCACTCATTTGCTAATCCATCCTCTCCCTTTCCATACTTCCACTCTCTACTTCCTTAGTCTTTCACCATGTATCCTCGCTCCCGTCCAACTCATCCCCTGCCCTCATCTCTCTCCCAGATCCAACCCACCCCCACACACCAGCAACTCTGCCTTTTCATCCATTTCTCCCCACTTCCCTCTCTCCTGTGTTCTCTGAAATTCCAGATCCATCTGCAATCAAATGCTCTCTCTACGCAACTTCTTTATCTCCAACTCTCTTAACCTGCCTTCCCTGCTACTCTCTACAATGGGGGTGCTCTCTTTCACCCACTCCATCAGACCTGATGACCGTTCAGGTGGCAGGGTGGGCATCCTCTTATCCCCCAATTATATCTTTCGTATACTCCCGTTCATCCTCCTTCTTTGAATTCCACTCTATCCGTCTCCTCTACCCCATTCATCTCCGTGACTCGGTCATCTACCGCCCCCTTGGTACCACATCCTTGATAATTTTGTTGCCTCACTTCCCCACTACCTCTCCACAGACTTCTCCTTTATCATCCTAGGTAACTAACATCCACATTGACAACTCCACTGACGCAGCGTCCATCAATCGTCTTGCCCTTTCTACCTGCTTCTCACAGTGGACCTCCTTCTCCACCCACTATCATGGTCACTTCCTTGACCTTGTGTTCTCCCATCAGTGTGATTTATTCCCACTCTCTGTCCACCATCTCCTCTCCTTCAATTTTTACTCATCTTCTGCACCCATCGGCCACGACCAAGTTAACAGTTAGTAGATGCAATCTTGATCCTGTTATTTTCACCTCTTTGCTTGAAACTCTCTTATCCCCTCTATCCACCCTGGCCTGACCTACAACCACAGCCTCACAATCGTTCAGGACTCTTCTGTCCACTTTCGCCATTATAAACCCCAACCATGGCACTCCAAATGTAACTGGTTCCTTCATAAATGCACAGGTACTGTTGAACGCCCCTGGAGGAAGTCTCGCTACTTGGCAGACGTCCTTCATTTCAAGCTCATCGCATCATCCTATAGTTCCACCCTTTCCCTCACTAAACAATCCTTCTTTAAGTCTCTCATTTCTTCAAAGTCCTCTAATCACAGCCTCCTTATTACCACTTGCAACACACTCCCTTCTGCCACTGACTGGCCTTAATTGTGGAAGTGAAAAAAGAGACAATCTCCTGCTCCCATCACTCTTCTGCCAACCCTACCACTCCCTCCTCTCTCCATCCAGCCACCACCTCTTGTGCTCCTTTCTCCCAACGTCTGCCCCATTTATCTTCTCCCTTTTGCCTCCAAAATACTTGAGCGGCTTGTCTACAAACATCTCAGAAGCTACCTAACAACTTCCTTCTTGATCCTCTCAATATGGGTTCTGCCCACTCCACAGAAACTGCCTTGTCCAAAGTTGCCAATGATCTTCTCTCAGCCACTTTTCCTTGCTTATCCTCCTGGACCTCGCTGTGGCCTTCGACACACTGTGTTCCCCCCCCTTTCACCACGTCACACACGGTGTTCCCCTGCTTCCACCACGTCACTCTGGCTCCCCCTTTCACCATGACACACTGTTCCCCCGCTTCGACCACGTCACACTGTTCCCCCGCTTCCACCACGTCACACACTGTGTTCACCACGTCACACTGTGTTCCGATTTCACCACGTCACACTGTGTTCCCCCGATTTCACCACGTCACACTGTGTTCCCCCGATTTCACCACGTCACACTGTGTTCCCCCGATTTCACCACGTCACTCTGGCTCCCCCTTTCACCACGACACACTGTTCCCCAGCTTCGACCACGTCACACTGTTCCCCCGCTTCCACCACGTCACACACTGTGTTCACCACGTCACACTGTGTTCCCCCGATTTCACCACGTCACACTGTGTTCCCCCGCTTCCACCACGTCACACTGTGTTCCCCCGCTTCCACCACGTCACACTGTGTTCCCCCGATTTCACCACGGCACACTGTGTTCCCCCGATTTCACCACGTCAAACTGTGTTTCCCCACTTTCACCACATCGCACTGTTCCCCCGCTTTCACCACGTCAAACTGTTCCCCCGCTTTCACCACGTCACAAACTGTGTTCCCCCGATTTCACCACGTCACACTGTGTTCCCCGGATTTCACCACGTCACACTGTGTTCCCCCGATTTCACCACGTCACAAACTGTGTTCCCCCGCTTCCACCACGTCACAAACTGTTCCCCCACTTTCACCACGTCACAAACTGTTCCCCCGCTTCCACCACGTCACAAACTGTTCCCCCACTTCCACCACGTCACAAACTGTGTTCCCCCGATTTCACCACGTCACACTGTGTTCCCCGGATTTCACCACGTCACACTGTGTTCCCCCGATTTCACCACGTCACAAACTGTTCCCCCGCTTCCACCACGTCACTCTGGCTCCCCCGCCACACTGTTCCCCCGCTTCCACCACGTCACTCTGGCTCCCCCGCCACACTGTTCCCTCGCTTCCACCACGTCACACACTGTTCCCCTGATTTCACCACGTCACACAGTTCCCCTGATTTCACCACGTCACACACTGTTCCCCCGATTTCACCACGTCACACACTGTGTTCCCCCTTGTTTCTCTGGCTCCCCCACTTTCACCACGTCACACACTGTGTTCCCCCGATTTCACCACGTCACACTGTGTTCCCCCGATTTCACCACGTCACAAACTGTGTTCCCCCGATTTCACCACGTCACACTGTGTTCCCCCGATTTCACCACGTCACACTGTGTTCCCCCGATTTCACCACGTCACACTGTGTTCCCCCGATTTCACCACGTCACTCTGGCTCCCCCGCCACACTGTTCCCCCGCTTCCACCACGTCACACACTGTTCCCCCGATTTCACCACGTCACACACTGTGTTCCCCCACTTTAACCACGTCACACTGTGTTCCCCCGATTTCACCACGTCACACTGTGTTCCCCCGATTTCACCACGTCACACTGTGTTCCCCCGATTTCACCACGTCACACTGTGTTCCCCCGATTTCACCACGTCACACACTGTGTTCCCCCACGTTTCTCTGGCTCCCCCTTTCACCACGTCACACTGTGTTCCCCCGATTTCAACACGTCACACACACTGTGTTCCCCCGATTTCACCACGTCACACTGTGTTCCCCCGATTTCAACACGTCACACACACTGTGTTCCCCCGATTTCAACACGTCACACTGTGTTCCCCCGATTTCAACACGTCACACTGTGTTCCCCCGATTTCACCACGTCACACTGTTCCCCCGCTTCCACCACGTCACACACTCTATTCACCACGTCACACTTCCCCACTTTCACCACGTCACAAACTGTGTTTCCCCACTTTCACCACGTCACAAACTGTTCCCCCGCTTCCACCACGTCGCACACTGTGTTCCCCTGATTTCACCACGTCACACACTGTTCCCCCACTTTCACTACGTCACTCTGGCTCCCCCATTCACCATGTCACAAACTGTTCCCCCGCTTCCACCACGTCGCACACTGTGTTCCCCTGATTTCACCACGTCACACACTGTGTTCCCCCACTTTCACTACGTCACTCTGGCTCCCCCATTCACCATGTCACAAACTGTTCCCCCGCTTCCACCACGTCACAAACTGTGTTCCCCCGCTTTCACCACGTCACAAACTGTGTTCCCCCACTTTCACCACGTCACAAACTGTTCCCCCGCTTCCACCACGTCACAAACTGTGTTCCCCCTTCTTTCACCACGTCACTCTGGCTCCCTTCTTTCACCACGTCACTCTGGCTCCCTTCTTTCACCACGTCACTCTGGCTCCCTTCTTTCACCACGTCACTCTGGCTCCCTTCTTTCACCACGTCACTCTGGCTCCCTTCTTTCACCACGTCACTCTGGCTCCCTTCTTTCACCACGTCACTCTGGCTCCCTTCTTTCACCACGTCACTCTGGCTCCCTTCTTTCACCACGTCACTCTGGCTCCCTTCTTTCACCACGTCACTCTGGCTCCCCCGCTTCCACCACGTCACTCTGGCTCCCCCATTCACGTCACACTGTTCCTTCCTTTTCACCACGTCACTCTGGCTCCCCCTTTCACCACGTCACACACTGTTCCTTCCTTTTCACATCACACACTTGCACCCTTTTTAACCACATCACTGTGTCCCCCTCTTCACGATGTCACATACTGTGTTCCCCCTTCACCACGTGAGTGGGGTACGTTTTTCCGTCTGCAAGAATGGCTACAACCGTTCCGATTAGTATAAGGCCGACAAGGAGGAAATAGGGACTTATCATAAAGCAGACTTACAACATTCCCCTCACGCTTAATTGTCGACAGATGTCAATTGCGACTTTCTAAAATGCCTCCAGCTTGAATGAGGTCAGTTACAATGGCCAGAGTCAGATGGTCGGTTTTAAGGCGGTAATGGGCTGACCCGCCGCCTGGATTACATTATACCATTGTCTCTGCATCTCAATCAGTGGCTCTAAACCAAATAGTACAGAATATTTTATTAAGGTTTCCTAATATTTTCGGTAAGGGTAAGATGTCTTTATAGCAGATCATCATATTGGACGCATTGGGGCTCATACAGGTTTTAGCAAAATGGGTGTAAATTGCTGTTAAGAGAAAAAAAAAGGCCACGCAAAAATATCTGCATTTCTGCTGTACACATATGGAGGTGCCTCTGCCTTAGGAGCTTATGCTCCTGGTTTACCACAATCATCATAATTAGGGAGTATATGCAATTGCTCTGTGGAAGGAGAAAGATATTCATCATCCTAACAGGGGTATACGCGCATTTCGTGGAGTTTGTGAAAAGTTAAACTGATGGATAATTGTCTTTTCTAGCCTCAATGGCTATGTAACAACACATGTAATGTCTACAATGTATACAATTATCATATGTTGGAAGCACATAGTCAGTGTAGGCCCTGCATACAATGAGGTACCCTTGACACTGGGATGCAGGTTTAAATGCTTTGATAAGAATATGAACCAATATTTCATGTTTTCATTATTCTAGATACACAGATATGCAGTATGAAGGATAAGCGCTAACTACTGTCCTTTTTTTACAATACATGTAAACAAGAAAACGTGCACTTACATTCACAGTAAAAACTTTATTTTTTTTACATTTAACATTGTGAAAAATAGAGTTCAAATGATTCACAAGAATTTTTTCTTTGGAAAAAAAAATACTATTACAAAATACCATTTTTCCTCTGATAAGCTTCCGCGTGAATGTCTAAAAAGCGGTTGTGTGTGTGTGTAATGGTACAGAAAGCGCTCACATGGAACTACAAGTATGGGAATACAAAAAGTACTTGTTCATTGTCGTCGTACAGGAAATACATATATTGTAGTTTAACGATTCAGAGAAGGGACATCTTAAATGGGATTTTCCACCCAGGATTTGTAATCCTGAAAATCCCCCCCCCAGGCGGAGAAAGCGGCACAAACTCAGAATGGGGCATGCCAAAAGAAGACTGATTACAGTCCAAGAACAGAACTCCCTCACCCTCTCTGAAGACAGTTTTTGGGGCTAGAGAGGTGGCGTCAATAGTCCCTGCTGTATAAAAAGTCAAGGTTTTACAGCCACAGCTGATATTTTAAATGAGAAAAATACAGACATTGTCACCTTATTACACCAAATGGAGTATTATTAAAGGAAATTATCATTTTTGTATTTAATAAAAATATGCAATTTAAAAAAATTGGATTCAAATTGTACTACGGTTCTTTGGGTTTATTTTTTTTCCAGGTCTGCTGGTTGCTGACCAGCTTTAGGTTAAGAACTAGGGTATGTTTATGGGGGATAAAGAGGTACGGGGCCCTAAATGACAATCACAAGAGGTCTAGGCTCCCTTTACGTGTCACATTTGTAACCCGATTATGAGTTTGTGTTGCTAACATTACAGATAGTACGTTTGGTTGTAGCAGTCGGATGTTGATGACACAGGACGCTCTTAACGACACCCTTAAATAAGAAATGTTATTAAACCGCATCAGGGTAACAGAGAACTGTCAGATATTCAAGCGTAATATTTAGATGAAGCCACTGATATTTTTTATAACAAAACTATTTTTTTATTATTTTATACAAAATGATACTTCCCTCTAATGATTTAAAATGGAGACTGTGGAGGAAGCCATTTTGTAGGCTGAACCAATTTTCACAAGAATGAGGCCTATCCTGTTCACAATGCACCAATGACATCACTGGGGCACCGAGGCCTCACTGCGCAGTGACTGAGTATTGCCTCCGTCCATAAAATGGCTGCCTCCACTAGGTGTAGGTGACACGTCCTCTTTTAAAGGCACTGAAAAGGAGTCAATGGTGACCTGTTGCGGTCTACCAATTAGAGGTCAGCTGTTATTAGGTGCATTACACTAACGTGCAAGTACCTTTTGAATGTAGCGTGAATTTGGTACGGTCAGCGATGTCCTGATTTTTAAGTTGCTATTCATTGAATTAAATGGTGGAGGCTCGTATTTGTGAGGCTCCATCTTCTTTTGAGCTGCATTGCATCTCGAAGGACGTGTGCAGCGTGTCTCTATATAGAAAAAGTTCATACATCCATCTTGTTCGGCTGTAAAGCTCAAAATTAAGCTAAAAACGACTGAATGTAAAGAATTCGTTGAGGCCACCAAAAATTTCCAGTCACAAAACATTTGACTGCTGAACGGAGTCCGGTATTAAAGTAGTTTACTCCTGGTATTGAGCAAAGAGAAGGTAAAATGTTTGCATTGCTTTTTAAAATTTCGCCATTTACCACAGTGTGGCACTAAGTTGTGGCTCCTGACATACAGTCCATGTGTTATGGATATCCCTGTTTGAGCATAGTTGTGTCAGAATAAATGACCGTACGTATAGGTTACTCCTGAGCTAAACAATTGTTTGTTGACCTTAAGGATCGCAGGTCCCAGAAAAAAAAAAAAGAGCAACGAAAACTATATTGCGGAGAGACTGGTAACTTCACTGCAATGACTTTTCTGTAAAGTATTACGGTCCCTTACTCAGGAGGGGGGTCGATGGGGGTCTGTTCTCAACGCTCCAGAACGTTGAAACACACATGAAAAAAGGTGCAGAAAGTATCACTCAAATTAATTGCATATTTATTCGGAAAAAAAAAAAATATATATCTGACTTTTTATCTGAAGATTATCAAAATGACTGAGAATTTATCTTAATCATTGTATGTAATAGAGAGTACACTAAACCTCACCTAGCACAGACTGAGCTGGTCAACAAAATCCCGACCCGCGCGCTCTCCTCTCGGTAACGGGAAACACCATAAATGTTATTTTGTTTGTTGTATTCTGGCTGCTTTGAATTTTGAGACCCTCTTTGTCCCCTCTTCGGGGATCTCAGGGGTCTGTTCTTCTGATTTTCTCTCCTGGATGGTGGGCAGAGCTGGGTGGGCGATACTGGTCACTGGCACAGATATACAGAACGGTTCCTTTTCTATTACAGTTCCCGAAAATGCCTGGAACAAATTATAAATTACTATACACACACACACACACACACACACTTATATCCATGGTGTTGTCAATCAATAACCCTTCCTGCAGGTCTTGACAACCTGTGACACTCCAGGTGGTGTAAAACTACAAGCCCCAGCATACTTTGCCAGTAGATAGCGGACAGGGTACGCTGGGACTTGTAGTTCTACAACACTTGGAGAGCCGCCGGTTGTCCAGACCTGCTCAGATGTGTTCAGTAGAGATGGAGGCACAGAAACAGTCTACAGTGTAGATTCTGCTCTTATGGGCTATTTAGACCCCGTTAAAATGGAAAGGTGCCGATCTCCTGCACTGATGCACAATATCTTGTGATGGTGCTTAGAGAAAAAGAAAATGTAACTTCTTTTGTGGGTGTATATGGCAGGCTTAAAGGTATATTTACTAAACTGCGGGTTTGACAAAGTGGAGATGTTGCCTATAGCAACCAATCAGATCCTAGCTGTAATTTTGTAGAATGTACTAAATAAATGACAGCTAGAATCTGATTGGTTGCTCTTGGCAACATCTCCACTTTGTCAAACCCGCAGTTTAGTAAATATACCCCATAGAGTTCTAGATGTGTGGGGGCTTTCTGGTGTTTGTTTTTTTTCCTTCACAAATCATGAAATTTGTGTGTTATTATGTTTATTAATGGTCCTAGAAGGGGGAAAAAAATAAATCTTAATTTGTGGTGGTGCTAACGTTTGTTTGTCGACAGGGATGAAGCAAGTTGACCGCGTATGAAGTGCGTCCTCCGCTGTATGTCCAGGGGAGTGAGTTTTAAATAGTTGTGACTTCAGGAGGCGTGTCTATCATTCTCCCGCTGTGTGTGTGTTTGTCAAAGAAAATAAAGAAGCTCACACTCGCTACAAAGGTTTTGTATATGAGGCGTAAAGTTGTAGAGGGCGAGTTTGCAAATAAGCGAATGTAGCAAAGGTGAAAATATCTGTATAAAAATAAAAGTGAAAGTAACCAACGCGTTTCATCTGAAATCTCAGGCAGACCCCATCAGGGACAGTAAGTAATGAAATACATTGGTATTGGAGGGTTTACACCTTCTAAAGGATTTTCCGGTGGGGATTAATTGGAGGCATGAATGGGATGGAGCCTGTATATGTTACAAACATGACCCCCTCCCCACATACATTTTCACTGTAACGCCATCCCCTCCCTCACCCATTACAGAACATACAATCAAGATAATTAACCTATATAGTCTGCATACCAATCATGCCTCAAATTAACCCCCCCTGAAAATCCCTACAATACCACGATAGCAATATTAGTGTATTTTATTACTTACTATCCCTGATGGTCCGACTAAAATTGTGAGCGAAACGCGTTTTTTTCACTTTCTTTTATACATTCTCACCTTTGCTATATTCGCTTAGCTGCAAACCCGCGCTCTACAACGGGAAGCTCTGTGCCTCCCCATCCCTTTAAAGAAAATAACAAAATAAGAAAGGCTCGCCCCTGCTACGAACAGGCAATTACAGAGGGAGAATCGCAGACATGCCGCCTGAATTTATAATACAAAAGTATTCCACGCAAAGAAATGGGAACACTCTTAAATTGACCCTCGGACATAGAACGGAGGACGGGCATCAAACGAGGACAGCTCGCTTCATCCCCGTCAACAAACGCCCAGAATGCTAGAACCACCACAAAATAGGACACACTCTAACATGTACATTTGCATAATTTGTGGAGGAGAAACAAGCACCAGGAAGCCCTGTACATTTAGAACCTAAACAATATACATACAAAATTTATGCAAATGTTTTGGGCAGGTGTGGAAAAAATGCTGCAAAGTAAGAATGCTTTCAAAAATAGATTAATAGTTTATTTCTTATCAATTAACCAAATGCATAGTAAATGAACAGAAGAGAAATCTAAATCAAATCGATATTTGGTGTGACCGCCCTTTGCCTTCAAAACAGCATCAATTACTTCTAAGTACACTTGTGCAAAGTCAGGGGTTTGGTTAATCATACACCTGACTAATCCTCCAACCATACCAAACAGATGATAATGACCATCATTTCATATGTAGATTGAAACAAGTCTTCAACTGAAAACAGAAACAGTTGTGCAGGAGGCTTAAAACTGGATGAAGAACAGCCAAACTCTGCTGCAAAGGTGAGGTTGTGGAAGACCGTTTCAGGTCACAGGTCATACACCATTGCAAGACTGAGCACAGCAACAAGACACAAGGTAGTTATACTGCATCAGTAAGGTCTCTCCAAGGCAAAGATTTCAATGCAGTCTGGGGTTTCCAAGATGTGCTGTTCAAGCTGTTTTGAAGAAGCACAAAGAAACAGGCAACGTTGAGGACCGTAGACGCAGTGATCGGCCAAGAAAACTTAGTGCATCAGATGAAAGACACATCACGCTTACTGCCCTTCGAAACCGAAAGATGTCCAACAGTACCATCAGCTCAGAACTGGAAAAAGACAGTGGGACCAAGGTACACCCATCTACTGTTCGGAGAAGTCTGGAGTGGACTTCATGGAAGAATTGTGGCCAAAAAGCCAACCTTCAACATAGAAACAAGAGACTCAACTATGCACAGAAACATAGGAACTGCAGTGCAGAGAAATGGTAGCAGGTGCTCTGGACTGAGGAGTCCAAATGTAAAATATTTGCCTGTAACAGAAGACAGTCTGTTCGCTGAAGGGATAGAGAGAGCGGTACAGTAACAGTGTCTGCAGGCAACAGTGAAGCACGGTGGAGGTTCCTTGCAAGTTTGGGGCTGCATTTCAGAAAATGGAGTTGGGGATTTGGTCAGGATTAATGGTGTCCTCCATGCTGAGAAATACAGGCAGGTACTATCCATCATGCAATACCATCAGGGAGGCGTCTGATTGGCTGTAAAGTTGGAGCCAATGTCATTAAGAACTATCCTCAGCATAAAGTAGAACAAGGAGTCCTGAAAGTGATGATATGGCCCCCACAGAGCCCTGATCTGACCATCATCGAGTGTCTGGGATTACATGGACACAGAAGGATCTGAACAAGTTTATATCCACAGAAGATCTGTGGTTAGTTCTCCAAGATGTTTGGAACAACCTCCCTGCTGAGTTCCTCCGAAAAATGTGTGCAAGTGTACCAAGAAGAATTAATGCTGTTTTGAAGGCAAAGGGTGTTTACACACCAAATATTGATTTAATTTAGATTGCATTTTGTTAATTGATAAAAAAATACAACTATTAACACTTCTGTTTTTGAAAGCATTCTTACCACACCTGCCTAAAACTTTTGCACTTTAATGTACTTTAATGTGACCACTCCTATATCCAGCATAAGGAGACTGGATCAGAGAGCCACACAAGGAAGGTACCAGACCCACAAAGTGAAGTATTACCCCGCCTTTTAATCTTTTCCATACAGCAGGGGGAAAAAATACAAAATCTTATACCCATCGTGTAGAAACAGCACAAATTGTGCCTAAAGAAAAAAGGGCATGAACTATAAAAACAGCAACTAGACTAAACCAAGAACCAATTGACAGAAGAATGGGGATGAAGCACTCCAAGTATTATACAGGTGCTTCACTTATGGCCTGATAAGTGCTCTCACTACAACACATTTAGTGAGTATGATGGCAAGTTACAAGGTATTTGCATCTTATTTCCTGGTTTTACTTTGGAGTCCCCCAATACATGATTTGCACCCATTACGGTTCCTAATCGTGGTTCATGTTAGCGGTTAAAGAGCTAATTGCTGTGAAAATCATTCTGCCAACCAGAGATCAGGTCACATCCTGTACTATTTTAACATCTAATCACACCACTGCAAAACCAAAGCGTCATAATGTGTGTGGCATACATCAGATCCCCACATTAGTTGCTGCAAATAAATTGTAAAGATAGATCTATGGAAAAAGTGTCAAGCCAGATCCTATTATTAAATAGGACCTAAGTCTTAGTTATGGTATTTTCTCTCTAATTTCACGCATGGACAACATTGTGGGTGCTTGGAGTGTAAGGTAAGAGTTTTGGGAAGTACAAACTAGCCCCAGACCTAAGTAAATCCCTATCCCTAATCCTAGTGAGTGAATATAATGTGAGTACATTGATTTCTACAGAGAACAGACTTTTACAGCAGTTTGCTATGAAAGTGCCAACATCGTCCCACGATCAGAGCCATGTGCAATAGCGGAGGAGAATCTTTCCATTTCACACACATAATCACAAAATATTTACAATACCAGAGCCAGAATTGCTGGACGGGAAACATTTTTGCATTTGTATAGCACTGACATGGTCTGTGGCACGGTACAAAGAGAGAAACCTGCAGAGGGCTACCAACTTATAGGGGGAAACGTTATAAGAAGCAAGCCAGCGATAGGAGAGACACAACGGAAGGAGGCATTTTACAGATAAATTAATTTCACTGAGGCATGAGGCACAGCGAGGCCACGTCCTAGTGAGTTTCTAGACTGAATATTGTATCAGACCACACGTGGCTGAGTGCAGGCGATAGGTTTCCTTTGATAGGAGATTACATACACTTATACTTAAATCTACAAGAAAATGGGTGTACCTTTTCCTATACTCATAAATTGAACCTTTCCTGGTACCAACAAACATTTGATGTATAGCACAATTCCCCCTGTGGTAAATTTTACAAAGTATTATGGAAAATAACGTCAAGTGGACAGTACTCCTCCTTAAAGCCAAATAGGGGCATATTCAATTAGGTCTAAAGATCGCGGATACGCGCTCCCACTCGTTACTGCAACATCGTGGATTTCCGTACGTGCCCCATAGGTTGCGAATGGAAATCTGCAATGTTGCCAATTGCCAAACCTAACTGAATATGCCCCATAAGGTCTTAAATTGAAAACCTAAGTTATAATCTGAGGCCTGGTTTATACTATAGAATGCAGCAGACACACAGCACAACTACGGTTCCTGAATGTTACAATGTCCAGATAGAGAGAGAACATCTCACCTCTAATGGTCCATACACCGGAGACGGCTTTTTATGTACGTGATCGTCCTCCTCGCTGTGGTCGCTGAATGTGCCGTCTTCCAAGCTGACGTTTCGCAGGAAACCTCGTCTCTCCTCGAACTCGTGGGGGCTGTTCTCGCTGGTATCGCTACACACGCTGTTCTCCCGGCTTCTAGACTTCATGATGGACTTCCGAGGAACATACTCTCCATTCACCACGTCCACAAACACTCTGCCAAGTAGAATTTAAGCTTCATGATTGGCACATTGGGGTAAATGAAGTGTGTACTAATGTACCCGATCCCAAATCTACCCATACCAGAATACCTGGGCACCCTTGTTACCCTAGTGGCAGAGCAGGGCTGGGGGTATCATGCATTCTGTAAGACCCCTCCTCTGCCACTTACACTATATTCTCCTCTCTACAGGGTGATTCAAAAGTCGCAGTACACCTTTTTATTTCAAAAACTCTACAGGAATTGGGCCGATTGGCCGATTTCAAGATGGCGCCCATGTTGGTACATACCGTAAAAGATAGACCACGTCACCCATACCTTACTGGAGTATTCAGGTTTCCCAATTTCCTGTAGAGTTTTTGAAATAAAAGGGTGTACTGCGACTTTTAAATCACCCTGTATACACTGCCACAAGCACCCGCCCCAATAGACTTGCATAGACCAACATAATAGCCCCCATGTTTTAACTGTTGCAAAACAGCTCTGTAGCCCCAGAACCTTAACAGCAGAGTAAATATAAATGTTTTTTTAAATATAAGTAAAAAATAAATAAAAAATAAATAAAAATGTTTTAACAAATAAATTCTTGATTTGGCATTTTACGAAAAAGGTAAAATGTCAACAATAAAGTAATTCTAAATGACAGATCCCCATTCCTAAACTCTAATCACTATTCTTGGACATTTTATTGTCATTTAAGTGTATTGAAAACAAAATGCTTTAAAAAGACAATTCTTTAAGAAAATAGAGGCACCTGCATTATTCATTACTGTACTATTCCGGTCACACATGGAAGAAAACAACAAATTGTGTAAACTATGTACATTTGTGCTTTTTTTTATGAATTATTTTTAAGAATATTTACAGTTTTTGGGTGCTACTCAGAGCATTCACAGCGTTAGTCCAATCTGTAGCCAATCAGACCATTAAAGCATATAAAGGCTAAGCAGGTAGCCAATCAGAGCACTAAAGCATTCACAGAGAGAGGCTGATAGTCAATCGGAGCATTAGAACATTAACAACAAAATGCAATAGAGCCAACTGTAACAGAAACACAACAAAACATACAGACGTGTAAAACGTGTCTCTTCCTTCATTCCACAAGTGCAATTACAAGACAGAAAACTGTACAGAAGCCCCTGTAATTACCATGGTGTTCACAGAATCAGACAGCAAGGAGGCAACAGCACTTTATGTAAATGGGACAATGTGATACAATACTACAGAACTACGCCACAGACGAGGACTCTACCTGTAGATATCTGCCGGGGTCTTGATAACCGGCAGTTCCGGGGCAGAGTGTCCATTTCCATTACTGTTTTTTCTTTTCCTTTTCGCTTCTTCCTTCCTTTCGCTGTATTTTAAAGTAGTATTTTTTCCAGTGTTTATTCTCACCTGAGTGAGCAAAAATAGAAATAAAATGAAATAAAACATACTGAAAACCCCATGAAGTGAAAGGAGGATATGACGGAACAATGGAAACGGATGAGGTGGTTGAGAAATAGGCAGTGGGGTCTTGTCACGGTAACGGTTATAGATATTTGGGGACCACTCACCCTTTTTGGTTCAACCGTATGGAAGAAGTGTATGGTGGCCACCGCAGTTCTACAACCAGAGTCATCTTCCTCATCGCTGTGATGAGACATCGACCCGTTGACACGAGCGGTGTCCAACGTCGGCTCCGGTTTCATACAATCGCCCTGAGCGCGACCATCTTGTTCCACGATCAGATCGGTCTTCAGATTTTCTTCGTTTTCCTCAGAACATGACACGTTGGTAAGCGGGTGAGTTTCAGCTGTTCTGTAGGAAGAAGAGATCAATACAAATTCTATTGGAAAATGGGCATTGAAAAGATATTTAAGTATATTTCAGATATATTAAGCGCAAAAATAAAGATTATCTAATGAGCACAGCAAAGTCGACTTTTTAATCCAAGGTTTCCTCTATTATACTAGAAGATGTGTCACAATTACTAAATGAAAGTCAGAGGTGGACAAAAATATGTAGAATTGAGGAGAGGGTCAATTCTAGGAGCCAGCGGTAAATATTAAATTGTTTGTACATCCTTATAGGAGTAATTTATGGGCCTGTACAGGTTCTTTTTCCTTTCTAGCTTAGTTACATGGCTGTAGAACATTTAAGTGTGTCATCAGGCCGAACTGTTCCTTATTGTTGACCTTTGATACGACACTGGTCTGCTCTACTCTCTACATTTGGTAGGACTGTATCCAGAGACCAGCTCTGTGACCGAGACCAAGGTAACTCCTGCAAAACTTGGATTTCAGTTTGAACAGTCTCGTAGAGCGTCTGTCATCGCCTGGATTAGGCAGTCATTGTTTTTGAAGTAGCGACATCTCTGTCTCCTCGTGAATCAATAGGACCCATTCTCTTGAATGCATCCTATCAAAATGGCTGCCACCACTGTGTGTAGTTGATACCGCCAACTATCCCAATACCCCCCCACAACACTCTGCAACTCATAGGAAACTTACTCTGTCAGCTCTCCCAGCATCTCTTCTTGTTTCTCCAGCTCCTCCAGTCTCGCCCACAGCTCCGCATTGTCTATGAATCCATCTTTAGATCCTCCGGTCCTTCCTTCCCGAAAATCCACCTCCGAACTGTCTGCGGCCTTTGGTTTGGAGTGCGGTCTGTGAGCGGTTCTGTGCTTACCTGCACAGAAACGACCCAATGACTAGGATTCCCCGGGTGCGTGGGTGAGACAGATGCGTATACGGAGCTGGTCAGTGACTAGACGGAGACTGAAGCACAGAACAACACCTAGGCAGCTGTACAACTCTCAGCAACACACTGCTCAGCCGCTTTCTAGAACGCTGAACCTTTTACTTCATGTCTGCAGCTGCAAACTGTGCGTGTTAAAAATATCTCCCGTAAAAATAAATGACACAATTAACCCCCTCCCCCCCCCCCTGCATTCAAAGCTGGCAGGATGTCACAAAACACTTCGACGTGCGCAACACTAACAATCCTACATTTGCATTAAAGCGTACATATATATAGCGCCGCAATAGTATGCAGTGCTGTACAGAGAATATTTAATTCTTCACATTCGTCCCTGTTTAAGTGGAGCTTACAGTATATCAGTATTAATGTTTTATTTCCATAGCACTAATCATATTGTTCAGCGGATATGGTATGGTTTTGGAGTGTTGGAGGAAACCCGAGAACCCGGAGGAAATCCGTGCAACATGGGTATAGCATATACAGACCCCACACAGAATAAACCCTGGTTGGAATTGAACCCATGATCCCAGCCCTGTAAGACAGCAATGCTAACCACTGTCCCACCAGGCCAGTCCTCCTACTAGTTCTAAAGCTGATCTTTAATCAGGCCGAACAATCCCGTCCTCAGCCCAATAAACATTGAATACCGACAAGGAAGCCACTTGACAAGTGTTGAGATCGGGAAGTCTCCAAGGCTGCCTGTTGCTCATACAATAACAAATGAATTAAATTAGTCTGCGATTTCATCCTAACAGTAATGAAAAGGTATCGGGTAAACAGGATTTGTTTCAATAGGAACTCGTAACATTCACAAATATATAGGTGACCAATATCTTATCCAAAGCCTGACAGACCTGGAGATGTTTTACATTGTACGTACACTCGCTACGCAGCCAGGTAAACGTTACAGCTACAACGGCTACACACAGGAAGTCAGCGATCCACAGGAGTAAACGCCTCCCCCACTTATAGAACTTTATCGCAAATATCTTAATTTCTGATAAGTTCCCGAAACTTTTACATTCTAATCTGTGGCTGTAATGTCTAGTTCTCTCATTTAAGGGCAACTTGCACTGTAGGGTTTAATGTTCCTTAAGTTGGGGTGTAAAAAATAAAAAAAGATTAATGGGACAGCTGGAACATGGACATAAATATACACAAGGGCCCCATAAAGACCTGCAATAGACTATGAAGTGTTACTATGAGCAGAGGTCGGGAGGGAGCCTCAAACCTCATTCCCTTTTTTTTTTTTTGCTGCCGTGATTATGCAACTCGTTTATTTCTATTGCCATCTAAAATCTTTACTCTCATTACAAGTATCCAGCTCTGGTGATAGAAGACGCAACACAGAATCTTCTCTCAGCTCCGCTATGAATTTTAATCCCTCTTAAAACAATCGGCCTTGATGGCAGAGAGCAAGAGATCAATGCGGCAAACAGCGTCGGCTGACATCAAAGCAGCCGGCGTCGCAGGCAGGACATGAATCAGAAGCACGTGTAGGACATGTATCCCGTTCACATGTCCCACTGCAGAGCCGCCCAACGCTCCCCAAATTCCAGGGCAGGGGCTGGGGTTTGCCCCGATTTTTAAAAAAGATTGCTGAAACGTACAATACAATCCCTTATTCTTCCCCTTTAATGTGATTCTTATCATCTATCTTATGTTCTGGTTTTGATCACTTGATTTTAATGGATATGAACACTCCAGATTAATTTAGCCGCCATAACTCCGCCAACAGCGGATATTTAAATTTTTTGAAGAGGTGTAATAATAATGCAAAAAAAGTCAAATTCAGTAAACATGATAGCAGCAATTATAGTGCTCCGAATTAAACGATTTTAAGGTGTTGGCAGGTCCCCTACTGTATGTAAACGTATCAGAACTAAACAGGACGTACTCACATATTCTGCTGTGCCACTGGTTCGTAGATGGACCCCACTAAGTGCTTTCTCCCATTGTTCTCTGACTGGACCAGTATGCACTAACATCACGCTCCTATTGTCTTATAGAGTGTAAGCTTGCGGTCAGGGCCCTCGAACCTATCTGTCCGTCTGTACTACTCAGTATTGTTTTATTACAGTGTTTGTTCCCAATTGTAAAGTGCTACGACGTATAGCAATAAATGTTTCATAATAATATATAAATCTGCTTATCTCCATACTATGACGATTCTGATTACAGGACACGGTGTAGAAAGAGTTTAGAAAGTGAAAGGAAACGGCCGATTGGTTGCTCTGGGTAAAACCACCGCTCAACAAGGAATATCTGCAGAACATTGTTCATTAAAGTCAGTTCATCGATACAAATGTGAACTGAACATTCCGAGGATGAACATTCCGAGGAGGAACTATCCTGAGCCTGGGATGTTGTAGGTGTTGTTTCTCTAGTCAATGCCACTACTAAGTCCCAGTGTAAATGAGATCAACCCCCCTTATCCACCTTACAACAGCTACGCAGCGCCTCCAACCACGGGCTGTGTCCTACTCCCAAATTCAACCCCCCCCCCTTCCCGGGGTTCATCTCAGTTTCCTCCAGGTGCTCTGGGGTCCTCCGGCCACCCAAAGATAGATCACTGGCTTAAAAGGCTTTTGCCTGAAGAAAGTATTGGTGTGTGGGTGTGCGCACATCTGTTGCAGCGGCAATTAGATTGTAAGCTCCACTGGGACAGGCACTAGAGATCTCGGATTGCACAGCGCTGTGGAATATGTTGTCACTATATAAAGGATGATAATACAACGCATAAAGCGAGTGAGGGAAGTCAACTCGTTTAACTCTTAAATGCCAGTACCTTTTTCAATAAGGAATAATATGTACTCGGTTGTACTAGGTCCCTAAACATTACAATATCACCCCGTTCTGATATACAATAGGCTGAATATTTAAGGCAATAATGAATATAATATAGTAAATGACCAGAAGGGACAACAGGCCGGTATAAGGTGGTGCAGTACCTTTCGTGGACACGATTTCCTCATTGGCTTCTTCCTTGATATCAAATAATTCCCCGGATTCCTGCAATAAAAGCCAGAGATTGGTTATCTGCCCATTAAGAGGAGGCATGTCATACACACTACACTGACTGTCCCCAGTGTGCCCCACCTCTGCCCATGGGCCCCCTGCTCTGCCAGTGTGCCCCACCTCTTCCCATGGGCCCCCTGCTCTGCCAGTGTGCCCCACCTCTGCCCGTGGGCCCCCTGCTCTGCCAGTGTGCCCCACCTCTGCCCAAGGGCCCCCTGCTCTGCCCGTGGGCCCCACCTCTGCCCAAGGGCCCCCTGCTCTGCCAGTGTGCCCCACCTCTGCCCAAGGGCCCCCTGCTCTGCCAGTGTGCCCCACCTCTGCCCAAGGGCCCCCTGCTCTGCCCGTGGGCCCCACCTCTGCCCAAGGGCCCCCTGCTCTGCCCGTGGGCCCCAGCTCTTACATTGCCCATTCTCTGCAGGCCCTTCGTAAACTCCACTTTGGACTCAAAGTTCTTCATGACATCCTGCAAATCCTCCCGTGCTTTCCTGACATCTGCAATAAGAGAGGACATGGGTCACCAACATGCAATAACCCACCAACGCTGCAGGTAATGTTAACGCACTTCAAATGCTGTTGCCAGCGGTCCCCAATTCCCAGGAACAATCCCTGGATATAAAACTTTCTCCCTTGATATATCCTTATTTTTCAATTGTAACCAATTGCACAATAAAATTCTGTTCTGCATGTTAGATGTGATTTTTACCGTCATATTCTTAGGTTTTAGAAGTTAATACTGATCGAAAACAAGTATTTAAAAGCCAAAAAGGATACTACTATAAAACAACAAATATGGCATGATAGGAATTACAGTGCGCCCAGGGTCGCCAAAACGGTATCTTGCTTTACCTGCTTGAAAGCACATTTCTAAAATGTTGGTGACTATGGTTAAAGCGAGGACAAATCAAGATCCTTTGGTTACATTTAATTAGCTTTCTTGTTCAACGCCCTCTCTACGTCATTAGGCACGGTCTTCCCACCCCAACTGGTTTTCGGAAAAGTCATGCCGTAATCCAATGGTATTTTTTATATAAATGATATGAGTTTGATATTTTAACCAATTGTCAATCAAAAAACAAAACAAACACAAAACTAGGTCAGTGTTTCCCAAATTCAGTCCTCAGCACCCTAACAGGGCAGGTTTGCAGGTGAGCAGTGATCTAATTATACCACCTGTGGATCTGTTACATTGTATCAGTCAGTAATGACTACACCTGTGCTCCAGCAGGGAGATCTAGAAAACATGCACTGTTAGGGCTCCCTGAGGTCTGGGTTTGGAAAACTCTGGAGAATAATTTCATTTGTTACTTGTTAAACTAAATGTCAGCTCCCAAAGATGAACGTTATGGCTCCTTGCAGATCAGTTCAGAGATCTGCGCTCTGGCCGAAAACCTGGCTGCTTACACATCCGTGGCAAGAGCATGTTTAACACATTAATCTCATTCCAAATAATGCTCGACGAGAAAGTAATATTCGCAGCTCTGTGAAACATTACATTTTATATTGTAGCCGATATACACAGTGGATCAGAAAAAATAAAACGGGAGCCCAACAAACAACTCAGAAAGTACATACAAACCAGATTATCCAACATCTTTATTGGATGGAGTTGAGAGTTTGGCTGTAACTTATTGAAAAATGCAGACTGCTCCCCAGACAAATGATAATGTCGCACGTTAGAAATACATTTCAATTGTGTATTTGCAGATTTTGTGTAAACATCACACTTTCCTTCTCTCCAGCAAACAGTAATCTTTTTATGAACCCGAAAACAGCATTTGTCCCTGCAAAATAATCAGCAATGGAGGTGCCTGATTGTAACGCTGCAGTTTGGGAATTGTTTATTCTGTGTATTATGTGTGTTTTAAATAGAACAATTTTTAGAGTTTGCATTGGTTTTCTTTCCGTTTATTATTCTGAAAAGTGTTGTGTCTGGGATTTACTTCTAGACGGGGGCTCAGTGGGGGAGGTGTTGTTTCACATGACCTGTAGAACCCCAAGCACAATAAGTAGGAATCAGATGTGTCTGGATGTTATAAAGCACTGACAGAAGATGGAAATTAAATGTTATCAGCCATCGTATGCTCAGAGGGGCTCTCTGTGTTGTTGTTCTGTGGCCCGCCTGTTGCAGTGGGGCATTCACCTGTGGACCCCAGACGGCTGCTCCTGATGTAATCAGAATGGGAGCAGCTGACCTCTGCACACTGGGAGGTCACATGGTATACCCGGAGGAGGAGGAGGAGGGAGTGCACAGTGCAGGGAGGTCACATGGTATACCCGGAGGAGGAGGAGGAGGAGGGAGTGCACAGTGCAGGGAGGTCACATGGTATACCCGGAGGAAAAGGAGGGAGTGCACAGAGCAGGGAGGTCACATGGTATCACCTCTTCCCACTCCAGAATTCAAGACTTTTCCCGTGCTGCCCCCCTTCACTGGAATGACCTCCCTCGTTCCATCCGCCTCTCTCCTACTCTGTGCTCCTTCAAACGTGCGCTGAAAACCCACCTCTTCCTCAAAGGCTACCAATCATCCACATAACCCCTTTCTCTATACTACACTCGCTCTCCCATTGCCTTAGCTGGCTCCCCCGTGCCTTATCTGGCTCCCCCCTGTGCCAGTCTGTTTTCCCTCCCTTAGGATGTAAGCTCACATGAGCAGGGCCCTCTTCCCTCCTGTCTCCTTACCGTTCTTCTGCTCCTTGTTTACTACATCAGCCAGCCTGGAGTTTCTGAAGCATTGGTATTTTTTTTTTATTGGTTTGTACTGTTTTACCGTTTAGTCTACTGTTTGTACTGTGTACGGCGCTGCGGAAACCTTGTGGCGCCTAACAAATAAAGGATAATAATAAGAGGAAGAGGAGGAGGAGGAGGAGGAGGAGGAGGAGGAGGAGGACGAGGAGGAGGAGGACGACACTGTGCAGGGAGGTCACATGGTATACCGGGAGGAGGAGGAGGAGGACACTGTGCTCACCCTCCTTCCTCTATGCGGCCCCTCACTGGCTTAAACTGTTCTCTCATGTTAAGTGAGTACAGGGAAGTACCCCATTGGTGGCAACATTCCTGATGCCCCCCATCCACCTGCTGTCACACCCACTTCTACCAAGCCCACATTCCTGTTCACAAATCAGGAGACTGTTAACAGTCATGCCCTTGAATCTTTCTCAGGTTCCCCCGGTGGGTACTACACCTGTATCACACAAAATAACAAAAAGTGGAGCTTGATCTATAATAATATAGGGTGGGGCATAAAGAACTGTTCTCTCCCGCTACGTGAGAGAGCAGCAGAAACATTGGTAAATACATTTCTGACTTCTCCAGAACGCTTTGTGTGGTGTCCGTATGCTATGCCTACGTGCTAACAGGTAGGGCCAGTGCCCCCTACGCACGAGGCGCTCCCCCCCCCCCCCCCCGTCACGAGGAGCTCCCTCTGTCACGAGGCGCTCTCCCAACGCACACGAGGCGCTCCCCCCCGTACGAACGAGGAGCTCCCTCTGTCACAAGGCGCTCTCCCAACGCATGAAGAGCTCCCTCTACGCACGAGGGGCTCCCACCTTACGCACGAGGAGCTCCCTCTGTCACGAGGCGCTCTCCCTACGCACGAGGAGCTCCCTCTGTCACGAGGCGCTCTCCCTACGCACGAGGGGCTCTCCCCCCCCTACGCACACGAGGGGGCTCTCCCACCACTACGCACACGAGGGGGCTCTCCCACCCCTACGCACACGAGGGGGCTCCCCCCCTACGCACACGAGGGGGCTCCTCCCCCCCCTACGCACACGAGGCGCTCCCCCCCTACGCACACGAGGCGCTCCCCCCCCTACGCACACGAGGCGCTCCCCCCCTACGCACACGAGGCGCTCCCCCCCTACGCACACGAGGCGCTCCCTGTCACACACTTCTGATCGCCATGTGATACAAATTACGCATCACCTATTCCTGGGTTATCACAGGAAACGTTCCCCACTCTCTCATTAGTGCAGCACAATATATTAACACCACATACAAAGTGATGTAATGAGCTTTTAATATTGTCCCCTGTACTGTAAAACGTAGCACATATAAGGCCTCACATTTAGGGTCCTCAATGTCTCATGTCCGTCCAGTCTGTGTCCCCGTCTTATGCTGAATGGTTTCTGTGCACCATGCGATTTGTTCTGTTAACTGCATCCATGTATTCGTTATTGTGTACCCATGTACATGTTATGTCTGTTTCCTTGTATGTCATGTTTGTACGGCGCTACGGAATCTGTGGCGCCATACAAATAAAACAACCGTAATAATAAATGTTGCTGTATCGCGCAGGCACAGTAAAGACTCTGGTTCAGAACCTGGAGCCTTCATTAGAAGGAGGCAATCGCTAGGACAACCTCCTATCGGACGCGCGGCCCAGACATGACATCAGTAGTCAGTCATCGGTTATTGTTGTGATGATGGTTGATACTTAAAAGGGCAATAATACAAAAAAAATAAAAATCTTATGAGCCTTTGGCTACAGGCTTTCACTGGTATTACTGCAAATGCGCTAATCGTGCGTTATATTGCACATGAATAGCGCATATGTGAATGAGCTGTAACCAGAAACTCCTTCCTGGCCCCAAGGCATCCACAGGACAGTCCCAGAAGCAGTAATCAGAATCACCCGCAGGCTGGGTCCATACACTGACGGAGCCATCTCTCCTCCGAGCGCAGGACAGTGATCCGCAGCGCTCCGAGAACCAGAGAGCCCTTCTCATGTGTTTTCTTTCCCGTCTGGTGCACTAATTCCAGCCATGATTCCACCCTATTGAGGTCACCGCCAACAATACCACCAGATGCTCCCAAAACCTGCACCCCCTGATTAGAATTGTATCAGTAGCATTGATTTATACAACAAAAAAAAAAAAGCACCAGTCAATTTTGTTTTCCCATACAGCCTTTTTATATAAAAAGACACTGGGATTTTCCGTATCGCCTCTTCTTAATTAACATAGCAAAAAACCTAAGCATTAATAAGATCTGGCAGGGTCCAAAAATACACCGAAGTCTGCAATCATCTCGATAAAGCGACCGGCTTATCCCGCGCGCAGACAGCTGTTGTAGCATCGAATGGGTTACATTAAAAGAAAGGGAGAGAAGAGAAAAAAGGAGGGGGGGGGGGGGGGGGGAGAGATGGCATTAACAAAATGAAAATTACGGTGTAAACAGTTCATAAAATCTCACAGCCCTGATGTCGTTGTAGATCATTAAATTTCTGCAACAATTAGACCTTTTCTCACGGCAGCAAATTGGACCGGTTGCCATGGCAAATCCGAGCCCTTAAGTCATATATCTTTGATTGCAGAAAGGTCAGACTCAGACAGCCTAATAACTCAAGGAGCTGTTTGACAGATTTCATTGGTGCATGGTCACATAACAGCACAAAACTGTGTCGGCAGTTGTTAAAAGCGGAGGGTCAGGGAAAAGGTTGAGGTTGTGGAATGTTTTCGCTTGGCTGAGCCCAGCTAGATAATGTGTCTAACCAGCTTTAGATCTAAAGAACATTATTTTAGGTAGGAGGTCAAATCAATAACTTTTTTTTTTTTTCTTTTTTTTCCATTTCTCCCTTTTTCTTTCCCCAAGACGACGGGAAAATATTAAAACGTGGAACATGATGGGAATAGTGGGCATGTTGCTTAATTCTGGGGAGGGGGCCGCTGTACCGTAATGTCATCGGCGGAAGCCTTGAATTGACAATGTCTTTAAAATTCATTGCTGGTGGCGGGAGGATGGTGTTAAATCACCGGTCTGGAGATATTGTCTGGTGTGGTTAAGAGAAAAGGGTTACATGGCTATAATCCAGCGATCTATGAGAGCAATCATACCAGTCAGCAGGTGGGTTACAGTCTAGAACGGCTAGTGCAGTGACTCGCGGGTCCCTGCTGTGGAACTACAAATCCCAGTGAGCCCAGTCGGCCTCTGGACAGAAGCATTTGCTGCTTCTTGTAGTTCCACGTCAGCTGGAGAGCCGCAGGTTGTGATCTAGTGTCGCATCTGGGTATATCCGTTTTAATGTAAAAAATGTGCAATGGGAGGGGAGGTTGCTTATTGCACACTGCCACATCTATGATCCATCACATAATCAAAGTCACAGATTTGAATAAACTGTCCCGTTAGCAGCATTGTAAAATTCTGAGATTATTTCCCTACCTGCTTTATTATTAGTTCTATAGCACCAAGAGCACTGTACAATCAGAGGGATGTATTCAGTCACACTTGTCCAAGTAGAGCCAATTCCTCTCAAAAATGCACTTTTGTCTTAATCAAGATATGTTGATCATCGACACTACTCAGGATAGAAGATAAGATAAGATAAAGGTGCAATCAGAGTTAAGTTTTTTTGTGTGGCTGGTGAAACTATGCAGGGAGAGGAGCTACCATTGAGCTTCATCAAAAAAGAAATTCTTTAAACAAACAAAAAAATAAAATAACAATCTGGATTCCGTCAGTAAATGTGTAGGCATCATTGGTACCAGAGGTTTGTCTAGCCTTGGGGTAGACAATTATTAATTACAGGTGTCGGCGTTTAACACTGCAAGTAGGGTTTCCAGATTGGCCAGTCATGGACGACAGATTCGTGCTGTAAGCCGGCATTGCAATCAGTACAGATGCAGCCTAACAGCAAACGTCTGTACTAACTGCAATACAGCCTGTGTGTCTTATAAGCGGCTGGTCTGGAAGTGCTAGCCTTCTGTCCTAGTGACAGTGACGTGATAGGCTGCAATTTCATGTCTCCTCCCACAAAATGATTGCCTGCATGGCGAGCATCAGTTATGTCACTAGATCTTAGTGACAGTATAGACATTACTCAGTGGTTAGCATTTCTGCCTCACAGTGCTGGGGTCATGAGTTCGATTCCCGACCATGGCCTTATCTGTGTGGAGGTTGTATGTTCTTCCCATGTTTACGTGGGTTTCCTCCAGGTGCTCCGGTTTCCTCCCACACTCCAAAAACCATACTGGTAGGTTAATTGGCTGCTATTAAATTGGTGTGTGTGTGTGTGTGTGTGTTGGGGAATTTAGACTGTAAGCTCCAATGGGGCAGGGACTGATGTGAGCGAGTTCTCTGTACAGCGATGCGGAATTAGTGGTGCTATATAAATTGATGATGATGACATCACTGCCTGCATGACGTGCCTGAGTGATGTCACAACCCCCTAGTGAATTGCATGCAAATGAATATTGGATCGGCCACACAGTGTCTCCATTTCTTACACTGTGGTCATGGGGCAATGACTATCTATATTTATGGGATAAGTAGTAAATAAAATAGCAATATCTGAAAATCAGACCACAAACACCTAACTTACTTATAGACCTAGTGCTCTGTGAGAGTGGGGTCATATCGGATATTCAGCTATTACATGTAACCGTCTCCGCTCCTAAACAGAGGTGACGGAGGATTCTGGTGCATGGATGGGGGAACGTGCTGAATGGAAAGGATTTATGACATAACCATGTGTGGGCGCCCGTGCGCACATCCCCCGCCAACGGCACATATGGAGCAGAGAGAGGAAATGCAACATGCTTAATACATAGGACCCACCCTATCAGCGCCCCTTACCGCAGCTATTAACTGCAACGGTCACTTGAATGTAATCTCTTTTCTCTATAAAATGACATCCGTATAAAGTTGTGATTTAAACCAGATTAAAGTGGATTCAAAA
Organism: Mixophyes australis; assembly: GCA_036250195.1. Classification (NCBI taxonomy): domain Eukaryota; kingdom Metazoa; phylum Chordata; class Amphibia; order Anura; family Limnodynastidae; genus Mixophyes; species Mixophyes australis. The sequence continues at coordinate 9,270,276 of JAVHZZ010000010.1, forward strand.
GGCTCAAGTCCCGTTTATCACACGTTGGACAATGTTAGATCATAAAACAAATTCACCCTGCATTTGTCATTTTCAGAAAGTGCATCCCAACAGCCGGCCTACACCCGTGTGACATTTATGATATATGCATCTTAATGAGGGGCTTCTTTTCTTTTTATTTCCAGCACGGTCTAAAAATCAATAAAATTAGAGGCTAGAGCCATTTACATACTTTAACCGCCCCCACCCATCTCCCCATTCGGATCTTTCAAAAATATCAATACTTGAGCAGCAGAAGCCTCGGTCTGTTCTAAAGTGGGAGGTTATTAAAAATGCAGCTGACAGCTGTTTAGCATTGCAGTCTTTAACCTCTCCCCTGCCAGTCTGGGTGGCGGAGACGTGGTCTAAAACAGGGTGACCCTGAGTAGCTGGAGTGCGTCTTACAAACGGGGTGTGTTGCCCGATCCGTGGCGGTCGGCTAATTAGCAGAACGCAGACGAACCGCTGGGATCGCGCTGTCCTCCGTGAGCTTACACCGTCCGGCACAGTGAGACCATTTAAGAGTCATCTGTGATTCTTGAGATCAAACCACAAGTGTCTGGCACCGCTGGGAATTCTTACAAGCTTCCAGTGTGGATATTAGAGCGGGAAGGTTTAGCTTAACCTCCAAAGAGCTCTCAGCGCGGAGTTGCCGACAACACGTTCAATTACCTCTCACACCTGTCCGTCAACACTGTTCAATACAAGTCGAGCGCGGAGGAAACTGAGGAGTTAACAGCAAAAGACTACGTTTAACAGGACGGTGATGGGGACGTTCTATAGAATTTATGGTTATAAAAGAGTAACAGGTTTAACCCTCACACTGCTGGTGAGCTGTGAAATACTTAGAGGACACAATGTGTCAGCCATATACTACTATCGTTATACAGAAATATCTCCACTACTGTCCTAACACTTCTGGGTTAATCAGAGGGCAGAGAACAGCGATGACACCCTCGCCTGTGCCAGTCTGTCTAACCTCCCGATCACCCCACACGTAGTGACAGCTGCCGGACCTGTTGGCATAATCTTGCCACCCAGGTTCAATGTGCTACCAAACTGTAGTTTCACAAACACAGAATTGGGCAGCCAATCAGAATCCAGCAATCCTGAACTCCCGGACAGGACAGTCCTGTCTGACGTCGCTCTCCGCTCAATGGCTGGGATCTATGTGTGCCCTGAAGACATCTGGAGCGATGGACCAGAATCAGGGGGACTTCCCCCCCCAAATTTTGCAATGGGGCCTTGCAATGTGTTGTTTCGCCCCCGTCTCTGGTGTCTCACAAGGGCACTTCTGGAAGTTTACAGCCTAAATTGCAGCTCACTATAACAGACTCCTGTGGACCATCAACCATACATGCCACCTTTTCCTTGTTGGCTTCAGGGAGATCCCGGGGAGGTGGGTGTGCGGGAGCTTGATGAATCACATCATTTTGGCCCCTAAACGATTGGCCAATTACAGCACGGAGCTAAGCTAAGATGACGCAATAATTGCGTCATTAAGCCCCGCCCCCGTCCTTTATCTATTGCGGGGATGAGAACTGGGAGGTTGCCCTGCTCTCCCGGGAGCCCAAGAGGTCTCCCAGAAATGCGAGAGTCTCCTGGACATTCCGGGAGAGTAGGCAACTATGCATTAAAGAAAAGCAGCTAATGAATCTCTAGAGACTGAAGTGTCTTTTACATTTCTGTCTCCATTACTGAAGTCATGTTGTCTTACCGGTCAGTCTTTGATTAAATCTTGGTCTCCATGAAAATGGCCACCTCCATAGGCATCAATACATGGACATAGGACACAATTTCTGAACTGTGTCATCATGCCACAGATGGCGAAGCCAACCACGTCTTGTACTGGCTCAGCATCAGGGAGAATGTCAGACTCTTCAGGGAGTGAGGGAGATCAACCCTAGTTCAGGGAGTCTCCCTGACATTCAGGGAGAGTTGGCAAGTACGAGATCAACTGACACAGCCCACAGGACAGCCTCCACCATCAGCTAACAGAATCTTGCAGGAAGCACAAAACAGTAGGACTTGTTAACTAACATTGTATTTAGGGTCAGCCAATCAGCAACTATTTTTTTTAATTTTCTAGTACAATTTAAACAATGAAAGCATACAGCATGTATTATTTGTTGTTATGGTTTAGGGCAAAATTTGCACCTAAAGGCAATTTAATAAATCACCCCCGGTGTGTTCTTTTTCCTATTACACTACAAAACGAGAGGGGGGAGGGTTGAGTTGCTGGATCAATTTATAACCAGCAAAAAAGGTACAAACACAGACTGGGGCAATTGACTAAGTGTACAAAAGTGGTTTCCCCAATATACCACCGCCACACAGTAAAAACATTTCATTTAAAATCATCATTTAAGAAAATAATAAAGGAGAAGACTACATAGATATAGGCTTTGAAAAACGACACTCGTTAGCGTGTTCATTAACGCATCTCAAAGCTTTGTTACAGTAAAGTGTTTGATGAACTTTACATAGAGCTATGACGAGCTTTCCCAAAGACCTGTGCTACATTGTACCGAGCGCTAACGGCTGTTAACAATGATGGAAATGAAGTAGTGGAAAGCGCGAGTCAGGAAGCAGTCATTGGTCCGTTCGCTAAGAGCGTTTACTAGACTTTGTTGACATGGGATACACAGAGGTACTGGGCCTGACTCGTTAAGCAGCGTAAATGGCGATGAGCTGCGTGTAACGAATCACTCTGCACAGAGCCCAGGACCAGACCATAGGCCACAGATCGCAGGAACATTCAATTTATCTTTAAATGTAATGGACCCTGTTATATTAGTAACAAGTGACATTAACTGAATAGTTTTTCTTCTGTGCGTTTTTTTGGGACCCTATATTCCACATATGTACTGGACGTATCCTGCAGTGTATTGTCTGTTGGAGCAGAGCCGACCTAGACCCGTATTCATCAGCAGACGTGCGTACACCCATTGTACATGCGTTTTTTTGGGGGGCGGGGGTTTTAAACGCACATTACGCGCATTTGCACTTGCTAATGAATCAGGCCCACGGTTTGCACAGTGGATATTGGACCAAACTATACTAAGCTACGGCTGCGATGAAACACTATATGCACCAGAAAGGTCAGGTCCGCCTGCGTCACATACCACCCAGACCAACGCTATCGCCGTTTCTGTATCTGTGTGTAACATTAAGTGTCTCGCACCTCCCCACGACCTCAGCAAGTTCAGAGTCGCACAGGACGGGGGAACAGATGCTGGACAGACGCGGTTAACGCTGCCAGAGCTTTGGCTGCTCAAGAAAGACAATTTCATAGCAGAAGTTTCCTGGTGCGGAGAACTGCATGACATAAGCATTGTCTGTTTAATATAACCAGGGACGGGGGCTTTACTATTCATCGTCCGATTCAGTAAAAGGGAAATACGTTTTCAAAAGACCGGACGTAGGTGGCTACTGTCATTCATACGGTCATTTTGTTCAATCCTAAAAGTGTCTCCATGTTTCTGTCACCTGCAGACGCAGAGAAGATACCACACCTTATGTTTGAAGTTTGTCATATAACTTTTAAATGACGTCTGTTACCAGGATCGCACCATGGTCTACAGTATATATGGAATTAATAAAGATGATAATGGCTTTACATTCATTTACAGTAGTTTCTTGCAGGTAGAATTGTAAACATAAAAGAAGCTGCTTTGTAAAGAAACCTTAATGACTGTAAATAAGATTTGATTCCCGGCCATGGCCTTATCTGTGAGGAGATTGTATGTTCTCCCCGTGTCTGCGTGGGTTTCCTCCGGGTGCTCCGGTTTCCTCCCACGCTCCAAAAACATACTAGTAGGTTAATTGGCTGCTATCAAAATTAACCCTAGTCTGTGTGTTAGGGACTGATGTGAATGACATTATCTCTGTACAGTGCTGCAGAATTGGTGGCGCTATATAATTGAATGGTGACGACGATGATTTAACATGGAGGATATTCTATCTTATTGATAAGGGCCAGATTGACAGCTAGGCAACAAAGGCAATAGCCTAAAGTTACAAATTGTCCTTTGAGTCCTCTAAATTAGTTACAGAGATGACGGGCACTCTCGCAGTCTCCTCTACAGGTGCATTAGTACATTATTACATGCAGCCCCCGGGTCTTCCAGTTTATCTCTTGGGAAATCCCAAATCCTTGCACAGCTAAATCCCCTCGTCTCAGCACCTCTCCAGACCTGTGATACGATGTTACCCCTCTCCCATGCTTGCTTGAGTTTTGAGCCACTCAGTCCTGGGGAAGAGAAATTTTTGTGGTTCTCCAGGTGTTGCAAAACTACAAGTCCCAGCATACCTTGTCAGCTACCGGCTATTGGCTGCCAAAGCATGCTGGGACTTGTAGTCTCACAACACTTAGAGAGCCACAGGTTGGCGAGGCCGGCACTAGAGGCTACACTTAAACTTTCCGAATATTTCCCCTAATGGTGCCTGAGGCTTTATCGTCTAACGTTCCAAAATATCTTTTACTTTTTATTCTTTCTTAGCCAGCGAAATGTTTTTAAATAGACACCAAATCAATCATATTACTGATTTCAAGGATTTATCTGAGGGTCTTAATTGCGTGTTTGTCAATGCCGCTTTCCCTGAGGTTTGTTAACCCTACCAAACGACTCTCAATCGTATCTTATACCAATCAATGAGGAGCAGCTCGCTATCCCTTATTTCAATAATCCTGGTAATTTGCTCTTTCATAAAAGGTCCCCCCCCCCTCCCCCCATCTCCTCTGCCGATGATTTCTTTTCTTATGCTAAGTCGTTGTGAATATTTTTTTTTTTTATGCCAAGATATTTATGCTGCAATGCAGAGTGTTATTTCTATTTTTGGAGAATAAAATCAAAAGTCTTTTAAAGAACTTTAATGGCTTAATATGTGCAACGCATCTCTAGAAAGTTTTGGAAGGCAGTACAATGGAAAAGGAGGTAATTATGGACCCAATTTCATTATTGCAAAGCCAAAAAGAAAACATGGCTCGTGCTTTTAGCAAATGTCTTCCAGACAGACCTGGAAATGCCAGGGGAAGTGGGAGTCGAAGAATCTTTTTAGATTTCATTCAAGATCTTGAATCGGAGTGCTGTGATCACGTGCCAGGGAGGAAATCTGTAGCATTACTCTACAAATAACTCTAGTATTGCATAAAATGTTAGATTCTTACGGCGTGTGACATTCTGACACCTGAATCCAGCCTCTGTCGCAGCGGTGATTGGGCAGAGGGCTACGGTTACACCTGGAAGGTTAGCGCTGTATCTTGACTTGTCGCTTGTCTTGCACATTAGATCTGTGAATCACAGACATTTTCTTCTTATAGTCACAAGTGTAAGTATAAAGACACTCAGACCTCGTAGACGTTTCTTCCATACCTACTGCAACTGTAGCTAAAGGTTTACGCTGCTTTAAACAAAGCCGGTACATATCTAATAATCTTCGGGTCGATATGTATATATATGTGCAGAAAGTAATGTAGAATTGGGACTTTCTTTTTTTTATGGGCAGGACTGAAAACAAACTACCAGAGGTTGTCACTTGTCTACAACTAGAGACAACAAAAGATAGTTTCTGGGCAGGTTAAAAGGTTTAATGTGATTTGCACGTGTAACGCACCACTGGGGCTTTGGCCTGTTAAAATCTAGACTAGAAAGTTGGCATCTGTAACAAATGACGCTGGTCACACAAAACAATCTGATTGATCGGAAGGACAAGATTTTGTGACACTTTTTTTTTGCAATTTTGTGACACCTTAAGGTCTGCACAGACCCAATAGATTGGTGAAGAACTACCACATCCAGATTGATGACCTTCTCACAAACCTTAATATAGGTTGTGGTAAGCCTTGTTCATAGTCCTGTTGGACCAAATCTAATTTAATCCTGTCCGTTTAGGTAGAGGCCACATCCTTTAATGAATTTGACGAGCACTGAAAAGTGGCTAACCAATTCTGCAATAGTGGCCAAGGAATGAGATGGTTCTATTAGAGAGAAGGCTCGGAGAGTAAGAGCTCTGGATGCCAGAATAGGGAATGTCAATATTTAATTTCTACCCTTTGGTCTCCCGATATAATTCAGCAGTCCCCAACCTACAGAAGGTTTTATAACAGTGTTTGAAAGGTGTAGGAATGAGGTACTAAGGTTTGGTCCAAGCAGATGACAATGTTTGTCCAAAGAGAAGCGAATGATTGGTCCAAGTGATTGGATAATTGATCAATAAACAAGCTTAATTACGATTGATCAATTAAAGAAAACTAGCTTAGAAAACAGGTTGAAGGCACTGAAGGTAAAAGAATCTATGAAGCCCAGGAAAGATTAAGGAGAGTTCCACGCACTAGTAGAACAATGACTATACCATTATTAGTAACACGCATTCAGAACTACATTGTCCAACTGGAGAAATTGTGTCTTCAATTGCTATTTACTTAAAAATTTGGACTTTAGTAGAGAAGACAATAAATTGAGGCCCTGGGGGGGGAATGGGCAATTATACAAACCAACCTACCACCTGTTGAACACTTGTGAGTAGATAAGAGTGGATTTTTTGGCCTGTTTATTTCTAAATAGTGGCATGAAATTTGTTTCCAACAGTTACACCAACCAGGTTTGAGAAAGCAGTTTCAATTATTTTACATCCATTCTTTTCACAGTAGATATGAGTTCATAGGACACACAATCTCTAAATATTTGACCAAAGAGGGAACTATGTTACTTGAATGAATTTCACCGAAAATCCAATGTATAATGAAACAGCCAACCAGCTGGGCTCAACACTACTTGTGCCCACAGTTCTCCACTAATGTTATTATCATCATCATAGATTTGTAAGGTGCCACAGAGCTCCGCAAGGAAAACAGGACATATATAAAACAGGGACATACAAAGGTAGACAAAATAAACGCAGACATGAAAACAAGGGGTATGGAGGACCCTGCTCATTAGAGATCTTACATTCAACGTGGAAGAGGGCACAGCTGAAACAAGAGGAGCGAGTGTAGATTGGGATAGTTGTGAGGGTGCAGTAGTGTGAATAGTGTTATCAGGGATAAGGTCACCTCTAAATAAGAGATGGGTTTTCAGAGAGCGTCTAAAGATTTGAAGGCTGTGGGAAAGTCTGATTGAGCGTGGTAGGGAATTCCATAAGTGGGGAGCAGCACGGGAGAAGTCTTGTAGGCGGGAGTGAGAGGTGGTTACCAGAGACGATACAAGGCGCAGATCAGAGGTAAATCTAAGAGGGCGGAAGGGAGTGTGTTTTGACACAAGATTTGAGATGTATGCAGGGGTAGTGTTGTTGGGGGCTTAAGGGTGAGTAATTTAAATTGGATTCTGGAGGACACGGAGCCAGTGTAGGGATTTGAAAAGTGGTGCAGCAGATGTGGAGCGATGAGAGGAAGATCAGTTTTGCTGCAGCATTTAGGATTGGCCTTATGGGGCCAACAGTTAGTGGGAGGGGAGGATGTGCAAGAGGTAGAAACACTAAAAGAGATGTTTGATAGGTAGGAACTGAACCGGGAAGAACTTTGTCATGAAGGTCAATGAAGTGTAAGGTGTGTAAGAAAAGAGGGTGATTAAAAGTGTCAAAAGCAGCAGAGAGGTCCAGGAGAGCGAGTATGGAGAAATGACCCTTAGACTTTGCAGTAAGTAGATCATTGATTACTTTAGTGAGAGCAACGTCAGTGGAATGTTGGGAGCGGAAACCTGATTGCAGAGAGTCGAAAATGGAATGAGAGGAGAAAAAGCGATACAGGCGTTTGTACCGTAATCGCTCAAGTAGTTTGGAGGCAAAGGAGAGAAATAGGGCGGTAGTTAGAGAGAAAGAGGCTGGATCGAGAGATGGTTTCTTAAGAATTGGGGAGATGAGCGCATGTTTAAAAGGAGGATGTGTCAATGGAGAGTGAAGGATTGAAAAGCGCAGTTGGGGGGAGGAGCAGAGATAGTGTGAGGCAATAGGGTCGAGGGGGTAGAATGTAAGGTGAGATAATGAGATGAGTGCAGAGACTTCATCTTCAGTTACTGGAGAGCATGAATTATGGGTGGATTGGGGAGTGTATGTGAAGTGGGCAGAGTGGATGGAGTGTGTAGAATTTGGCATGAGAAAATATCTTGTTGAATGGTGTCGATTTTGTTTTTGAAGCGGGGAGGCAGAGCTGATGGACAGAGAAGGGAGTTGAATGTGGTAAAGAGGCGATGGGGGTTAGAAGACTGGGTGGATATTACAGATTTGAAGAATCTTTGTTTGGCAATTGAAAGGACAGCGCTGTAAGATGAAAGGGTGAATTTATAGTGGAGGAAATCAGGATAAGAACATGATTTCTTCCAGTGGCGCTCTGCAGTACGGGAGCACTTATGCAGGTAGCTGGGTCTGCTTGGTGCGCCAGGGTTGGGGTTTTGGATCGTCAGAGACTGTATGTGGTTTGTTGTAGAAAGAGGCAGCCTGATTAGAGCAGGACAATGCAGGTACAGGAGAAAGTAGTTGTTTTAGTGGGAATGAGAAGTGGATTGTTTTAAGATTACTTCGGTGTTGCCGTGTGGATTTGGGTGCAGGGGGTAGGTCATGGGGTAAAGGACATGTGCGTGGAGAGGAGAAAACAGATGGATAGTGTACACAGAAGAAGGGGAGAGAGTGTACTGGAGATATGTGGATAAGATTGTTGGGATTGGAAGCACGGGGTGTAGGGAGTGAGGAGCGTGTGCAGAGAGTAGGGATTAGGTGAGATCTCTCCTGCAGCCGTTAGAAGGAGCAGGGTGAGAAAGAGGACGTGCGAGGAGGATTTGTGGATGTGAGGTGGTTCAGTAGGTACTAAAACAGCCTCATTCCTGGTATGACGTCGATCCTCAGCGCTACTGTGACGTTTCCCAACAGTATTCAGAAATATCCAATGCTTTATATATGTGAGAATAAGGGAAAGTGGGAGCTTGTGCACAGAGCTAAACTAACGTGACGCTTAGTCTACCTGCTGTCCACATGCGCCTCCAAGATCCTCCACATCCGCTAGTCTGCAACAGTCGCATAGAAAATAATCTCAGTTTTAGGAATGAAACGGCCTCTTAAGACGTCACATCTCAACAAGCTTTTAAACCGTTGAAACAAACCCAACGCTTGTACGTTATACAGAAGCGGATAGAAGACGGCCCTTGTGAATTGATAAAAGATTTGTGAATTGATTGGCCAAACTATTGTCCCGATATTGCAAATCAAGTTTTTGATGATCTCTGGTCAAAACATATCGAAGCAATGAATTCTGTCCATTAAAGTCAAGGCTTAGCACAATTCACAAACATAAAGCATTGATCAGACTTGGCATATCCTTTACCAATAACAGCAAAAAGACTTGATGCTTACATTGATTCTAACCCCATCAGAGACTTGTGCATTGAGATTGAGTTACAATATTGTTCGTGCGCATTCTCTGTATCATGTCTCTATAGAAATGTGTTTAAACACAGTTTTGATTACAGTGGAACTTAAATATAATCAATTTTGCTATAGAAATGTCAGAAACCCAACGAGCAGGAGATATGGCCGCTGGATAAGTTTTTCTGACACTTTTGAGGATAGATAATTGTATGAAGACGAACTTCCAAGTGATTCGGATTAATTCCTCTAGCATTTTCATCTTAAACGCGTTTCTTTGTGCCCTACTAAATGTAATAACAAAACTGATCAAACAACAACTACAACAATATAAAAACATGAACTTTAAAGACACTTGTAGGCACTGTGCCACCGAGCCACCAGTTGGTTCAAAAACCTCCAACAGGACGGCTCAAAGTTCTACGATTAAAAATGTACAAAACCTTATTTCATCAGCTATTGTTCTTCCTTCTATTACTTAAGGACACATTGTACAGGACACCTATTTTATGTTACATAATAAATGGGCTGTAAAACATGAAAATCAAACAGACATCGTAGAATCCATACAGCGTTTTCTTGGGGCAATAAGCTGCAGTCACCTTACGGTAACTACAATTGATGCCGAGAGTCCTAGAACAAGCAGCACTACCATTACACACACAGAAGGGGCAATGTAAAAGGTTATTACAATAGAAAACTGCATTTGTGGGAGGAAGCAGGTTCAGCATAGTAAACCTGGAGAGCTGTCTATCGTGTAAGGAACAAGAGAGGATTGGAAAACAATATGCAGTCTCCCCACAAAATCCAGATTTCAGGGGTGACGCAGCCTGGATGAAGGAGCTCCGAACAGGTGAGGGGAAGGGGAGAAAGCTAATATTTACTTAGGAGAACAAGACTCAGACGCTTCCTCTTTTCACACTTTTATACCTGAAAATAAAATAATTCCAGCCCACTGCAGCAGAAGAGATTAAAACTGAAATATTCAAATTTACAGATTTTAAGAAAAACTAAGAATGCATCATCCCTCCCTACCCTTTGCTTTCAGGCCTTAAGATTATTTGGTCTACCTCGTATGTCCCTATTTTATATACGCTCTGCTGTCGCTCCGTCTGGCGCCGCGGAGCGCTGCCTTAGATCACAAATCACCATGATAACAGTAATAATGGCAAATCGATGACAAACATCTACAGTCACTTTGTGTTTCTTCCATAATGCTGAGCTGGGATACACAAGAGTCAGAAAGGCCTCAAAAGGGATCTGAAAGAGAGATTTGAAACTCCATCCAATTCATTGCAAACATGGAAAGAAAATCATATAGGACAATCTCTATCTAACTCACTGTATGGCCAATGAAGGCTCCAAGTGAACGGTGTGGCAGTTTCTATATGCCGGTGTTTATGCCAACGGAGAAGGATCTGGCCAATAAGTCCCATGGCTTGACTGCACGAGTACCCGTCACAGTGGGTACCTGAATCCAGCTCACACAATAACCATCCTTAAAAACATTTTTAGGTGCCCACAACAGGTCAAGTCTTTGTACACCTATAGGTCGGCTTGATCCGTGTTGGACCCGAGATCCCACTACAGGAAATGAGAGGTGTATAACTTCCAGGTTAGATGCCATCTGTCTGTGACAATCTCGTGGTCTTTAAATAGAACGGAATTAAATCTCTCTCTCTCTTCTAAAGAGACATCAGCAGAGTCGTTAGCGTCTAACTTTAGTGAAGAGATAAATTGGATATTCCCCGGTGTGAGGTGCATCAATGCCTGAGCAGGATTCAGATGCTAACTCGGAGCATTTAGGAGCCTGATTAACATTCCCCCTAATCAAGAGGGGAAGGTGAAGTGCCGGGAGCGGAGTTTCTCAGCTGGTTTTATTTCACGAAAAATAATAAATAAATCTCTGCGCTGCCTCTGGAAAGTTACATCATTTCCATTCACTACTGTGAGCGTTTAACTCATCAGATCACCCCTGCAAAGTTCCGTTTACCCTACGGCGTTCCGGGCAGGGGGGAGGTAGGATAAGATTTGTACTTCTCTGCTGTCAGGTTGCCTGTGCCAAAAACGTTCTGCCTAAACGGGTGTTTCGTGGGGTGCCACGGACACATTTATTGATAGCAAGAGTGGGGATATTTTCCGCTGACCACGGCCGACATCGGGGAATCTCCGTATATGGCCGTAGGTCTTGTTTGTGTTTGCATTTATGTTTAACTCCTAGAACTCCGCCATAAACTAACGTTGGAGTATTTTAGACCTCGCTAGTAAGAAACCGTGTTTGGTTCGTCTTAGTAAACAAATTCACCCAATCAAACGGTTTCTGCGTCTCAGATTTAAGGAGTTATGGGATGAATTCATGTAACCGGATGCCCCAAGCTTCAATGTTATCCGTATGAGGACCGTTGTGCAGTCAGATTTTGGGAGGATCATTTTAAAACATTACTGCTCTTCTTTAGATAAAAAAATATATATGTCTGCCTCCACTGTATACAACCAATGTGCCCCCTTTACATGGATGTGTTTTCCTCTCCCCACCTAGAGCGGAAACGTTACTTTGCGTTCCGTTTATCCTTAGGCGACAGGGTACAAATGTCACTTATTTTCCCAGCAAGAAATTATGTCCCTATTGTTGTAGGCATGACGGAAAACAGACACATCATTATAACATGATAATCATTTGGGAATACCTACGTTTTTTCCTGTGGTCAACTAACGTCGCGGCTTGTTTGGCTGAACATTTCGCAAACCAATTGTCCCCGAGCAACACCGTTACTTCGTTGGTTTGGACGAGTCGCCCCGGCATGAAAGCAAGGGGGCCAAACGGTACCTGTGGACAATGGAACAACGATGGAAACGGGTCAGTAGCAATCCGCCAGACAAGAGCCCTAGGCCTGCTCACCCGACACGTCTGTATAACCCCACCTCAGTATTAAACTCCATATAAACAACATATAAAAATAATTTTATATGTTGTAGCAGAGGGTGAACTGCACTGTCTTGTCTTGGTCAATCATTCAGAAGTTGTTTACTACACACTGCCATATGCCATTCCTTATTTTAAGATGCTGACTTAGACTGATACATATCCAGCATATCTGATGCAGAATTTTACAGCAGACTTTTTTTTTAATGAACAATAATATTGTTGTTTTTATATTTAAATAAACTAACAAACACAGACTTCAGATAGATTTCTGGAAAAGTGGAAATATAACAAAGTTTAAGCCCCAAAAATACAAGATAGTCTGAATATCATAAAAAAGAGATAATAAATAAATAAAATAATGATAATATGAATCACCTACCATGATATCATACGACAACTTATCAGGTAACGTTCCCAGCCGCTCCTGAAGTGCATCATAGTCACTTTCTACCTTGTTCCTGGAGAGAACAGAAACCACATTAATACGACACATATTGAAAACACATTTTAAACTTTTGCACTTTGTTTGAAAAACTTATCTATGGTGCGGGGTGGACGGTGGGAATTTGGAGTATAGAAGATTCTGCATTACGTAGAATTTGCTTTGGAAATAATGTTTAAATAGTTCCACCGGGAATGCACTATACAATCCATTATGTCCATATATTATACTGTATAATACAGGGAAAATACCAATATTCTCATCAAGACTTGTCCATGATTCTAAGCTGCTGGACCCTTTGTAATAAATTTTTAAAAAAGAAGTAGTAGTAACATATTTTATTGATGTCACATTATGAGAGAGCGCAGCGCAGTCACACAGTCTATGTAGCAGGTTAGTGTGTGATTGGATGGTGATGTCACAGCGCAGTCACACAGTCTATGTAGCAGGTTAGTGTGTGATTGGATGATGATGTCACAGCGCAGTCACACAGTCTATGTAGCAGGTTAGTGTGTGATTGGATGATGATGTGGGGCAGCACAGTGGCGTAGTGGTTAGCACGTCTGCCTCACAGCATTGGGGTCATGAGTTCAATTCCCGACCATGGCCTTATCTGTGTGGAGTTTGTATGTTCTCCCTGTGTTTGCGTGGGTTTCCTCCGGGTGCTCCGGTTTCCTCCCACACTCCAAAAACATACTGGTAGGTTAATTGGCTGCATAAAAAAAAAAAAAAAAAAAAAAAAATTGACCCTAGTCTCTCCCTCTCTGTCTGTCTGTGTGTGAGTGTGTGTCTATAGTAGGGAATTTAGACTGTGAGCTCCAATGGGGCAGGGACTGATGTGAATGAGTTCTCTGTACAGCGCTGCGGAATTAGTGGCGCTATATAAATAAATGATGATGATGATGATGATGATGTCACAGCGCAGTCACACAGTCTATGTAGCAGGTTAGTGTGTGATTGGATGGTGATGTCATAGTGAGTGCAGTCACACAGTCTATGTAGCAGGTTAGTGTGTGATTGGATGGTGATGTCACAGCGCAGTCACACAGTCTATGTAGCAGTTTAGTGTGTGATTGGATGGTGATGTCACAGCGCAGTCACACAGTCTATGTAGCAGGTTACTGTGTGATTGGATGATAATGTCACAGCGTAGTCACACAGTCTATGTAGCAGGTTAGTGTGTGATTGGATAATAATGTCACAGCGTAGTCACACAGTCTATGTAGCAGGTTAGTGTGTGATTGGATGGTGATGTCACAGCGCAGTCACACAGTCTATGTAGCAGGTTAGTGTGTGATTGGATGGTGATGTCACAGCGCAGTCACACAGTCTATGTAGCAGGTAAGTGTGTGATTGGATGGTGATGTCACAGCGTAATCACACAGTCTATGTAGCAGGTTAGTGTGTGATTGGATGGTGATGTCACAGTGAGCGCAGTCACACAGTCTATGTAGCAGGTTAGTGTGTGATTGGATGGTGATGTCACAGCGCAGTCACACAGTCTATGTAGCAGGTTAGTGTGTGATTGGATGGTGATGTCACAGTGCAGTCACACAGTCTATGTAGCAGGTTAGTGTGTGATTGGATGGTGATGTCACAGCGCAGTCACACAGTCTATGTAGCAGGTAAGTGTGTGATTGGATGGTGATGTCACAGCGTAGTCACACAGTCTATGTAGCAGGTTAGTGTGTGATTGGATAATAATGTCACAGCGTAGTCACACAGTCTATGTAGCAGGTTAGTGTGTGATTGGATGGTGATGTCACAGCGCAGTCACACAGTCTATGTAGCAGGTTAGTGTGTGATTGGATGGTGATGTCACAGCGCAGTCACACAGTCTATGTAGCAGGTTAGTGTGTGATTGGATGGTGATGTCACAGTGCAGTCACACAGTCTATGTAGCAGGTTAGTGTGTGATTGGATGGTGATGTCACAGCGCAGTCACACAGTCTATGTAGCAGGTCAGTGTGTGATTGGATGATGATGTCACACAGTGAGCGCAGTCACACAGTCTATATAGCAGGTTAGTGTGTGATTGGATGATGATGTCACAGCGCAGTCACACAGTCTATGTAGCAGGTTAGTGTGTGATTGGATGGTGATGTCACAGCACAGTCACACTGTCTATGTAGCAGGTTAGTGTGTGATTGGATGGTGATGTCACAGCGCAGTCACACAGTCTATGTAGCAGGTTAGTGTGTGATTGGATGGTGATGTCACAGCGTAGTTACACAGTCTATGTAGCAGGTTAGTCTGTGATTGGATGGTGATGTCACAGCGCAGTCACACGGTCTATGTAGCAGGTTAGTGTGTGATTGGATGGTGATGTCACACAGTGAGCGCACTCACGAACTACAAAAGCCAAATAAAAGTTTAGGGATTTGCTTTGGAATCTATAGGTCAATTTTCCAATAATAACGTAATCCTTTGGCTAATTAAATACTTTAATTTTAGCTACAATTTGGGACTGTTGGGACACGAAGTACAAAATAATAAATAATTAAATAAGTGGTTTCTGGATAGTAGACCCCTCAACTAGCTAAATCCTTATTAAAGAAGGATTAATCCTCCCATTGTGGACTTTATATATTTTACATAAGCAGACTCTATTAATGAGCCGTTATTGCCCGTGGACGCAGGTCGTTCAGCGTTAGCAGGTCTTACGTCAGCTCTCCTGCTTTAGCATCAGCTACTTGATGGGAAAAAACTACACAAACCTTGGACTATTTGTTGTACTATATGTTAAAATATTTCCTTGTCCACGGATCACTCCACCCCCCAGCATTTTATCCCGTGTGATGGCGTTTCTCATCTCTCTGGCATCACCAACCCTCCGCGCTAGTCATGACGTGATAGGGGTGCCCGGATTCTAATAGAGAGAGTCTACTATGTTTAATAAACATGACTTCGTGGACTATGACGATTCACATGAGTAGATCCTCAAAGGGCGACTTTATCCTTTGATGTTTTCAGTACACCTATCTATTTGTGAGCCCCCATCCATCATAAATCAACCCAAACCCCTCTTTCCCTTTTGAGAAGTACTTCAAAGTGAGCCCCAGTGGACAACACGAGAGTACAAGTTTGGCCGTCTTTGGGTGGTCAGAACAGGAATAAATATATTTTTTATTTTCCAGTAGTCCTTTAGACCACAATTACTTGCCTCCGCCGTTTATAAGAGACCTGCACATGAAATAGATTTTAAAAGATGTCTCTAAAAAGTAAAGATAACTCTAACATACAAAGCAAACAATATTATTTTCAATAAAAAGAACATTTCTCACCGGCATCAGCTGTAATAGAAACAGAATTAAGGATTAAGGGATAGGACTTGAGTTTATCAGTATTTCACACTTACCAGTGCTGGATCTTTTCCTGACAGCCGACGACCACCTGTCATTAAAACAGATAACGTCTGGTGAGAAAACAAGGGATAAAGGCACTCTGAGGCAATGTCAATGTATCAGAAACATGAACGGATTCCAGGAGTCCTGGTTAAACATTTTTATTTGTCACGTTAAAGGCCGGAGAGCGTTCTTATTCCAACAGAACACTTTATCACATCCTTCTAAAGCTCGCAGATAACGGCACAAAACAATGTCATTCCTCCGGCTCCCTCATATCTCCCCACGGCCGATACGGGGAGAGGTCTCCGCTTGGCGGGTGGGTGTTTAATTTTATACAGTCAATAAAATGGGGAGATTTCGATAAGAAAAAGGAGATCTTAAAAAGCCAGGAGGCGGCCATGCGCCTCACAATACTTGGAAAAAAGGCAAATAATATATTTTTAATGTTCTTGTAAATAAAAGCAAGCAAAGTAGAAATCATAAAAGGTTAACTCGGTTATTAAAATACAAAAATAAAACGGAATTCTATAAATATTAACAACAACAGGCCTATTAAGAGTGACATACGGCCTAATTATATCTTTATGGAGGACGTTTCAGATAAACACTTCCAAACAAATGAAGATATTATTTGCAGCAAGTGAAATGAGATTGTGGCTCCAGAAATATCAGGGGGGGTTTAATGGTCATTTAACCCAATATATAGTCAGGGGCACAAGGAGGGTTATAGAACCTGAACTTATAAAAAAACTTGTTCCAATCAAAATCCCGTTTTATTTTATGTACTATATTGCAGATTATGACTCTGTTAACCAGTCTGATTTGCAAAAATGTAGACTTGTGTTTTTGAAGCCACACGAGCAGTTTTTATGGGGAAAATTAGCTCAATGTCAATATATGACCAGGAAGAGATGAAGGTGTAACGGTGTAGTAAAGGTGGTGTTACCCGTAGCAACCAGTCCCATTCCTATTACAGTTTAGAACAGGGGTGTCCAACCTTTTAGCTTCCCTGGGCCACATTGGAAGACATCGAGTTGGTTTGGGCCACACATAAAATACACTAACACTAACGATAGCTGATCATCGAAAAAACCATAGAAAACATAGTTAACATATTAAACTTACTTGGAAATGAAGTTAGTAAGAGTTAGGAAACCTGTTACCAGGGGCGGATCTAGAGAATTCTTCTACCCGGGGCGATTTAGGGGGGGCGATTTAGGCCCCGCCCCCTTTTTTACATCTGAGGCTGCCGGCAGCTGCACACTATGTGCAGGTCCGTTCAGCAGTGACAGGTAGGGACAGTGTGCTGCCCGGCCGCTCTGATTGTGTGTAAAACACAATCAGAGCAGCCGGGCAGCACACTGTCCCTGCCTGTCACTGCCGAACGGACCTGCACATAGTGTGCAGCCGCCGGCAGCAAGCCCCCCCCCCCCCCCCCCTGGATCCGCCACTGCCTGTTGCAGAATCATGATTAAAGCAGTAGTCCCATTACCAGCTACAATTTAACTTACCTGCATCTGCCCATTAGTGGGGTTCGGGGAATTAAATGCCAAAAACTTTTTTTCCCTCTCTTTCTGCACCCATGAATCATTTTTTTTATTGACCAGTTTGAAATGGTCACCGATATAGGTAGCATCAGGAGGACTAATAGAAATCTACAGAGATTTAATGATAGGGTGGCGGGAAAAATGGCTCATGGAGCAGCCTCCGATGAGGGTAACAGTGGGTGATATTTTCACCCTACTCTGCACTGCACATTTAAAATGGTTTAAAATATTAAAAATACAATTATCTCTTAATATTTGTATTAGATACATACAGAGAACACAGCTAGTTCATAATTGCATGGTGCAGAAAGTCCAAATTCAGAGTAACAACAATAAGATACTGGATAATCTTTCACTGCTGCTGATAATTTGCGCGGGTGACTCCTCTGTGCTGCGCTACGCAATGGATGTCGGGTGTGATGACGTCACCCCCTACATTCACTGAGAGCGCCACACGGAGGAGGAGACCAGGGTAGCCGGAGCGCCAGCTGACGTGACCGCAAGGTAAGTATTTTTTTTTTTTTTCTTGCAGGATTTTTTTTTCAGCGCTGCCCCCTTGCCACAACCAAAACTCCTGCTGGGCCACATTTACAGGCATGCTGGGCCGCGGGCCGCGGGTTGGACAACCATGGTTTAGAACATGAAAAGCCAAGGTCTGATTGGTCACTTTGGGTAATACCACCTTCAATACGCTGCCACATGCACAACAGATATCATACGTATCTCAATGATATTATTCCACGCTTGTCGACGTTGTCAAGTTGTATGTTGGGTGGGTGCGTTCTCAGTGCTACGCCCAGGAAGGTATTTCCGAAAAACAGTGCACGTGGGCAACCCCACAACAGAACGCACCAGGAGGGTTTCGGTATGAATGGTACACGGGTAACCTTTTGGTACAAAACTACGTGTACGGAGACTTTTGAGGGGTGTTATGTGCCCACCACACAGAGAGCGGAAGGGTCTGGAAGACACATCATGGAAATCCTGAGTGTAGATTATGAAGTTCGGGTAGTTGAACAAAACCTTCATTACGGGTTACACAATCTTCTTGCAATTTCTGACAGGATTGTAAAACATTGTTGTATAGAACTTTGTATTTGTTCTCTAACTTCAGCGACCCAATACCGGATGAAAAGACTGTCACAAAGAGGACAACAAAGTGAGTGCAATGGGCCATTGTAGAGTGTAAAACACTTATTCATGATGTTTAAATATGAAATTCATAGCACTGGTTTTCAGCTATAGAACCCAAGCAGCCAACACCCCAAAGGCGATGTATTACTGTCTCAGTAAGTCAGGTGTCGCCCTGTTCTACCCCCAGCTTTCAGTAGTTTAAACACTGTGGAGATCGGTCACCTGGATGCAGTACAGACCCTACATCAGTTCCAGACACTATTGTCAGGCGCTGTCCTCGCCGTTCCCCTGTGAAGTGGGGACGGCTGCCTGATAGCAACAGGACGCCCCTGGCAGGAACTAAGCAACAGGCACACAGCGCCCCTGGCCGTCCGCCACCAGCGCACTGACACGACCCGTCGCTAGGCAACGGGAGGCTTCCTTGTCTCAGCAGTCAGCGTGTCTGACCGCCCTCTCCTCCTCCTATCACAGCCTGGCTCTGACACCATTAGGGTGCCAGAGTATCAGGCCTCCTGTTCTCCAGCATTACTGTATGTTCCTGCTCCTGTTCTGGCTCTGACCCAGCTTCCCCGACTTCTCTTCAAGGATTGCGTCTCTTTGCCTCTGTTGTGACCTCGGCTTGCCGACCATTCTCCTGGATTCCGCTACTAGTCCTATCCTTGTGACCTCGGCCTGTCTGACTTCTCTGTGGATCTTCCTTCGGTACCCGCCTACTCCTGTTTGGTTCGATCCGGACCATTCTGACCACAATCTATCACTGCTCTGGTAACTGTCTAGAAGGGCCGCGACCTGCGTACCCTGTGCAGCGAAGCCCAAGCCTCCTTGCGGGGGTCCCTGGTAAACACTAGGGGGACGTTAGACTCCGCACCTCCTGGTTCAGTAGCACCAATACCAGTTAGTGGTCTCTGAGTATTCTGAGTCCACAGCGCTCTTCAAAGCCTGATAACTATCACCCAATACTGACTGCTACCCACTGAGCCACCAACACATTCCTACTTTACCACAAGCCTTTCTACCCAGCTTAAATGGATGAGATTGAAACAGTACCCCGTTTAGGAAAGTCATTTTGTTTATGCCTTATTTTGCTAGACATGTCCTGTTAGATATATACATATAAATTATTCTGCAGCAATAGCCTTCTTCTTATCATATCTACATCTCTTAAAGAGCAACTATAGCCTAGGCAGATATCTGAACCAATATTAATAAGAACGCATCCTCCGAATTCTCTAGGTATCACGGCTCCTGAATTGTGGTCAGGGAATATCTCACTTATGTGGCTGGTCACGCAAAATATCACATACATGTATGTATGTATGTATGTATGTATGTAGGTATGTATGTAGGTATGTATGTATGTTACGTACTATTGGTATAACTGAAAGATACATTTTAAAAGGATTGTGTTCCTTCAACTCTTGAACAGAGCATCACCCAGATATTGGAGTACTCTCCCCCCTACAATAAGGTCTGTATACAACATCAAAACAGATAATGTTTTTAGACTGTTCATTCAAACAATATATAGAGAGTTAATATACAGAGGCTGTTACTTGTCGGATACTTCACCATTTCTACTTTCACAAAACAGGGTAAATAAATAAATCAGCTTTCGGGTGGGGGGGATCCATATGTGACAACGGCATACGGTGCCACACAGATGCAATAAATCTACATTGATCTTTGAAAGTGCCATCTTACTCCGGCACAAAACGACGCTCCGGTGCCCAGTTCACGTCACAGACCATAGATTTACGAGCGGCTGGCATAACATCTGCCAGCACATTCGTACTCGCATCCGAAGTTACACATCGCTTCTACGGCTAAACAAACACTTCCCGGTTCCTACAGCAGAGTCTAAACAACGCCAGGAGACTCGGGGCAAGGGCGTCGATAATGTCATCTCTCTCAACTTGATTACAAGTCTCCCATCTTTGAAATATAGTGTTCTCTGCATTGATGAGGGGATATGGTAATACAACCTTCACTATTTACCTGTATACTGTGTTAATCCATCATACGTCGGCTGCTGGGCCGAGATCAATGCGTTCTGTCACATAACGGTGCTATAGCCGGTTATTCCAAATAAACTCTTTGTGGGAACGGCACAAAATGATTAGACAGATATATGACAGATACCAGAGAGAAGTATATGAGATCAGTGTATACAGGATAGATATTATACTGCGTATACCCACCCCTCATTGTCTTTACACCAGAAGGAGATGGCTACAACGCGGGAACCACTTTTTTCGGGCTGCACCCACTCTATGGAATTCTCTCCCTCGCACAGCAAGACTCTCCTCTGGTCTACAAGCTTTCAAGCATTCTCTGAAAACCCACCTCTTCAGACAAGCTTATAATATTCCTCAACCACCCTCTTAACCTCACTACATTACCCTATTACCACCCGTTACCCAATTTCACACAAGACAACTACCCCTTCACCAACACTGTTGTGTGACGGAATCATTTAGCTTATCAGTCACTTTTACCTTTGCAGTCTGTCTGGGCCGAAATGCAAAATGTAGACTTAACCTCATGTATCAAACTCCCATTGTCCCATAGATTGCAAGCTATTCACCTCTTTGTTTTATTCAGTTTGTTTATTAGTTTACTGCGTTTGTCCCCAATTGTAAAGCGCTACGGAATATGTTGGCGCTATATAAATGATGATGATGATGATGATTACGTCCTGCGGCGTACTGACCCATGGCGAGCAGTCCGCGGTAAGCGTGCTGCTATCACTACACACTGCAGGACCCCATCATATTCTCCAGGGTAGGGGGTCGTACCCACAGCCTCCCCCCCATCCACGTATAGGACAGGCAGTCCCTCTAACATGGTAAACCAAGCTTGCACTTGCGATAAGGCTTACGGATTATTAAACAAAAACAAAATAAAAAAATGCTCACGTATAAAAGTACTTTTCTCCAGAATTTAAATACGTCATTCACCCTATAAGAGAGCACTAACTGTCATAATCATAGGGATCACTGAGCCCTATGCTTAATGTAC
This sequence comes from Mixophyes australis, assembly GCA_036250195.1. Lineage (NCBI taxonomy): Eukaryota > Metazoa > Chordata > Amphibia > Anura > Limnodynastidae > Mixophyes > Mixophyes australis. The sequence continues at coordinate 9,292,062 of JAVHZZ010000010.1, forward strand.
TATCAAAGTTCATGACAAACTCACATCAAACACTGTTCACTATCCCACATCCATTTTCATGCCAATAATCCCTACACTGATGTTGCATCAATACCAGGTAAAAACTAGGAAAAGATAAAAAAAAAATAATATATATATGTTTAGCGTCACAAGAAAAAAACAAAATTTGCGATTAAATACATTACAAAGTTCAACTAGAAGTAATATTATACAAAAAAGTCTTAAAATGTGTATTTTGGTCACAGAAGCTTTTTATGTAAATTTATAATACAGCCGAGTGCAGGTACCGGCCTACGTTATCAGCCTAGTTCACCCAGAAATCCTGGCATGCATAGGACAAAAAGTCGCCCCCTCCCTCTCCCCACGATCGTAACGTCTGACAGAAGTTCTGCCTTTACAGCAATATGCAAAAATTCTTTCACACTTTTGTTTTTATCCCCCAAAAGGATAACATTTAAAAATTCGGGTCACTAATTCTTTGCTGCCATCTGGTGCAAACCTAAGCATCTAATATGTTGTTTCTAACCTATCTACTGCTGGGGATTTGACAAGGGACTGGCCTCTCCCTTCCTTATTCACTACAAGATCTGACAAGAGGCCTCTCACACCCTCCTCTCTTCTCTAGTCACTGCAAGAGAACGGTTCAGGCTACAACAAAGTTAAAAGACAAGATACTTACAGTACTGATTTGTGAACTGTAGTGGGGGATATCTACACACTGATCCTTATTTACCGCGTGCACGCCAGCCCCCTCCCCTCAACTAAAAAACAGCCTCTGAGACCCCCACAACTTGTCACATACTTGTCCCACCAGCCTCTCTGTTGTGGTCTATTAACCTGCCAGAAAAACCTCTCACCCTCCTTCCCCCCTCTGCCAAAAGAACGGACCCTCGCAGAAGACGCTGGTGGGGCTAGTATCCCACAAGTGACGGGGGTCCCGGATAGTAGGGAGGGGGGTCTACTTCATCATTCATGGTCTTCTCAAAATTATATTTTTTCGCACCATAAGTCAGCACAAATCAATTGGAAAATACTTGTGTAAGGCAACTGGATTTTAAATGTAAGCCTTCTGCAGATTACAATATGTTTGAGAGGTGAGACCGCCGCCCGCGACAGTCATTAGTCGGTATACACACGGCACACAGATACATACATGCAGTAATAAGCGTCAGGCCGCTCATGCATGAAGCCGGCTCCCAGTCTTTTCATACGACAAGAGCAGCACATTCATTAACCTCAACATGATCATCCTTTCACTGATGCCTATTAACTAGTTACATATTCATAATCATTTACATTATTTAAAGGGCCGTCTATGAGATTTGCTAGACTGTATCCATTAACTGCGGTGATAAAGGTTACAGAAGATATTTTACTTAATGTTTCCAAGAAGCTACTTTAATTAGCAAATATGCAAATGAATGGAGCCTATTTTTTTTTGTGACTGATAGGGCCAATGGCGGCGGGTTCATATGTTCTCGCTGAAAGACATATTCACACAAATAAAACACTGTGAGAGCCTAAGATTCCAGGGAGCTTAGCATGAAACTCGTCGCTGCTGCTAGATCCCGGCTACGGTGCTTTATCCTGCCGCTATGTACTAGATTAATTCAAAGCTTGTGGACCGCTCCTAGCACAAGTCAGATGAGACATAAACACAGACCCCATCCAGGAATCCTATAACACAATTATGAGCCCGGCCAACCTGCGGCTCTCCAGGTTTTGTGGAACTACAGGTCCCAGATTGCTCTGCCAGCTATCAGCTGGCTACCAAAGCATGCTGGGGCTTGTAGTTTCAAAACACCGTAGGCTTGCTCTGGACCACTGTCATGGAGAAGAATGGAGAAAATCCACCTTAGAGCGGCACTGCGGCACATTGGTCAGTATTGCTGCCTCACAACGCTAAAGTCACATGTTCAATTCCGACCAGGGCTTTATGTGGCCGATACAATTCTTAGGGACGTGCCGCCGGACATCACCGCAACGCACATTTCTTTGCACTACGGTACCCCGGCACCGCGGAATATTCTGCGCACCTCTATGGGATGAGAGAAAAATTCTGCCATGTTGCATCACCACGTTGTGCCTTTGCTACCATTCCGGAGGCTCTGCAAGGCACATAGAGTTTGTATGTTCCCCCTGTTCCCCCCAGCTTCCTACCACAATCCAAAAACATGTAGGTTAGTCGGCTTATGACAAAAAGGACCCTAGTTTGTGTGTATGGTAGAGAGAATTCATCCTCCACTGACCGTGGCACACAACACACTTAGGCAAACCAGGGGGGGGGGCTTCCTAGTGCCCGGAAACCCCCCTCCAAGCCTGGGGCACTGTATAATTGAGGTGGCTGGACCCTGCCCCCTCTTCACACAGCTCTGCTCAAAAAGGGAGAGCTGTGAGCACCTAACAGTAGTGCATGTAGCATTGCCCATGTATACTATGGGGATAGGAAGAGTTGGAGAGCAGCCAAGCACTGTCTAAAATTATAGCAACGCCCCCCATGCATATTGGTCACGCCCACTGGCGACGTGGTGTGGAAACCCCCCTCTACAAATCCTGAATTTTCCCCTGTCACGGAACCCACGTTATTTGGTGGAGCGCCTGACTGTGGGGACGAGCCAAATTCTACACTTCTAAATAGTTTATACCTTTCTACTTTATGGAAAAGTTAACGCTGAAGGGACCACCCGCCGTGAAACTTTAACGCAAACAAGCTGTGAACATTGTTAAACTGACACATTTTCTAATTAGAGGTTAAATAGTCTGAAGGTCATTTCTCCCCCAACGTCCGCAGTCCGTGTCCAGAAAACGACAGGTGTCTCGGGTCTCTGGACACATCAAAGGCATTACCCGACCTGTCAAAAAATAAAGAAATATATAAATAAGTTCCATGGTTTCCAGCCAATTTTACAACTCAAAGTCACCCGGGCAGCTGGCCGGAGAAAGGGTGAAATTAACAGCGAAGGCCGGTTTGGCCCAAGTCTCGTCGCCGAGGACCGTCAGCGGTCCAGATTTGTAAGACAAAACGCTGAAACACTTTCCTGGGCAATAAGTGCAGCGAAGTTAATTGATTGCCTGTTAATTGGAGACATCAGAAAGCAATTGGCAGGTGATTGGCCCTTGAGAATGTACTTGGACAAGGTTGGGGTAAGTAAAAAAAATAAAAAAAAAGTTGCTAAAAAACATTATTACTAGAGCAGTCTATTATGTGATCATCCATCTTCACATCCCGCTCACTCTCCTGGAAACACAATTATCAGGCTGTTACCTGCTCCGAAGCTTAGAAAAATTCTTCATAAATATCCGACTGTGTTATCGCATTTGGCCACTAGGGGGAAACAATGATTTCTTTAAATCAGCAACACAATGTACTATGTATCAGCTGCAAAATGATGCAGACTGGGATAATGGTATTTACATATAGGACATATACACATTTCTATTGGGCACTTTCCATCTGTATATATATCTTCCTACAACATCATAGATCAAAGTCATTTTAAAAATTAAATTTACCGACCAATCTGAACGGACCGGCTTCCGCTATTTAAAGGCGTACCATGTACCTCACTTTATTAACAGATATGGGAATAAATAGAGGTATTTTCTACTCAGTTTTGCATGCAGTACAGCACCTTACATAACATTAAAGGAATGCAGAGCAGGGAAGACAAACGTCATGTTTATGTATAAACCCAAGGTATACAACCTCTTTAAATGTCCAATAAAGTCTTAACTTGCTAGTTCAAGGATGAAGTCACTTTTAATTAGCTTTGACAACTTAATTGTTAACTTACTAAATACAGAAGTCCTCTAGGTTATGTAGATTTGGGGCTAAATGCATCAAATTGCGATTTTTTTCCATTGATTATAAATCGATGCAGATCGCAACAGATGAACGAAGATTTTATGCGGCCAGCGCCATATCTAGTAAACTGCGATATTTAAAGTCCAGAATCCGATCTCTGGCGATGCGTCAATTTTAAAACATCCCTATCCAGCTGGCGGTTTGGTTGAACTCACCGCAAAATAGAGGGAATTTCAGCAGAGAAATCGCTGCATTCTGATTGGCTAAGTAGCGCCAGCTCCATGTTGTTACAGCGATCTGCCCATGCTTAACGCAACAAGAGGCACAATACAAGTTGTGAGGGTAATAATTATCTGTTGCTCAAATGGGAAAAATTATTGGTAATTCTCTAATGGGGGCAAAATTATTTTATTGATAACCTAGTGGCCCAAATTTCACGTATAGTTAGTTAAATGTAAGGGTAACAATGTCTATTTTATTATAAGGTCATACTAGTTGATTACCAATGGGGCAAGAAATTTTTTTTCTGATGTCAACGCCTAAAATTTCCTAATGGGGACACCATTTAAAGTACATACTTGTGGCACCACAAGTGGAAGCATCTCTCACTGATGCACCGGAGACACTGTCCATAATTTCATCCTGTTATTTGTGAAATGTTTTTGTAGGGAGGGAACCTAAAGGCTCGGATCCACAAGTGATCTGACATCCAATTAAGTTCTGTCGCATTAAGTCAGGTGGACACAAACGGTCATTGCTGGGACTCTCTTACACTTGATGAATGGCCCTGTTTGTGAGGACGTATCTAACCTCCAGATACACCTGCCACCATCCCACGAGTCAGTAAGTGCCCTCATTTATCACACCTGGCACATGGCGGACAAATCACTAGAGGGTTCACACTAATTACAGATACGAAGTACATCTTTCAGGAAAACACTATTATAAAGACTCGTGAAAGAGCCCAGTGAAGACAAAATACGCAAGGCGTAAAGGAAATACCTTATTTCTGATGTATATATCTAATACAATGAGCCTTTGTTTAGAAAGTCTTTTATGTGTCGTGGTGTGGGGAAATGACTTGTTTGGGGTTTGTACCTTTCTTTTTGAAATGTGTATTCTGCAACTGTTAGAAGAAAGGACTCATGCTAAATTCATGTGAATTAGAGCTTTTGACTTGCTAGTAGACTTACTGGCTCTGAAATAAGATGCAGAAAATCACAGCAAGGTTTTTAAGATATCACAGATAAGCGTAAATATTGTTAGCTTTGCAATGTATGTAAATCCATGTTTGTGTAAACACATGACATCCTGGTCCTGATTCTAAAAATAGTTCAAACTTCAAGAGGGCTGGCTTACCCTTTGAGGCTGTGTCCAAACTGTATAACAAGCACTGGCTTGTATTGGAATATTGTCTTGTTTCATCTGACCTGATCACTAGTACCTTTAACCAGTGAGGAGCAAATAAACATCACTTACTTCAAAGACCTGCTTATAAATATCTTCCATGCTGAAAATCCTGTAACCTACAGATTAGACCCATAATCTAATCTGTTTCCGGCTGTTTCTGAGGTTTGGACCCAGCTTTTCCGGTACCACCGCTCTGCCCGCTACCCAGCAGCTCTGGCCAGTGTGATAGGCCAGGGGGATCCATCCACAGCAACCCTGATCTATAGGAAGCGGTCAGGAGTACCAGCAAGGGGGTACCCCAGCAGTGACAGTTACCCAGAAGAAACCCGATACTGGATGCCGGTTAAGGAGCCCAGTAGTGGCAGCATTGTAAGCCCCTCCTACTGAGGCAAGAGGGCGCACTTGGGATAACGTAAGGGAACGGTGGCAAAGTAAGCCCAGCCGGTTCCCAGCAACAGACAGGGTGGCATAGGTGGTCCATCCTATCACAACAACCCTGCAATCATTATACACAGGGCAGTCATGTTGTATGTCCTGACGTTACATCCTGCCGTTTCCAGCTTCGCAACATTGCCCGCATTCGGCCCTTCCTCTCCCAGGATGCCACCAAATCTCTCATCCACTCTCTGATTATCTCCCGCTTGGACTACTGCAACCTTCTCCTTATCGGCCTCCCCCTCTCTCATCTCGCTCCCCTCTGTACTTAACGCCGCTGCTAGGCTTATTTTCCTCTCTCGCCGTTCCACCTCTGTCTCCCCACTCTACCAAGCCCTTCACTGGCTCCCCTTCCCCTACAGAATCCTTTTCAAGCTCCTCACTCTGACTTACAAGGCCCTCGCCAACTCCACTGCTCCCTACATCTCTAACCTGATCTCTATTCACACTCCCTCCCGCTCACTGCGATCGTCCAACGATCGTCGCCTCTCTTCCCCTCTGATTACCTCCTCTCACGCACGTATCCAAGACTTCTCTCGCGCCGCTCCCCTCCATTGGAACAAGCTCCCCCGCTCCATCAGAACTTCCCCTAATCTGTCCTCTTTCAAACGAACATTAAAAACCCACCTTTTCCTTAAAGCCTTCCAGTCTCATGCCTAAACTCCCACCGATCGGCTACCTCTCTTTCTCATCCCTTCTTCCCTTCTCCCCCTTCCTCGACTCCGTCTCGGTTTCTCCCGTCTCTCCGTCTCATCCATGTGTCTGTCTGTCTTCCCCTCCCTTTAGATTGTTCGCTCCTTTGAGCAGGGCTCTCCTACCTCCTGTTTCCATCACTTTTTACTGCGCTCTCCAGCTACTCAGCTCACCTCCTCTCAGTCCCTCTGCCCTCTGTCTCCTCTCGCTTCTCTCCGCTCCCCTCAGTGACTCTCAACCTGTCATCCGTGCCCACCCTCTTGGGCCATAGTTACCTGCCTATACTCACTTTTCCCCTCCCTCCCTCTCTTTCATGCTGTGCCTGAGCCTCCAGAGTTATAGTGCTTACTGTTACTTGTACTGTGCTGTTTCACCTTGTACTGTGCCATTGTTTGTCCTTGTACGGCGCTACGGATACTTTGTGGCGCCCTATAAATAAAAATTAATAATAATAATAATAATAATAATAATAATAATAATACCTGGCGTGGGGTATTTGGGGGAAGTGCTGGCCTAAGGTGATGGTGCAGAGGTTATTTTGGGGCGGTTTTAGTTTTGCTCGATTTTGCATGTTAGAAAAAATATTTTTGGGGGTAGCCAGACGCCCAGAGGGGGTGGGAGAGGGAGAAACAAGGGATCAGAGTCACATAGAGGGGGCGGATGTGTCCTTAAATGTATTATTGTACTTTATCACTGAGATTAAGGGTCCCGTGCAGCCCCCAACACAGGCGCTCCTATATTCACATTACGCAGCAGAATATAAGCCGATTCTTCAGATCAGTCGTGTCACATTTGTTGCTAAGACATCGCTGTCCATGTAGCCATAAACAGACAAATATAAATAGCAGCTGCAACATGTGAGTCTCATATTAAGACTGTGTGTGGTGGGTGGATAATGTAACAACCTATAAAGACAAACCATAAATAACTAGCGCAGTGCAGCAACAATCCTCTAGGTGGCACTAGAGAAAACAAACTGTACAGCATGTTTGATATGTGATACAACGGTGCATAGTACTAACACAATTATACAATGGTGTGTAATACTCAGACAATGATACAACGGTGCACAGTACTAACACAATTATACAATGGTGTGTAATACTCAGACAATGATGTGTAATACTAATAAATAAAGGCAAACAGCTATTTCTGTCGCAGTGTTCAGACCAAACTTGAAAATACAATGAGGGGCAGTCTTATGCCGAGATTCAGACTAAATAAATGCACGTGTAAGATCTTACGCCATGCAGGGTAGAGATGGTAAATCAGGGGGTAAATGTATCAAGCTGAGAGTTTTCCGGTCGGTTTGAAAAACCAATCAGATTCTAGCTCTCATTTATTTAGTACATTCTACAAAATGATAGCTAGAATCTGATTGGTTGCTATAGGCAACATCTCCACTTTTCAAACCCGCCGGAAAACTCTCAGCTTGATACATTTACCCCCAGGAGTGCATATGAAAATAGAATTATAAGCAATAAATGGCTCTAAAAACCACTTTGCTGTGAATTCAGAGTTCAATTTAGATATTTTCCAAAGCTACCTGTTGTATTTTATTGCTTTTACCACGCGTGAAGTATTTGAGGTTTTTGCTCAACTTAGTATTTAGAATGTAAAATTGAAAACGGACTCATCCGCAGGTCACAGTGCACGCAGAAGACCACAATATGTAAAATAGTAACGGACAAGCTATGACTTATGGACCCAGTATCTCATTCATGTCGTACCATAATGTTACATAGGGGGGAACCATTCAAAACAATCATCATCATTTATTTATATAGCGCCAACATATTCCGTAGCGCTTTACAATTGGGGACAAACATAGTAAACTAATAAACAAACTGGGTAAAACAGACAGAGAGCTGAGAAGGCCCTGCTCGCAAGCTTACAATCTATGGGACAATGGGAGTTTGATACATGAGGTTAAGTCTACATTTTGCATTTCGGCCCAGCCAGACTGCAAAGGTAAAAGTGACTCATAAGCTAAATGATCCTGTCACACAACAATGTTGGTCAGGGGGTAGTGGTCTTGTGTGAAATTGTGTAACAGGTGGTAATAGGGTAGTGTAGTGAGGTTAAGAGGGTGGATGAGGAATATTATAAGCTCGTCTGAAGAATGTACAAAAAGGTGCAAAATCTGTGGGTCAGGACCAAAAGGGGTCTCAGAATTTGTTTTGGGGGTTCCCCAATGGTCGGACGTGCATTAAATTCTACTGAGAAGCACCAGCCAAAGAGAAAAAGCAGAGTGCTACTGGTTAACCAATAACAGAATACACAAAGTGTATAATAATACAAATGAACAAAATATGAAGTCACCGACAGGTCTATATTAACAGCAAAAGTCATTACACAACTATAACAGTTTTAAAAACCAAGTACAACGTATGTCGATATAAAATATACTGCAGGAATATTACATATAGAATACAATACCATGTACAGTATAATTACACCAGCAACGTGCCATCTTCCATGTGTATTTGGTTTATTCCCCTGGGTAGGCTAATTGCCGTCTGAATAACTACGAGCAGTCACAGTCACTTTAAGCTGCATTAAGAAGCTTCTCCGCTCTAAGCCATACATTCAGAGCGCCAGTCGATGCGCGGTCGCGTATCAATATGTGCGAACATAAACTGCAAAGACATTAGTCATTTTCCCAGAAAATCTGAACCAGGCACAGTGTATATTACATGACGTACCAGTTCAGTATTGTACCACATTTAAATTTTGTTGTTTTGTTTTTTTTTAAAAAAACAAAACAAGGCACATTCAGCAGCATAGAAAAGCCTATTTTTATAGTCAAAAAACAAACAAATACGACATGTATTTATAAAAAAAATATTATTTTCAAGTAAATTGAAAGGTGTCGCACCTCTCGAATATGTAAACAAAGTCTTCACAGTTTGAAATAGAACCTGGCTTCTGCTAAACTGCAGTGGGAAGTGAATGTAATAATATTATTATATAATATTGCAACAGCTGTAGGTAAACTTTAAGGAATAACTCCATCGTTAAATATAGATGCACTAAAGCTAATATTTGCCTGAAAAAATGTGTCTTTTTTTTGTTTTAATAGTTACCCCCGGAAAATCCTTTATTTAGGATCTTCTATGAATCCCACTTGCAGTTTCCTGGTTTTGTATCTAAGCAGTTCCACTAGGGGAAACGCAGCCTTTAGTGATAACACTGCACTCTATACAATGATCCCGGCAGTCAATGATAACTCACATAGCTCATTGTGAAGGTGCATCCAATAGCAGCACTGTACAGTACCCGTCTCTCCCCTGCGAGAGCATCACTAAGCTGCCTAATTCATCGCTGCAACAGCTAGTGTTAGAATACAGAGATCTAATACCTGCAGAAAAGGTAACACAAAATGGAGCTTATTTATATAGCGCCACTGATTCCGCAGCGCTATACATAGAACTCATTCACTTCAGTCCCTGCCCCATTGGAGCTTACGGGAGGGAGAGAGAGACAGAGAGAGACATAGAGACAGAGAGAGACATAGAGACAGAGAGAGACATAGAGACAGAGAGAGACATAGAGACAGAGAGACATAGAGACAGAGAGAGACAGAGAGAGACATAGAGACAGAGAGAGACATAGAGACAGAGAGAGACATAGAGACAGAGAGAGACAGAGACAGAGACAGAGAGAGACATAGAGACAGAGAGAGACATAGAGACAGAGAGAGACATAGAGACAGAGAGAGACATAGAGACAGAGAGAGACATAGAGACAGAGAGAGACATAGAGACAGAGAGAGACATAGAGACAGAGAGAGACATAGAGACAGAGAGAGACATAGAGACAGAGAGAGACATAGAGACAGAGAGAGACATAGAGACAGAGAGAGACATAGAGACAGAGAGAGACATAGAGACAGAGAGAGACATAGAGACAGAGAGAGACATAGAGACAGAGAGAGACATAGAGACAGAGAGAGACATAGAGACAGAGAGAGACTAGGGTCAATTTGTTAGCAGCCAATTAACCTACTAGTATGTTTTTGGAGTGTGGGAGGAAACCGGAGCACCCGCAGGAAACCCACGCAACCACGGGGAGAACATACAAACTCCACACAGATAAGGCCATGGTCGGAAATTGAACTCATGACCCCAGCGCTGTGAGGCAGAAGTGCTAACCACTGAGCCACCGTGCACCGGGCATTGCCGTCTCTTCTAAACCAAAGCTCGCAGGTGCTATATTGTATTATCAAATACTTACGTTTAATTTTTAGATTGAAGCCACTTATTAGGAAGTGGAATTATCCTGTGAATCCCAAACCTTTAAAATAGGAAGATTTAAGAAATACTGTAAATCTTCATCACATGGAACAATACAAAAACATCAAAATGGGTAAAACCAATTCTCCATGTTTGACAGCTTACGTTGCACTTTCTGATTACGTGTTTTCGTTTGCAGAGCGAATAAAATGTGTCCCGTTAATGATTTATTAGCATTTCCCAAGTCATGTCTAAATGTAATCTGCAAAATTAATTTTATCTCCGGGTTGATACACTGATGGTGGGAGCGGAATAATTAAAATGTCTCTTCAACATGTTCAACGTCTCAAAATAGAATCAGCCTCTGTGTGTTTCTAGCTAAATAATTATAGATTTTTCTTTGGCGAAAGGGAGATCGACGTCATACTACAGAAATAACTATTGTAAATTTAAGATTTAAAAAACACCTAACCCCCCAATACAGTCACTTTAAGGGATGAACCAATAACTATTGACTTTGCAACTCATCAATTCGCTTGGAAACAGTGATATCCAGAGTTACGTAATTTTTAAATATTGATGTCTCGTTTATAATTTATAGGATGCACGGTCATCAATATTGGTTGGGCCCTTATGTAGCAGTCTCTAGCTCAAGAAGTGTCTATTGGCAGCAATGATCCTACCTTGATACTCACAATTTGACCCTATATCAAAATACCAGGGCTAAGAGTCTAAGGGCGCCCCAACGCTTGCCGATTCACCGCCCAGGCTAAGAATCACCGTTTGATTCGGCCACACACGTAGGTCGCCAAATTGGGTTATTTTAGACCACACTAACGAGCCTTAGTGAAGGTTGGAGATGACTGTGAGACAGCAGGAGATCCAATCGTTAGGTCATATTGTGCTGCAGACAACCGTGATGTAATATACTGCGTTACATAGCGTATTATAGCGAGTCTTTGATTCTGTCATATATGAAAGGAGATCAGAGGTGGCACATTATCAACGGACCCCTAGTTACCCTTTAAACCAGAAATTATGTTTCTACTAGAGATGCTCACTGACCCCCGTGAAGTGGTTTTGGATCTGGATTAGCTTCGTGTTTTGGTTTTGGCAAAACCGCCCTCGTGTGTTTTGTTTTTTTTAGAAAATTTGCTAAAATCACATAATTTTGCTCTTTTTTTGTTCCTACATTATTATTAACCTCAATAACACTAATTTCATGTCATTTGCAGTCAATTTAGACCACCTCACAGGTCACAATATTATCTTCATACACTTTCGGACAAATACTGCAGCGACCTGGCTGGATGGTAAGCGACAGAGCAATGACACAAACACACGGCAGTTCCTAGCACATCTAGGACATGTTGGCACACAGCAGTGGCAGAAAAAAAAAAAATGGGGGTCCACCCTCCCTCCCACCCACCGTTATGTTGGATCTTTAAAAGAATCCAAAACTCGCGAGATCCGACGACGTCACAATGACGTTTTGTCTCGTTTTCAATTCCGAGGGCGCGCGACAGTACCGAGCGGCTCGGTACTCGGACCCTCTAAGTTCGGGTGTGTCCGGTTCTCGAGAAACCAAGCCTGAGCATCTCTAGTTTCTACTGCAGGTTTCATATTATGAAGCCCCTTTTGCTGGGTCCAAAGCTACGCAATTATCATGCAGCTCACACGACCGTTTCGTCAGATACTGCAAGAGCATGTACACTCCCACGATCATGTTGTATCGTACAAAAACACATCACACCTGTAGATCTGGTTTTCTAAACTTCCTAAAAATCACAGTCAGCGATGGAACGATGTCAGGCAAATGTTGCAGTGTGTACGCACTCACCACCGGCAGTGTAAGCAGATATCTGTAGTGTGTACAGATCTTTTCAGCAGATGGTTATGAGAGATGAAGATCACAGATCTGAAGGTAAATCGTGTAGGTGTGTACACATGAATCTGCATGATCATCCGGACTGTCAGTCGTTGGTGAAATCGTTACAGAAATTGTATCTGAAGTGTGATTGTACAGTTGTGTATCCAGCTTTCATGCCAGCTTGTTGAGAAAGCTTCCAGCTGTGTCTATAAAGCGCTAAATATATTTCACAAATACTTGAGAAGAGAGGGGAAAGATGTTTGCAGACCAAGGTGGAGCTGTTAGACCAGGATGGTAAGTGAGAAGTACGATTAAAAACACAGCAAGTCAACCTAGCACTCTGTACAGTAAACCACGTGGCAACAGCTGTAAGTTTTGGGCAATGCCGGGAAGGGGGAGATGATGGATGGATGGATCGTGCAAATAACAAGCCAGTGACCTTGGCAGAAATCTTGTGCCAGCCTGGGCAGGAGATTCATCTTACAACAGGACAACCATCGCAAAGGGATAACTTGTAACCAACATTTGCCGTGCCCTAGCTAGGCACAGTTAGTGGACATATCGGAGTATTCCTAGAAGCACACGCTAAGAGAATGTGCTCAGATGACCTTGTAGAAACTTGAACCTGCGGCTGTGTCTGGTATGTGTGTGGCACGAGCCACAGCAACAACTGAAAGGTTGTGAACCCTTTTTACAAAGACAAAGTTGTTTTGTGAACCTCACCAATAATGGGGCAGACACAGGGATCACCGATCCCCCTGATAAACTCATCACATCTAACCAACGCTGAAAGGCGGTATAAATTATATAATACGTCGCCAACTGCAATTCTGTTGCAGATTTAGTTCAGGGAATTTTTGCCTTTGTGAATCCTCAGTCACATTTTATTTGCATGACAGTTTCCTACGCTGTGATACAAGGTGAACTTACGACTTATTTTTATCGTTTTATCTCAAGTAAATGAGTTCTTTTTAATAGGACAACTTTGTAAGTTATTTTAGCCCCTTTGTGCACCCCCATTTGTTTGTTACTCTCAATCTTACTCAGGCCCTGGATATATTTATATTAGTCATAACTACATCTGTGGTGAAGAGAGTTTAATGGAGAGAAATGTGCAAGGGTATGACCACTTTTGCAAAAAACAGTACAGATTCTTATCCAAGAGTTAAACTGGGCACACAATCTTGCCATTAGCGGCAGCAGTGCTACAAATAGTTAAATAAAATAATGAATCATTAAAAAGTATTTTAAAAGGGCCCTGTAGGGCGGCACAACAGTACTATGGCTGAAAGATTCTTTGTTGAAAAGTTACTGTATTGCAATCAGAATTAAACATCCTGGGCCTGATTCATTAAGGAAAGGAAAGCAAAAAAAAAAAAAAAAAAGAGTAACTTTGCACCTGGGAAAACCATGTTGCCTTGGAGGGGGGAGAAAAATTTTAAATGTAGGGACAGATTTATAATTGGGTTGGGACATGTCCTAGATCAACTTTAAATTTCAGTATCAAAATAAAGCTATCAATTATTTGTGTGCTACATGAAAAAACAGCCAGTATTTGACTTATGTGCAAAATAATGAACTTATATGCACCCCTTGCATTGTAACATGGTTTTGTCCAGGAGAAAACTAATTTTTTAGCCTTACTTTCCACAATGAATCAGGCCCCCTGTCATTAGTCATTATTTGGACACTAGGGAACATGCTGGGGTCCATGGTTTACAGTTCATTAGCAGCAATCCAGGTTTGATGTAAACCCCTCTATAAAGTTTAAAATAGAATGACTGGCACTCATCTATTTTAGGAAGTATGTATCTAAACTAGAGATGCTCACTGACCCCCGTGAACTGGTTTTGGTTTTGGATCTGGATTAGCTTCGTGTTTTGGTTTTGGCAAAACCACCCTCGTAGGTTTTGGATTTTTTAGAAAAAAAAATCCTAAAATATGCTAAAAATCACATAATTTTGCTCTTCTTTTGTTCCTACATTATTAGTAACCTCAATAACACTAATTTCAAGTCATTTGCAGTCACTTTTGACCACCTCACAGACCACATTATTATTTTCATACACTTTCAAACAAATACTGCAGAGACCTGGCTGGATGGTAAGCGACAGAGCAATGACACAAACACACGGCAGTTCCTAGCACATCTAGGACACATTGGCACACAGCAGTGGCAGAAAAGAAAAATGGTGCAAGATGGAATTGTCCTTGGACCCTCCCTCCCACCCACCGTTATGTTGGATCTTAAAAAGGAATCAAAAATCAACATCGTAACGATGACGTTTTGCCTCGTTTTCAAATCCGAAAAGGCGAGAAGGTATCGAGCCGGCTCGATACTCGGATCTGCTAAGTTCAGGTATATTCGGTTCTCGGGATACCGAGCCTGAGCATCTCTAATCTAAAATAAAGCCTTTTTTTAAACATAGCATATTCCCTCTGTAAGTAACTGGAAGGATTGACATGATGCTTATAAAGTATTACATAGTCCCGGGTGTGGTCAAAATACAGTTGCAAATTATATATAGACGTAATGTGGTTACATTATGGGATGAACATGTGACTTCTTCTGACACCAGAGAGGATTAGCTACGTCTTTTTCTCTGTTGAACTACACCTCCCAGCATGCACGCCAGCCACCACCCATTCAGGGGATAAGGAAGTTTTCTATAGCTCAACAAAATCTACTGTTAGCATTTGGGGCAAAGGAAAAATAATTTGCCGTAATGCTATTTAATAGCACTATTATCAGGTCATAGACACCGTCCTTGGTAATATAGGATATATTTTTTATTGGTTTGGTTGTGTCGAGGGCCAAATTCCCCATAGTCCGGTGAGGATTGTTGGAGATTTGATTTGGCTACTGTAACACACTTATTCTCGGAACAAATAAAGAGCAATATTACATTAAACACCATAATAACATCATCACACAACAGTTTAAAAGGCATCTATAAATAAAATAATATTTGCGGGACATTAAACAATAGAATGAACAATTTCTTATGGCTTGTCACCACCATTAATACGCAACATTGCCCGCATCCAGCCCTTCCTCTCTCAGGATGCCACCAAAACTATCATCCACGCACTCATCATCTCCCGCCTCGATTATTGCAACCTCCTCCTCACTGGCCTCCCCCTCTCCCATCTCTCCCCCCTCCGCTCTATACTCAATGCGGCTGCAAGACTCATCTTCCTCTCACGCCGCTCCTCCTCTGCCTCCCCTCTCTGCCTCGCCCTACACTGGCTCCCCATCCCCTACAGAATCCTTTTCAAACTCCTGACCACCACTTACAAGGCTCTCTCTCAGTCTACTGCCCCCTATATCTCTAACCTTCTCTCCATCCACACTCCTGCCCGCTCCCTGCGCTCAGCCAACGACCGCCGCCTCTCCTCCACTCTGATCACCTCTTCCCACTCCAGAATCCAAGACTTCTCCCGTGCTGCCCCCTTCACTGGAATGACCTCCCTCGCTCCATCCGTCTCTCTCCTAATCTGTGCTCCTTCAAACGGGCACTTAAAACTCACCTGTTCCTCCTAGCCTACCAGGCACAACCCCTCATCTAAACCCCTCATCTCCTCCGCTCGTTCACAAATGTATCTCTACTGATAGATACAAGTCAGGAGATTCACCAGTTACTGGTTTCACATGAAGTGTTTTATTTTGGAATGTGGTAAAAAGATACAATTTATATACAGCAAGAGCTGATATTTGCTGATGTATTTACAGAACTATTTCCACTACCTAGAGAGACACCACTGTGATTGTTTTATGACCTACACTTTAACTATAGATTGCAGTTTTCTATAATCAATTGGAAAACCTAAATTTTATATTTTTCTCTCCATTATCATTCTGGATCGTGCAATTAATGCAAAAATGTCCAGTGACCTTTAGGAAGCAAACTACAATTTGCTTTGACCAGTCAAATGCGATTCAGACAATGAGTTTAGAAACATAAAATTTGACGGCAGATAAGAACCGCTTGGTCCATCCAGTCTGTCCATATTTTAACCTATGGTCATCTCAAACCCTATTTAATCCTTAGTTCTTTGTAAGGATATCCTTATGTCTTTCCCAAGCATGTTTAAATTGCTGTACTGTATTATCCTCTACCACCTCTGATGGGAGGATATTCCACTTATCCACTACCCTTTCTGTCAAGTAGCTATTCCTCAGATTTCCTCTGAACATACTTCCCTCCAGTGTCAGTACATGTCCTCGTGTTCTAATACTTCTCTTCCCCCCAGTGTCAGTACATGTCCTCGTGTTCTAATACTTCTCTTCCCCCCAGTGTCAGTACATGTCCTCGTGTTCTAATACTTCTCTTCCCTCCAGTGTCAGTACATGTCCTCGTGTTCTAATACTTCTCTTCCCCCCAGTGTCAGTACATGTCCTCGTGTTCTAATACTTCTCTTCCCCCCAGTGTCAGTACATGTCCTCGTGTTCTAATACTTCTCTTCCCCCCCAGTGTCAGTACATGTCCTCGTGTTCTAATACTTCTCTTCCCCCCAGTGTCAGTACATGTCCTCGTGTTCTAATACTTCTCTTCCCCCCAGTGTCAGTGCATGTCCTCGTGTTCTAATACTTCTCTTCCCCCCAGTGTCAGTACATGTCCTTGTTTTCTAATACTTCTCTTCCCCCCAGTGTCAGTACATGTCCTCGTGTTCTAATACTTCTCTTCCCCCCAGTGTCAGTACATGTCCTCGTGTTCTAATACTTCTCTTCCCCCCAGTGTCAGTGCATGTCCTTGTTTTCTAATACTTCTCTTCCCCCCAGTGTCAGTACATGTCCTCGTGTTCTAATACTTCTCTTCCCCCCCAGTGTCAGTACATGTCCTCCTGTTCTAATACTTCTCTTCCCCCCAGTGTCAGTGCATGTCCTCGTGTTCTAATACTTCTCTTCCCCCCAGTGTCAGTACATGTCCTCGTGTTCTAATACTTCTCTTCCCCCCAGTGTCAGTACATGTCCTCGTGTTCTAATACTTCTCTTCCCCCCCAGTGTCAGTACATGTCCTCGTGTTCTAATACTTCTCTTCCCCCCAGTGTCAGTACATGTCCTCGTGTTCTAATACTTCTCTTCCCCCCCAGTGTCAGTACATGTCCTCGTGTTCTAATACTTCTCTTCCCCCCAGTGTCAGTGCATGTCCTCGTGTTCTAATACTTCTCTTCCCCCCAGTGTCAGTACATGTCCTCCTGTTCTAATACTTCTCTTCCCCCCAGTGTCAGTACATGTCCTCGTGTTCTAATACTTCTCTTCCCCCCAGTGTCAGTACATGTCCTCGTGTTCTAATACTTCTCTTCCCCCCAGTGTCAGTGCATGTCCTTGTTTTCTAATACTTCTCTTCCCCCCAGTGTCAGTACATGTCCTCGTGTTCTAATACTTCTCTTCCCCCCAGTGTCAGTACATGTCCTCCTGTTCTAATACTTCTCTTCCCCCCAGTGTCAGTGCATGTCCTCGTGTTCTAATACTTCTCTTCCCCCCAGTGTCAGTACATGTCCTCGTGTTCTAATACTTCTCTTCCCCCCAGTGTCAGTACATGTCCTCGTGTTCTAATACTTCTCTTCCCCCCCAGTGTCAGTACATGTCCTCGTGTTCTAATACTTCTCTTCCCCCCAGTGTCAGTACATGTCCTCATGTTCTAATACTTCTCTTCCCCCCCAGTGTCAGTACATGTCCTCGTGTTCTAATACTTCTCTTCCCCCCCAGTGTCAGTACATGTCCTCGTGTTCTAATACTTCTCTTCCCCCCAGTGTCAGTACATGTCCTCGTGTTCTAATACTTCTCTTCCCCCCAGTGTCAGTGCATGTCCTTGTTTTCTAATACTTCTCTTCCCCCCAGTGTCAGTACATGTCCTCGTGTTCTAATACTTCTCTTCCCCCCAGTGTCAGTACATGTCCTCCTGTTCTAATACTTCTCTTCCCCCCAGTGTCAGTGCATGTCCTCGTGTTCTAATACTTCTCTTCCCCCCAGTGTCAGTACATGTCCTCGTGTTCTAATACTTCTCTTCCCCCCAGTGTCAGTACATGTCCTCGTGTTCTAATACTTCTCTTCCCCCCCAGTGTCAGTACATGTCCTCGTGTTCTAATACTTCTCTTCCCCCCAGTGTCAGTACATGTCCTCCTGTTCTAATACTTCTCTTCCCCCCAGTGTCAGTACATGTCCTCGTGTTCTAATACTTCTCTTCCCCCCCAGTGTCAGTACATGTCCTCGTGTCCTAATACTTCTCTTCCCCCCAGTGTCAGTGCATGTCCTCGTGTCCTAATACTTCTCTTCCCCCCAGTGTCAGTGCATGTCCTCGTGTTCTAATACTTCTCTTCCCCCCAGTGTCAGTGCATGTCCTCGTGTTCTAATACTTCTCTTCCCCCCCCAGTGTCAGTACATGTCCTCGTGTTCTAATACTTCTCTTCCCCCCAGTGTCAGTACATGTCCTCCTGTTCTAATACTTCTCTTCCCCCCAGTGTCAGTACATGTCCTCGTGTTCTAATACTTCTCTTCCCCCCCAGTGTCAGTACATGTCCTCGTGTCCTAATACTTCTCTTCCCCCCAGTGTCAGTACATGTCCTCGTGTTCTAATACTTCTCTTCCCTCCAGTGTCAGTACATGTCCTCGTGTCCTAATACTTCTCTTCCCCCCAGTGTCAGTGCATGTCCTCGTGTTCTAATACTTCTCTTCCCCCCAGTGTCAGTGCATGTCCTCGTGTTCTAATACTTCTCTTCCTTTGTAGAATGTTTCCCTCCTGTACCTTTTTATAACCCTTGATATATTTGAAAGTTCCTATCATTTCCCCCATTCCCTTCTTTGACTATATACACACACACACACACTGCATCTGCACGCTCCTTAACTCAATGCTTAAGCAGTAGTATAAACGATACAATATTTTCAGTGTTCCTTTAAACAACAATTATGCACCGTCCACACTAATCATACACAATGCACAATTCCTTATTTTTTGCAAAACAATATGCCTTCATATACAGGAATCTACTAGATTAATAGATTCAGTAAAATAACCACTTGTTGATCACCCATTTCTACATCATCGCTCTCTGCAAATGGACGTTATAAGTGTCAGGCCTCATAGAACGTAGACACATTTGAAGTCTCTACGATGGTAGAACCACCTCATATCATTTTGTGGGGACATAGTTTGAGGTCTCACCAATTGCAATTTATAAAGCAGTTATTCTGCACCACGACAGTATCTGATAAGTTTTCGGTTTTATTGGGGCACCTGCAATTAGTGACATTATACAGCGTGTACAGATTACCAGTGTGGACAGACGAAGCGGAGACTGAAAGTGACAACAACACCGCAGTTTGCAGAAATTTTCCAGGTACTTGTTGCCTACACACAGCGGATATTCAGCCTAAAGACTAGTGATACAACGTGGCTGTAGGTGGCAGAGTATCAGCACGGTTAGAGAACGGTACAATATTCTGGAAGTAAAGCAATGTTTTCTATGCTTGCTATGGCCGGTACACAGCGACCTGTACCCTACGTGCCATGAACCAGGGCTAGGGGTGGCCAATCAAGGTCACAAAGACCAGTGTTTCGAACACCTGGTCCTCAGGACCCCTAACAGTGCAGGTTTTCCTTATCTCCTTGCTTTAGCACAGGTGTAATCATTACTGACACAATGTAACAGATCCACAGGTGGTATAATTATATCACTGGGCACCTGGAGCACAGGTGTAGTCATCACTGACTGATACAATGTAACAGATCCACAGGTGGTATAATTATATCACTGGGCACCTGGAGCACAGGTGTAGTCATCACTGACTGACACAATGTAACAGATCCACAGGTGGTATAATTATATCACTGGGCACCTGGAGCACAGGTGTAGTCATCACTGAGTGATACAATGTAACAGATCCACAGGTGGTATAATTATATCACTGGGCACCTGGAGCACAGGTGTAGTCATCACTGAGTGATACAATGTAACAGATCCACAGGTGGTATAATTATATCACTGGGCACCTGGAAAACCTGCACTATTAGAGGTACCTGAGGACTAGGTCTGCTTGAGGATAATAGATTAAATTAAATAAATAAAAGAAAGATTCTCAAAAGTGGAAACCACCGTTAAGTTGTAAATCTGAAATACCGCTCACAGCTGACAAACGACGCCGGAGCCATCAGATAATAAATTTAAAAAATCACATGCACAGAAGTGGACAACAGTAAAACAGACATGCTGGGACTTGTAGTTTCACAACAGCTAAGGAACAAACTACATCCACATTAGAAGATACAGATGCTGAGGTGTGTGGAGGCCACGGAATTATGTTTATAGGCATCAAAGCATTTTCAAGGTTTACATATTTGTTGGAATGTAAGTGATTTACAATTGTATTTCATGTGTATTATTTAATAAAGACATTTTCACCTGCCCTTACTCTTCCCATTATGGCTTTACGTTTGAAATACATAGCAAATCTAATCAC
This sequence comes from Mixophyes australis, assembly GCA_036250195.1. Lineage (NCBI taxonomy): Eukaryota > Metazoa > Chordata > Amphibia > Anura > Limnodynastidae > Mixophyes > Mixophyes australis. Next base: position 9,312,974 of record JAVHZZ010000010.1, read on the forward strand.
ATAGGGCCTGATTCATTAACGAACGCAAGTCAATTTACCATGCGCATTTTCACTCTGCGCAGGTGCAAAACTAAGAACTGCCAAAAAGAACTGAGTTTCGTCCATGAACGACACCCACAACTACCCATGATTTGCATCCTGCAGTGTGTTATCTGTCTCAATACGGCAAGTGTCGTATACGCAGAGCGCACCTAGACCCGTATTCAACAAGAGACGCTTCTACAGATCCGCTTGTAACTGAATACAGACGTGCGTATGCCTGAATTATAGGCGTATTTATTTATTTTTTAAATGCAATTTACGTCTGTTTTGCAGACGTAAATTGCATTTTACTGATCCAGGCCCATAGCCTCTGACAGTACAGAAGGGATTAATAAAGCTGACCTCATAGGTAGGTTGAATAGATAAATATCCCTACTCATGGCGTTCTTGACCAGAGCCCCAGCGGCTGCTCCATGCTGCCAACACTCAAGCTGCGGAAAGGGGGCGTGGCAAGCGGACCAATAAAAAAAAAACACAACAGAGACTGCGGCTTCTTATTGGTCCTCCCGCACACACCCCCATCCACAGGTGAAAAGATTTACAGATGCCAGAGAACCCAAAACGGGCAGAACCCCATTAAAGACTTATTACAGCTTCCAGTTCCAGAGCTGAGCTAAGTGGTAATTGCACTTTAAATATTCTGCAACATATTAAATAAACTATTCAAACACATGACTGCAAAACTTTTATACTTTGACTTGAAGTGTACTTATAGCCTACGTACAATGGACGCAGACACTCTGCGAGTTCAGCCAATAATCACGAGAACGCAGTCTAATACCCCATTCATACTGCACAAAAATCTCGGGTTTTTGCCGGGGCGAGCTCAAACGACCCGGGTCTTGGTGCAGTATGAATGGTACAAGTCAAAAATCCTGGGTCTAAAAACCCGGGTCTTCAACCCGGGATTTATGGAGGGGTAATTCCCGGGTCGGACCCGGGTTGCCTTCACTATGAATGGTGCAACCCGGGTTTTTCAACCCGGGTTGCACAGAAAACAAGCTGATTGGCTGTCTGCCTGTCTCTGGAGGATGATGTCATCGGTGGGAGCCCGTGGAAGAAAAAAAAAACAGTCACCTTTCAATGACATCAACATTTTTCAGCCAATGAAAACTGCTCTGGTGATGACTCCCACAAATTGCCAGGGCACAGACTTGTGCAGTATGAATGGTGTCAACCCGGGAAAATACCGGGTCCGAGGTGCAGTATGAATGGTGTTTCTGAGCTGGGACGCTCCGAGCCCCGGCAAAAACCCGGCTTGAAAAACCCGGGATATTGCCAGGGCGGCACAATGAAAGCAGTATAATTCACTGCTGACAACACAGAGTCATGTGACTACCCCAAAACATGTCTGCCTCCATTGTAATGTACTTGAGTAGTACAGTCCAATAATATATGAGCAGATGACAACAAATGGATGTAAAATACTAAAGACTATTAGAGTTAAAAATATAGAAGACATGAATGACAAATGCATGGCACCAATAGAGACGTGTTAAACAAGGACACGTTGTCTTCTCTAATCAGTTGTAAGACACAGGTATTCTTAAAGGGATGATCCTCACAACCAGCTCAGTGCAGATTACACAGAAGTGAAGATTATTAATAGTCCTTATGTCCTGTTCTGTTTATTTTTGCTGTATGTTTCGCCAAGAACGTGAAGGTCACATGCAAACATGAAGGTGCACATTGACGGGAATACGTGGCCAGAATGTATTGTGACAACATCTCTCTCTCTCTCTCTTTGTAATACTGAAATAACAGGTTAGTGCATTTCCTCGTGCAAGAGGCTTAAAGGCCCAAATGCAGGAGAATATTAACCACCTGAGATGTCAGATCAGAGCATATGGAGGATACCAAACAATAAGCACTAAATGCAACAGAAAGCAGAAGATACACTAAGAAGAAAGAAAGAGGAAGTATGAGCAAAACCTACACAACACAAAATAACCATTATATCTGCATGATCACAAATGGTCTAAATGCTCATCTATGTTGCTGTCACATGAGGAGCTTGATGTCTACTTGTTGTGACAGTCAGATCAGAGTCCACCTGACATTATTGAAGACAAATGACAACAATATGTTAACAAGTTGTGTAAAGTTAATAAAGTTTTCTTTGTATTGTTTTGTTACAATGTTACCATCCTCATTAGTATCTATCCAGAGTGCTTTATACCCCCCGGGGGGGGGGGGGGGTCAGGTCACCGAAGATTGTACAAGCTGCCAAATAAAAGGTTTAGTCTGAGACCTCTCCAGGTCTCACCAGGAGCCCCCTCCAGGTGAGAGTAATGTTACTGTGATGGTGATGTCACAGCGTAGTCACACAGTCTATGTAGCAGGTTAGTGTGTGATTGGATGGTGATGTCACAGCGCAGTCACACAGTCTATGTAGCAGGTTAGTGTGTGATTGGATGGTGATGTCACAGCGCAGTCACACAGTCTATGTAGCAGGTCAGTGTGTGATTGGATGATGATGTCACAGCGCAGTCACACAGTCTATGTAGCAGGTTAGTGTGTGATTGGATGGTGATGTCACAGCGCAGTCACACAGTCTATGTAGCAGGTTAGTGTGTGATTGGATGGTGATGTCACAGCGCAGTCACACAGTCTATGTAGCAGGTTAGTGTGTGATTGGATGGTGATGTCACAGCGCAGTCACACAGTCTATGTAGCAGGTCAGTGTGTGATTGGATGATGATGTCACAGCGCAGTCACACAGTCTATGTAGCAGGTTAGTGTGTGATTGGATGGTGATGTCACAGCGCAGTCACACAGTCTATGTAGCAGGTTAGTGTGTGATTGGATGGTGATGTCACAGCGCAGTCACACAGTCTATGTAGCAGGTCAGTGTGTGATTGGATGATGATGTCACAGCGCAGTCACACAGTCTATGTAGCAGGTTAGTGTGTGATTGGATGATGATGTCACAGCGTAGTCACACAGTCTATGTAGCAGGTTAGTGTGTGATTGGATGGTGATGTCACAGCGCAGTCACACAGTCTATGTAGCAGGTTAGTGTGTGATTGGATGGTGATGTCACAGTGAGCGCAGTCACACAGTCTATGTAGCAGGTCAGTGTGTGATTGGATGGTGATGTCACAGCGCAGTCACACAGTCTATGTATCAGGTTAGTGTGTGATTGGATGGTGATGTCACAGCGCAGTCACACAGTCTATGTAGCAGATTAGTGTGTGATTGGATGGTGATGTCACAGCGCAGTCACACAGTCTATGTAGCAGGTTAGTGTGTGATTGGATGGTGATGTCACAGCGCAGTCACACAGTCTATGTAGCAGGTTAGTGTGTGATTGGATGGTGATGTCACAGCACAGTCACACTGTCTATGTAGCAGGTTAGTGTGTGATTGGATGGTGATGTCACAGCGCAGTCACACAGTCTATGTAGCAGGTTAGTGTGTGATTGGATGGTGATGTCACAGCGCAGTCACACAGTCTATGTAGCAGGTTAGTGTGTGATTGGATGGTGATGTCACAGCGCAGTCACACAGTCTATGTAGCAGGAGGTTAGTGTGTGATTGGATGGTGATGTCACAGTGCAGTCACACAGTCTATGTAGCAGGTTAGTGTGTGATTGGATGATGATGTCACAGCGCAGTCACACAGTCTATGTAGCAGGTTAGTGTGTGATTGGATGGTGATGTCACAGCGCAGTCACACAGTCTATGTAGCAGGTTAGTGTGTGATTGGATGGTGATGTCACAGCGCAGTCACACAGTCTATGTAGCAGGTTAGTGTGTGATTGGATGGTGATGTCACAGTGCAGTCACACAGTCTATGTAGCAGGTTAGTGTGTGATTGGATGGTGATGTCACAGCGCAGTCACACTGTCTATGTAGCAGGTTAGTGTGTGATTGGATGGTGATGTCACAGCGCAGTCACACAGTCTCTGTAGCAGGAGGTTAGTGTGTGATTGGATGGTGATGTCACAGCGCAGTCACACAGTCTATGTAGCAGGTTAGTGTGTGATTGGATGGTGATGTCACAGTGCAGTCACACAGTCTATGTAGCAGGTTAGTGTGTGATTGGATGGTGATGTCACAGTGCAGTCACACAGTCTATGTAGCAGGTTAGTGTGTGATTGGATGGTGATGTCACAGCGCAGTCACACAGTCTCTGTAGCAGGTTAGTGTGTGATTGGATGGTGATGTCACAGCGCAGTCACACAGTCTATGTAGCAGGTTAGTGTGTGATTGGATGGTGATGTCACAGCGCAGTCACACAGTCTATGTAGCAGGTTAGTGTGTGATTGGATGGTGATGTCATAGTGAGAGCAGTCACACAGTCTATGTAGCAGGTTAGTGTGTGATTGGATGGTGATGTCACACAGTGAGCGCAGTCACACAGTCTATGTAGCAGGTTAGTGTGTGATTGGATGGTGATGTCACAGCGCAATCACACAGTCTATGTAGCAGGTTAGTGTGTGATTGGATGGTGATGTCACAGCGCAGTCACACAGTCTATGTAGCAGGTTAGTGTGTGATTGGATGGTGATGTCATAGTGAGAGCAGTCACACAGTCTATGTAGCAGGTTAGTGTGTGATTGGATGATGATGTCACAGCGCAGTCACACAGTCTATGTAGCAGGTTAGTGTGTGATTGGATGATGATGTCACAGCGCAGTCACACAGTCTATGTAGCAGGTTAGTGTGTGATTGGATGGAGATGTCACAGCGCAGTCACACAGTCTATGTAGCAGGTTAGTGTGTGATTGGAAGGTGATGTCACAGCGCAGTCACACAGTCTATGTAGCAGGTTAGTGTGTGATTGGATGATGATGTCACAGCGCAGTCACACAGTCTATGTAGCAGGTTAGTGTGTGATTGGATGGTGATGTCACAGCGCAGTCACACAGTCTATGTAGCAGGTTAGTGTGTGATTGGATGATGATGTCACAGCGCTGTCACACAGTCTATGTAGCAGGTTAGTGTGTGATTGGAAGGTGATGTCACAGCGCAGTCACACAGTCTATGTAGCAGGTTAGTGTGTGACTGGATGGTGCTGTCACAGCGCAGTCACACAGTCTATGTAGCAGGTTAGTGTGTGATTGGATGGTGATGTCACAGCGCAGTCACACAGTCTATGTAGCAGGTTAGTGTGTGACTGGAAGGTGATGTCACAGCGCAGTCACACAGTCTATGTAGCAGGTTAGTGTGTGATTGGATGGTGATGTCACAGCGCAGTCACACAGTCTATGTAGCAGGTTAGTGTGTGATTGGATGGTGATGTCAGAGCGCAGTCACACAGTCTATGTAGCAGGTTAGTGTGTGACTGGATGGTGATGTCACAGCGCAGTCACACAGTCTATGTAGCAGGTTAGTGTGTGACTGGAAGGTGATGTCACAGCGCAGTCACACAGTCTATGTAGCAGGTTAGTGTGTGATTGGATGGTGATGTCACAGCGCAGTCACACAGTCTATGTAGCAGGTTAGTGTGTGATTGGATGGTGATGTCACAGCGCAGTCACACAGTCTATGTAGCAGGTTAGTGTGTGATTGGATGGTGATGTCACAGAGCAGTCACAGTCTATGTAGCAGGTTAGTGTGTGATTGGATGGTGATGTCACAGCGCAGTCACACAGTCTATGTAGCAGGTTAGTGTGTGATTGGATGATGATGTCACAGTGCAGTCACACAGTCTATGTAGCAGGTTAGTGTGTGATAGGATGGTGATGTCACAGCGCAGTCACACAGTCTATGTAGCAGGTTAGTGTGTGATTGGATGGTGATGTCACAGCGCAGTCACACAGTCTATGTAGCAGGTTAGTGTGTGATTGGATGGTGATGTCACAGTGAGCGCAGTCACACAGTCTATGTAGCAGGTTAGTGTGTGATTGGATGATAATGTCACAGCGCAGTCACACAGTCTATGTAGCAGGTTAGTGTGTGATTGGATGATAATGTCACAGCGCAGTCACACAGTCTATGTAGCAGGTTAGTGTGTGATTGGATGGTGATGTCACAGAGCAGTCACAGTCTATGTAGCAGGTTAGTGTGTGATTGGATGGTGATGTCACAGCGCAGTCACACAGTCTATGTAGCAGGTTAGTGTGTGATTGGATGATGATGTCACAGTGCAGTCACACAGTCTATGTAGCAGGTTAGTGTGTGATAGGATGGTGATGTCACAGCGCAGTCACACAGTCTATGTAGCAGGTTAGTGTGTGATTGGATGGTGATGTCACAGCGCAGTCACACAGTCTATGTAGCAGGTTAGTGTGTGATTGGATGGTGATGTCACAGCGCAGTCACACAGTCTATGTAGCAGGTTAGTGTGTGATTGGATGGTGATGTCACAGCGCAGTCACACAGTCTATGTAGCAGGTTAGTGTGTGATTGGATGATAATGTCACAGCGCAGTCAGACAGTCTATGTAGCAGGTTAGTGTGTGATTGGATGATGATGTCACAGTGAGCGCAGTCACACAGTCTATGTAGCAGGTTAGTGTGTGATTGGATGGTGATGTCACAGCGCAGTCACACAGTCTATGTAGCAGGTTAGTGTGTGATTGGATGGTGATGTCACAGTGCAGTCACACAGTCTATGTAGCAGGTTAGTGTGTGATTGGATGGTGATGTCACAGTGCAGTCACACAGTCTATGTAGCAGGTTAGTGTGTGATTGGATGGTGATGTCACAGCGCAGTCACACAGTCTATGTAGCAGGTTAGTGTGTGATAGGATGGTGATGTCACAGCGCAGTCACACAGTCTATGTAGCAGGTTAGTGTGTGATTGGATGGTGATGTCACAGCGCAGTCACACAGTCTATGTAGCAGGTTAGTGTGTGATTGGATGGTGATGTCACAGTGCAGTCACACAGTCTATGTAGCAGGTTAGTGTGTGATTGGATGGTGATGTCACAGTGAGCGCAGTCACACAGTCTATGTAGCAGGTTAGTGTGTGATTGGATCGTGATGTCACAGCGCAGTCACACAGTCTATGTAGCAGGTTAGTGTGTGATTGGATGGTGATGTCACAGCGTAATCACACAGTCTATGTAGCAGGTTAGTGTGTGATTGGATGGTGATGTCACAGTGCAGTCACACAGTCTATGTAGCAGGTTAGTGTGTGATTGGACGGTGATGTCACAGCGCAGTCACACAGTCTATGTAGCAGGTTAGTGTGTGATTGGATGATAATGTCACAGCGCAGTCACACAGTCTATGTAGCAGGTTAGTGTGTGATTGGATGATGATGTCACAGTGAGCGCAGTCACACAGTCTATGTAGCAGGTTAGTGTGTGATTGGATGATAATGTCACAGCGCAGTCACACAGTCTATGTAGCAGGTTAGTGTGTGATTGGATGGTGATGTCACAGTGCAGTCACACAGTCTATGTAGCAGGTTAGTGTGTGATTGGATGGTGATGTCACAGTGCAGTCACACAGTCTATGTAGCAGGTTAGTGTGTGATTGGACGGTGATGTCACAGCGCAGTCACACAGTCTATGTAGCAGGTTAGTGTGTGATTGGATGGTGATGTCACAGCGCAGTCACACAGTCTATGTAGCAGGTTAGTGTGTGATAGGATGGTGATGTCACAGCGCAGTCACACAGTCTATGTAGCAGGTTAGTGTGTGATTGGATGGTGATGTCACAGCACAGTCACACAGTCTATGTAGCAGGTTAGTGTGTGATTGGATGGTGATGTCACAGTGAGCGCAGTCACACAGTCTATGTAGCAGGTTAGTGTGTGATTGGATGGTGATGTCACAGCGCAGTCACACAGTCTATGTAGCAGGTTAGTGTGTGATTGGATGGTGATGTCACAGCGCAGTCACACAGTCTATGTAGCAGGTAAGTGTGTGATTGGACGGTGATGTCACAGCGTAGTCACACAGTCTATGTAGCAGGTTAGTGTGTGATTGGATGGTGATGTCACAGCGTAATCACACAGTCTATGTAGCAGGTTAGTGTGTGATTGGATGGTGATGTCACAGTGCAGTCACACAGTCTATGTAGCAGGTTAGTGTGTGATTGGACGGTGATGTCACAGCGCAGTCACACAGTCTATGTAGCAGGTAAGTGTGTGATTGGACGGTGATGTCACAGTTGTGTTCTGATTTTATAGGTGCATTTATAAAATTACTTTGTAAAAGAAACAGCTACAATATAGGGATGTATGATGATGATGGGGACGGGGGGGGGGGGGGGGGTGTATTGGAAAAAACTTGTTTTGTTATTCACAATAAATGCCCCCATGGGTGATGCTGCTGGGGGCTCAGGGCCACAACATCATGTTACTCTCCAGGATGGAGACAGACCAACATCAGTATTATAATGAGAGTTGTTTGTTTTAATGAAGTAGAAATGAAGATGTGTTTTCCTGGTGTCTGCATGTGGTGCAATCAGCAGGTCATTAAGGAGTGACAGCAGGATATTGGGGGGTCACACTGCACATTATGGGGGGGTCACACTGCACATTATTGGGGGTGACATCTGTATATTGGGGGTCACACTGCACATTATTGGGGGTGACATCTGTATATTGGGGGTCACACTGCACATTATTGGGGGGTCACACTGCACATTATTGGGGGGTGACAGCTGTATATTGGGGGATCACACTGCACATTATTGGGGGTGACATCTGTATATTGGGGGGTCACACTGCACATTATTGGGGGGGTCACACTGCACATTATTGGGGGTCACACTGCACATTATTGGGGGTGACAGCTGTATATTGGGGGGTCACACTGCACATTATTAGGGGGGTCACACTGCACATTATTGGGGGGGTCACACTGTACATTATTTTTGGGGTGACAGCAGGGTGTTGGGGGTCACACTGCACATTATTGGGGCAGCAGGGTATTGGGGGGGTCCCATTAAGGTGTTGAGTGGTCACATTAGGGTGTTGGTGAATCACATGTCCGCTGTCTGTCCCCTCCTCACAGACACACTGTTACACCCCATGTGCAGGGCGCAGGCTCCGCCTCCCCCCGGGTTACCTTGTTCTGCTCTTGCTCCAGTCGGGTCACCTCCGGGGTGTTGTGCTGCCTCCCCCCATCCATGCCCTCCATGCTCCGGAGCTCACCCCGCTCCTGGCTCCGCCTCCTCCAGCCCCTCTCTCCGGGGCGGACATCTACCAGTTACCGCGTCACCTCCCGCGAGATGTCCGAGATCCCGGAGTCACCGTGGGGGGGGGGGGGGGGGGAGATATACTGTATCCTGCTGCCCGACAGTGTACCCGGTACTGTACCCACTGCCTGACACCCCCACACTGCACTGTACCCACTGCCTGACACTGTACCCAGCGCTGTACCCACTGCCTGACACCCCTACACTGTACCCACTGCCTGACACCCCCACACTGCACTGTACCCACTGCCTGACACCCCCCACACTGCACCCAGCGCTGTACCCACTGCCTGACACCCCCACACTGCACTGTACCCACTGCCTGACACTGTACCCAGCGCTGTACCCACTGCCTGACACTGTACCCAGCGCTGTACCCACTGCCTGACACCCCCACACTGCACTGTACCCACTGCCTGACACCCCCACACTGCACCCAGCGCTGTACCCACTGCCTGACACCCCCACACTGCACCCAGCGCTGTACCCACTGCCTGACACCCCCACAGTGTACCCAGCACTGTACTCACTGCCTGACACCCCCACAGTGTACCCAGCGCTGTACCCACTGCCTGACACCACCATACTGTACCCAGCGCTGTACCCACTGCCTGACACCCCCACAGTGTACCCAGCACTGTACTCACTGCCTGACACCCCCACACTGCACCCAGCGCTGTACCCACTGCCTGACACCCCCACACTGCACCCAGCGCTGTACCCACTGCCTGACACCCCCACACTGCACCCAGCGCTGTACCCACTGCCTGACACCCCCACACTGCACCCAGCGCTGTACCCACTGCCTGACACCCCCACACTGCACCCAGCGCTGTACCCACTGCCTGACACCACCATACTGTACCCAGCGCTGTACCCACTGCCTGACACCCCCACAGTGTACCCAGCACTGTACTCACTGCCTGACACCCCCACACTGCACCCAGCGCTGTACCCACTGCCTGACACCACCATACTGTACCCAGCACTGTACTCACTGCCTGACACCCCCACACTGCACCCAGCACTGTACCCACTGCCTGACACCCCCACATTGTACCCAGCGCTGCACCCACTGCCTGACACCCCCACACTGCACCCAGCACTGTACCCACTGCCTGACACTGTACCCAGCACTGTACCCACTGCCTGACACCTCCACACTGCACCCAGCACTGTACTCACTGCCTGATACTGCACCCAGCACTGTACCCACTGCCTGACACCCCCACACTGCACCCAGCACTGTACCCACTGTCTGATATTGCACCCAGCACTGTGCCCACTGCCTGACACCCCAGCACTGTACCCACTGCCTGACACTGTACCCACTGCCTGACACCCCCACACTGCACCCAGCACTGTACCCACTGCCTGACACCCCCACACTGCACCTAGCACTGTACCCACTGCATGACACCCCCACACTGCACCCAGCACTGTACTCACTGCCTGATACTGCACCCAGCACTGTACCCACTGCCTGACACCCCCACACTGGACCCAGCACTGTGCCCACTGCCTGGCACTGTACCCACTGCCTGACACCCCCACACTGCACCCAGCACTGTACTCACTGCCTGATACTGCACCCAGCACTGTACCCACTGCCTGACACCCCCACACTGCACCCAGCACTGTACCCACTTCCTGACAGTGCACCCAGCACTGTACCCACTGCCTGACACTGCACCCAGCACTGTATCCACTGCCCGACAGTGTACCCACTGCCTGACACTGCACCCAGCACTGTACTTACTGCCTGACACTGCACCCAGCACTGTACTCACTGCCCGACACTGCACCCAGCACAATAACACTATCAGGCACACACCACATCCGGCACTGTAACCAATTTATAGCAAAAACACTGATCAAGCTGGCAGACACTGCTGTACAGCACAGCTCACTACACTACACTGTAACATGTTGCCCACAAATGTAAGGTTATGTGTCTTCTGCCACATGTGCCAACAACCTCTCTTATTTCAAGACTCTGAAGTTGACGTCTCTGGGGTAGGTTAATGGCAATTTTTAAGCCAAAGTGACTTTTCTGAATTAAAAAGTTCACCTGTGTAAATCACTGTGATTGTGATAACATCCTCAGTATGGATTATGTTAGGTTAATTAATGCTACTGATACTTTTATATCCATAGGATCTTCCTAGACCACCATTGTTTCAGTTATAGTGCACGCAGTGCGCCATGGGGACAGAACGCACCAGAATTAGGACAAATGTTCTGTAGCTCCATACATGTCATTTACAGTAGTATACAATGATTACATAATACATTATTAGGTTATACATAACAATACAAAGACCAGACATCGACTAGATAACAGATAACTGGGTAATGCTGATCAGGTTATTTACAGGACAGTGACAGAGCGATGGTAATATCCTACATGATATAGGCCTGAGCTCAGGTAGACAGGTCTATGGAAGCAGCCTAGGGGTACTGAGGGTGATGGAGAGTAGAAGAACCTGAGGAAAGGGGGGTGGCTGCCTGTGAGCGTTACATTCTATAGGGAAGGAAACGACACAAATAGGGTGGCAAGGAGTGGGGGTGATGACAGAGGAGTTAGGAGGAGGGCTGTTAGGTTTGAATCAAGTAATTAGTTTAAAGGGCACCCCTGGAGCCTTGGAGAGTACAGGCTAATCTGATAGGGCGTTCCACAAGTGGGGAGCAGCCTGGGTGACGTCCTGGAGGTGGTGGTGGAAAGAGGTAATGTGTGGTAGTGAGGCGGTGATCATTGGCAGAGCGCAAGGAGTGTGGGTAGAGATGAGGTTGGAAATGGGAGTGGGGGTTGGTTAAGGGCTTTATTGGTGTGGAGTTTAAATTGAACTCTGTAGGCCACGGGGAGCCAACGTAGCAACTGGCAAAGAGAGATGGCAGGGACGGCGTCAGGAGAGAAAAATAGGGCGGGCAGCAGCATTCAGTATACGCTGAAGAGGGGCACGTTGGGCCTAGAGGGGAGGCGGTTACAGTAATCGGGGACGGATCTTAGACATGTTCCGCAGATGGAAGCAGCAGGATTTAAATGTGAAGGAGGAGTCAAGGATGACCACTAGGCAGCGGAGTAGAGCAGTGTTTCCCACACCCAGACCTCATGGCCCCCTAACAGTGCATGTTTTCCATATCTCCCTGCTGGAGCACAGGTGTAGTCATTACTGAGTGATACAATGTAACAGGTGGTATAATTATATCACTGGGCACCTGGAGCACAGGTGTAGTCATCACTGAGTGATACAATGTAACAGATCCACAGGTGGTATAATTATATCACTGCTCACCTGGAAAGGTGCAAAATGCAAATCCTGCACACCCCCCCCCCCCCCCCCTCTCTTTAATCCGTAATTAACAAGATTAGGGGGTATATTTACTAAACTGCGGGTTTGAAAAAGTAAAGATGTTGCCTATAGCAGCCAATCAGATTCTAGCTGTCATTTATTTATTGCACTCTACAAAATGACAGCTAGAATCTGATTGGTTGCTATAGGCAACATCTTTACTTTTTCAAACGCGCAGTTTAGTAAATATACCCCCTAGGAACTCTTGAATGGCAGCTTTGACACCTCTTTGGTCTCAGTGTTATGGACACAAATCCCTAAGACCCCTGAGTATTATACCAAAAGAACAACAACAAAAAAACAACAAAATACTTTTCAAATAATCTTTAATTGAATAAACGATTCCACAAAACCCCAGTTCACAACTTTATTAAATAGTAAATAAAATATTTTCTTCATCCGTCACTGATAAACTGGTGGAAAAAATCCCACACTTGTCGCTTGTGATTTGCTGGCGGTAAAGGGGGATCCTGACTTTCATCATTTCAATTTGCTCGTCCACCGTGAGCAGGTAAGCCTAGTGAGCAACAGCTTTCAGGAGTTGTTTTATTAAAGCTTATTTGAAAGTCGTGTATGTGTATTTTTTTCCTTTTTACGTTTCTGATCAAATGCAGCACGGCGGCTCAGTGGTTAGCACTTCTGCCTCACAGTGCAGGGGTCATGAGTTCGATTCCCGACCATGGCCTTATCTGTGTGGTTTTTGTATATTCTCCCCGTGTTTGCCTGGGTTTCCTCCGGGTGCAGGGACGGATTAAGAGAATGGAGGCCCCTGGGCTAAGGGGGCCTCCATTCCCCCGTGAGGGCCCCCCTCCCCGTTATCTGAGCCACCCCCCCAAGGCACTTACCTCCTTCTCCTGGCATTGCTGTCCTTCTCCGGCACGCTGTACGCTCTTTACTGAGGAGATCTCATGAGAGTGAGACTCACGAGATCTCCTCAGTAAGGAGTCTACAGCGTGCCGGGGAAGGACCGCATTTAAGGTGCTCAGCAGCATTGATCGCGGCGCGGGCGCCCCCGACCGATCAATACTGCTGCTGAGCACTTTCAAGGGCCCCCTGGATGCCCGGGGCCCCTGGGCTGTAGCCCAGTTAGCCCTAGGGTTAATCCCGCCCTGTCCGGGTGCTCTGGTTTCCTCCCACACTCCAAAAACATACAGGAAGGTTAATTGGCTGCTATGAATTTGCCCTAAGACTCTCTCGGTCTGTGTGTGTATGTTGGGGGATTTAGACTGTAATTCAATGGGGCAGGGACTGATGTCAGTGAGTTCTCTGTACAGCGCTGTGGAATTAGTGGCGCTATATAAATGAATGATGATGATGAACAGCGGTACTAGAGAACGCAGTCCATTATACTGGGGTCTCCTACTAAGATAGCTAACGGCCATCCTAGCGCTGTAAAGTGCGACAGGGTGTCACGTTCAACTATCACAGGGGACAACAACAGATGTGACTCCGGCTCTATTCTTGAAATGTAAGTGATTGTTTTGTCTCTTCGTAAATGTCCTCATCCCACTAAGCACTTGTATAAATATTGGTGTTTAAAGATAACTGCGCTGTACCACTGCCCTGCTCACAAAGCATTCTGCAGCCTGAATCCCGCACGGCATTCTCAGACCGGATAATTATAGCTTTCCATATATAACATTTGAAAGAACACTAGTCCCTATTAATGTGCCTGTCACAAGATCAGTATGTCCCATAAATCTCTCATCCGCTGACCCTAAATCCTGGCACTTGGGGGTATCACTAGATTAGAGAGGACAGCGTTAACTATCACATATTACTGGACCCCCAGGAGGGAATATGATCAGAATTAAAAATGATCTACCTCCAGATTATTGACTGATTAATGTCACCTCTCACGCGGACATTTATAGCAACTCTCTGCTGACTTTGTGATGCAGATGGAGCAGTTTGTATTATTACCTTAAAGAGAGATACCGGCAGATTAGTCTGACCGTAGTCAGTATAGTATGAGACAATGTAAAGGAACAGTTATCGACTGAGAGTCTTTACAGGGAAATCAGCTTCGAATATTGCATTGATCTTGTAATTTTCGTTCCAGTTAATAGATAGCACAGCTAGCCGTCTCCTGGCATCACACGATTACTTTGCTGCAAATAAACCCATTTTTGTCAATGGTATTATGGGCAAAAAAGATGGCTGGGAAGATTATTGCAGAGTGTGGATTATTACATGTCTACTTTTGTTCTTGTCATTATTTATAAAATGTCCATTCTTTCCTTTAGTACACATTTTACCATGTCTTATTGTATGTAGTCCCTTTTAGAGTGGCTCTATATGCTTCTTTTACCCTCTTGTGATTAGGGTTGTCTATATTTCTTATATGTAGATATTCTACTTCACTGCTCTCCACCTATCAATTCCCGCCTGTCGGGGATTCACATAAATGATTTCACATTTGAGTAAAGTGAGTTTTATCTATTTCAGTGGGACAATCCTGATTTTAGGGCTTTGTCCCGCGGGTGGGAATGTTGGGGGAAGTTAGGTATGTAATGGGCAGCCATGCACTATACAGTCCTCTGGAGGCATGACCACGCCCTCAGAGGTGAGTCATGACCACGCCCTCATAGGTGGGGTATGACCACGCCCTCAGAGGGGAGGCATGCCCAGGCCCTCAGAGGGGAGGCATGCCCAGGCCCTCATAGGTGGGGCATGATCACGCACTCATAGATGGGGCATGACCAGGCCTTCAGAGGTGAGGCATGACCACGCCCTCAGAGGTGTGGCATGACCACGCCCTCAGAGGGGAGGCATGACCAGGCCCTCAGAGGTGGGGCATGAACGGATGTTGTACACACCAGGCTAGCGCTCCAGAAGTGTCTGGTACACACCTGGGGGCGTCGCCATGCCTAACTGTGACATAACCATGCCCCTTTTCAGGTACGAGCACTCGCGTCCTGATTAGAGGGCTGTTGTGTCATATGTCATATACTGCTCTGTGATACCGCACGCTGTCATGTGACCATGCTCTCTAACATTCCAAATGGGCAAAGATGGATTTCATATATATAAGCACCATTAAGCAGCCTTAACTAAAGGGGAACGCCAAAAAAAAAGTAACTTTTAATCCAGTTGTTCCTGTCCCCAACTGGCAGCATCCTGAGCCCCCACCAGCACCTGTACTGAATGATTCTCCAGCTTTGTCCTAGAGAGAGACGCTGATTGGACAGAGCAGAGGCTCCGACAGAGGACAAATAACACTTTGACGCTTCTGTTCCCTGCTATTGGCATCTTTTGACTTTTCAGACACCGTTGAACAGATGTGATGTGCCTATAGCCGCCCAGCCTTTCACTGCAGTGCCTCCCATACACATTATTAAAGTTCACTGCATTCGCGAGCAGCGCTTTTGATTTGTAATGTCATTTATGACTGCGAGAAAGCCGTAAATTTCTTTCCTAATTCTCCGTGCGCCCTCCGTATGTTCAATCCTGTAAAGAAATAATTCCGATTCCATTTGAGATGCATTTAACAAAAGTTTCCTGGCATCGTATGACTGTTGTCAGTGTCAGTTAAACTAGACTTATAATATCTTTTGGGCAGATTCGGGGATATGTTATGATTAAGATTAAAGCTCCAACACCCCCATCCCCCCCCCCCCCCCACTCACACACACACTACTCAAGCTAAAGGTATTTACAGGGTAACAGCTCAACCAATCTTGTACTTAGAAATTGTGGGTGGAGTTATGTAAATTGGTCTGTTATTTAAATATCACATTTGCACATTCACTGGAGATGTTCAATAGGGAACGGTTGGGGGGGCGTGGCCATGATTTTTGTAATGCTGACTGGCGCTGGGGCCACAATGACGAGATTTGCATCATAAGGTCTTGGACTGGTGACGAGAGAAAAGCAGGATACGGGAGGTTGGGAAGCTCTCCCTGGCATGCATTAGATCTCCCTGAAATTCTGGAGTCTCCCAGACATTCCGGGATAGACAAACGTGCTTTAAGTTAATAACTTTGGCTGTATATACAAACTGTCTTGTGAGTAGTTTCCTGCTATATTAGGACACACAACTCTAGTTTGACAGTAAAATACAAAAAAGTGTAAAATTACCCCAAACTTCAAGTCAAGTTATATTTGCTTATTAAACAGTTTGTGCCAGCATGGAAATAGTCTATATATGATGGTGTTTCAATGACAAACCATGAACGTAAAATGAAAGACAATGTTGACTTGAGGGGGGGGGGGGAGAATAATTAAACTTATCCGTAGCTATATACCCATTGTCCTGATATTGATGGGGATGATACTCAGACATTAAAATGGTTATAACCTAGAAAAAAGTGGGCGGGGATATGGGCAGAGATGGACGTATTGTGACGGGTTTCGGGAGGACTGTGGGCAGGGCTTATTTTTGCCCTGATGATGTTTTCTGAAATTGTTTTAAAGGTATATTACCTGAGCAAACATATCCATCTCCCCATATACAGTATTTTGTAACTGTTGAATAAAACACTGTATTTACGTAAGCTTTGTAGTGTCAAATGTAGACAATAGGCATATTGAAATGAATTCTCAAACTGCGTCATTAAGCCCCTCCCCCTGCCCCCTTCTTTTCCTACCTCACCTCCATATCTCCCAGAAGCTCTGTCTATATTTATTTCATTTGAACACTGCAATAATCTATTTATTTACTTAACTCTGAATCTCTATATTTGCTTGCTATTTATATAACCCTGTAATCAATATTTACTTTACTTAATATTATTAAATAACTGTGCATTTTGCAATCAATATTTACTTCACTTATTATTATACAACTGTACAATCTATATTTACTTTATGATCTTACGCTGCATACTCTACACTGCAATCTGATACCTTCAGTACTACGCTATGTTACACTTCTATTGGTCCTACTATATTTCTCACTTAAACACAAATAAAGCAATCTTGCCTACTTTTCAAACTTCTCCGGGAGATCCTGGAGGAGAAGCCATGTGACTAGGAAATCATCATCATCATCACCATTTATTTATATAGCGCCACTAATTCCGCAGCGCTGTACAGAGAACTCACTCACATCAGTCCCTGCCCCATTGGAGCTTACAGTCTAAATTCCCTGACATACAGACAGACAGACTAGGGTCAATTTGTTAGCAACCAATTAACCTACCAGTATGTTTTTGGAGTGTGGGAGGAAACCGGAGCACCCAGAGGAAACCCACGCAAACACGGCTTAGTGATGCAAAATTGTGTCCTTAAGACCCGCCCCCATCACCTCCTAACTTATCATTAGGACGCATTAGTGCAACAGGAGACTCCGAGTCTATGACTGTCGCGGTAGAAGACGATGATTAGGAAGGTTGCATAGAAAGATTCCTATTCGAACATCTGTATTGTATCATCGCGGATCCCGAGTTTTCGTTGTGACATAAATTAGCAGAAAATAAGCAACTTGAGTTATAGCCCAGTAATAAATGAGTGTATTAGTTATTATTTGTCTTCGTTTTGACTGTAATAATAACAGTTTAAACATTTCAAAGGCATATATAGATGTATGTTTTTTAATCATATAACAAACAATGTATGTCCCTTTAATAGTTTACATATTTGATAACCAGTTATCATTCTATTTAACACATTCAGTAACAGGTCCTGGAAAGTGTCTCAGCACTTAGTGGGTTAATAATTACAACATTTAAACAGCAACATAAAATAATAATTCAGATGCACCTTTAACATTTAATATAAACATATATAGCTGTGATTTGCTAGAGGCCAGGGATAGAGGAGGAGGGTCGGATACTCTCCACCTACTCAGAAAACCCCAGTCACCCTTTAATTGTTGATTATCTTATTTTCAGGCAACAGAAATAATAGAGGAAGCAAAGTCCGTGGGTGAGAGGAATACAAAGGTGGGGATAAAGATTTCTATAAAACATAAATTAGCACTATGGAAACGAGAACTGTCATATAATTAACATAAGATAACAATAAAACATGTTTTGAAGTTTGAGACAAACAGATAATAATGTGCCTTCATCTCAGTGTAAGAAGAGGCAATCAATTCATCTTAAAGCTGGCTGCACGCATACAGGCCCCCCAAAAAAAAATTATGTTCAATCAAAATACTATTTGGTCTTCGTTCAAAGTGTAAAAAGTGGTCAGGTGTAAAAGTGGAAGATTGCAACGCAAACATTCTTTTTCGATGTCACATGACTACGTTACGCAGTTGCTCCTTTTTTGGGGGGGAAGTGCATGGAGTGCAAAAAGTTTGTAAAAGGCAAAGGGAGGAGTTGGTCAGGATAGTTTCCTAAAATGTTTGGAAAATATTTGATATTTTTTCTTTCGAATGAGGGATAACACTTTAAAGACAAGGAATTTGCTGCCGACATACCACATTGCACTGCAGAGGGGTGCAAGTGCAGACATTTATTTTGCATGTAGAGCATGTTCCTGCGTTCTGAACACACACATAATGACCAGCTCTATAATTACACTGCTATCCCATGCCCTCCTCACACATATAAATCAGGCTTTGTATTATATATTCTGCAGCACAAAATGTTTTTTTTTCCTAGGTGCAAATGTTTATTACCTGTGGATTGGATTGTTCCTAACTCAGATCCAAGGTCATAGGCAAACCGAAGGGGGGGGGGGGGGGATGGGGGGGGGGGGGGGGGGGGGGGTTTCCTAGTGCTTGGAAACCCCCTCCAAGCCTGGGGCACTGTATAATTGAGGTGGCTGGACCGTGTCCCCGCTTTACACGGCTCTGCTTGAAAAGGGAGAGCTGTGTGCACCTAACAGTAGTGCACGCAGCATTGCCCATGTATAATATAGGGATAGGAAGAGTTGGAGAGCAGCCAAGCACTGTCTAATATTATAGCCACGCCCCCATCCATGCTGGTCACGCCCACTGGCGGCGTGGTGTGGAAACCCCCCTCTACAAATCCTGCGTTTGTCCCTGAAGGTGTTCATGTATCCCGACCCTAATTCTATGTAACATAAACATTTATGTAAGACAATAGGGGAAACCGCTCCGGGGCACAAAGCTGAAGGGGGGGGTGCAGTTTATAAATATTTTAGGTTCATTTGGTTAAAATTGCGGGTTAGAGGGGGGGGGCAATATTTTTCTCTCCCACAAATCGCTAAAATTTTAAGTTACGGCTTTGCCATACGTTCTGCTACTATGATTACAGAGATGACTAACGCTAGAGGTGGTGTGATAGCACAATGCTTACAAAATAATATACACAGGCCAAAATAATCCCTAGAGGACCGAGGATCTTCAGATCTCCAACATACAACTTAGATGACAAAGATTTTCTAATAAAATTCAACAAAGTCCTTGACAACTTTTCCTTTAAACTAATGGAATTATTAATCAAAAACAGACACGATACTCTAAAAGAAGATTAACACTGAAGTCAAGGACATTGAAGCAAATCTACAACCCTTAAGCAACATGGAATAATTCATAAATGTATAATCACTAACCATAATTAAACTAAATAATTTAGAAAATTATTTCTGTCTCAATAAACAAAACAAAATAAAATTATCAACAATATGCAAGGCTACAAAACAAACTCAAGGAATTGTGCAACAAAAACAAAGGAATATATAGCCACTCAAAAGAACACACTAAATAAGGGGTACATTTTTCATACCAAGCAACCAATCAGATTCTAGCTATCATTTATTAGCCTGAACTGGGCAAATTGTAGCTAGAATTTGATTGGTTGCTATAGGCAACACCTTCACTTTTCCCTTTTGAAAGTTTGATGAATCTACCCCCCTTGAGAATAGATATATTTCTCACACCAACTTAACATACCAACACAAGAAACAAGAGTTACGAAATACAAAACATTGAACAATTTAAACTTTGAACTACACATTGATAAAGACCCAGCGTATTACAGAACAGCAGCTACAGAGACTTCCATAAAAAGGTGTCCAGCAAAACAAATTTCAAATATAAAACACCACTGACCCAATACAATTCATAAAATAAGAGAAAGCTACCAGCCTACAATGACAGCTTAATAGAATCAAACAAATAGAAAAATAGGAACCTTTTTATTTGAATCAACTCGCACCAATCACAAACCACAAGAAACACAACACATTTTAAGCTTCTTAAACAGGAAACCCCCACATAGGAGAAAAAGACAACTCGTGCAAAACCAGGAACTAGAGAAGGAACTAGAGCTACAAATAACCAAAAATAAAGAAATACAACAAGAGGGTATTTCAACCTCTGTTCCTTCCATCTGCAAAATCCACACAAATCAGTACTAAATAAAAGTTTAAAATTCGTCTCCCATAACACATCAAATTTGACATTTAGCTATAAAAAAAAAATCTATAAAAAAACCCCTCTTTCTAAAACAGAAAAGATCTCTACAAAATAGTAATGAAAATAACAAAAGAAAGGCAAGATTTGGAATATAGACACACAATTGTTTAAAAACAAAAAAGAAATTCAATTTATTCCCAGCCCCATGAAAACTCATTAACTAGAAGCATTTATAAATTTTTGGCGACAATCTGCAATCATTAAATAACCAAAACTTAAAAAACAACTGAGAAGTTGTCATCAAGGCAACTGATAAAGAAAGAAGGATAGCCATCCTAAAATAGAGCAGACTGCAAATACAACATCAACATACCAGCCATCTACAGATACAATTCATGTTCTGAGCCTACCAAGTCAAGTAAATTGGAAGGACATCTTCATACTAGCAACATGTGACGTCGATCACTATACACCTGTATTGACCAGCAACTAGGAAGTACAAATGTATTCCCACATACTGATAAACAATGTTACAAAACACAAGCAGACTTCATAATAGAAATCTCTAAAAACATCCTTTGACGCTA
This sequence comes from Mixophyes australis, assembly GCA_036250195.1. Classification (NCBI taxonomy): domain Eukaryota; kingdom Metazoa; phylum Chordata; class Amphibia; order Anura; family Limnodynastidae; genus Mixophyes; species Mixophyes australis. Next base: position 9,334,329 of record JAVHZZ010000010.1, read on the forward strand.
TTTCTTATAGTTTAATTGTAACTTTTTCAATCAAGTACAAGGAACAGCCATGGGCACCATATTAACACCTAGCTATGCAACCTATTTATGGCTAGGTTGGAAGAGGACAAAATCTGGCATATCAACCCACATAGTCTGGGCACTGTCCTTTGGCATTGTAATACCAATGATATCCTAATCATCTGTAAAGGTACAGCAAAAAACTTAAAAGACTTTATGAACTACATCAACAAACACAATCTAAGATTTTCAGACCTTACTTTTGACATAAAGACCAAGGCATATTCTTAGAGCTGGAAATCACAATAACAGACAACACAACACACACAAAAACTTACCATAAGCCTGTAGAGAGCAATTACTACATTCCTGTGAATAGCAACCCACATCCGAAACTGGCTAAACAGCATTCTATGTGGCCAATTCAAAAGAATAAGAAGCCATCACACTAACCAGGAAACATACATAACGAGGAACCACCTTAAAATATAAATTCTTTGATCACAAACACATCAATATACAATTAGAGACAAACAATTGTCTTACAGGCTTCCAAAAAATACACAAATATCCAAATCATCACCAAAGAAACCACCTCATCAAACCCTTTCAAAATAAATATCTAGGAAACACCGGCCTCTTCTTCGAAACCTTAAAGGGATCATTACTGATTAAACTACAGTATAAAGGCACAAAAGCACCAAATTCCAAAAATAAACTTGTTACAAGTTTCTGCATAACACAAGTAACAAACTGTTGAGCCCCATACATAGCGTTTCAAACCACTTTGTAACAATCCACAACAAAGACCCATCACAACTATCCTTATGGGATCGAAACTTCAATAAATTTTGGAAAGGGGGCAAATCGATCAAAAATCTCACAAGATGAGGAAAGATGGATACAAAATAGGAACACCACAAAGATTACATTTTCACGCAACCACAAATCATCATAGACTAACAAACCGCACTTTCAACTACCACTATATATAATTTTATATATCCCAAACAGTGGGGTCCTGTGCAGGATATATATCCCTATAGTTTTATTAGTTGGGGATGGGGGATTATTGTAAAAATAAGTTTAGATGAAGATGGACCAGAGCTTTCATTGTATTGTACTTGACAATTGATTTTTTTGTATGTTATTTTCCTGGCCTCCACTGTTTCCCCAGGACACCCTACCGAAGTAATGGTACCTAGTATGCTAATTGCTAAACTGGGCTATGCTCTGTCTCTCCAGCTCAACATCTCCTCTACAGTTCTCTAGAAAAGTAAGGAGTGTTGGAACCGATGCAACGCAGGAGGGGAGGTGGCTCTAGAGAGGCAGATCTAGGCCGACGTAGGCAATTAGCATACTGGGTGCAGTTACTTAAATAAAATGACATACTTAGTTATTCACAGTGAAATTTGGAGCACTTGGATATGGAAATGAGTTGGGAATATTAGAACAGAGCAAATTGTCTTGGATGAAATGTTCCATGGGAGGTGTGATATTCTGATATCCTGTGATATAAACACCAATTACTTTGTGTCTTATAGAATGCACAAAATATTTCAACTGCAGGCCTGCAACGAGCAGGAAATTCAAATTGGTGGGATTGGGTGCTATGTAGCGAAGGCTGCTTCTGATTGGATACATGACAAAACCATTAGGCTCCACCTTTGCTAGACACTTGTCCTGAGAAGTCTATGTTTTCCTAGATCAGGCTTGGCTAACCTGTGGCGCTTCAGGTGTTTGTGAAACTACAAGTCCCAGCATGCTTTGCCAATATATAGCAGCTTATTGCTGGAAGGGTATGCTGGGACTTGTAGTTTCACAACACCTGGAGTGCCACAGGTTAGCCAAGCCTGTCCTAGATGCTCCAGTCCTTCTTAGAGCTAGGTTACACATGCAGCTTTAATTGTATGATAGATCGCATCGGACAGGCCAGATGACTTGAATTATTCAATTATTTTGAAGATACAGATTGACTATTGTTTTTCTTAATATTTAACAACATTTGTGTTACCGGCATCTCAAGAAAACTGAGAACATTGCAAGCAGAAGTATATATTCAATAGTATGAAATCTGCAGCATGCACCTGTATCTAGTTAACAATCAATGATAATGTCAAAGAAATGTTTAAATATATTCCGTAATTAAAGGTCAAGGGGGAATAAGCCAGTTTAGATTTGTATGCAGTTTACATTTCATATACAGTTATGTCACTATAATATGCATCTCGGTTTGTGGAATAATGAATACATATTTATAGACCTTTTTTTAGAATCCTTTATTGGTTTTTTTTATTTAAATTTTCCAGCAACACAAGAAAAAAATAGGGAGGGTGGAATGGAAGGTTAGTGGGAGGATGTGGGGATTAAATTTAGGAGACAGGATACAAAAATATATTACATTATACTAGGGATGTGCACCGGCCACTTTTCGTGTTTTGGGTTTTGGATTCTGATTACCTTCAGGTTTTGGGTTCTAATGGGTTTTGCCAAAACACCCCCTCAAGGTTTTGGGTTTTGGGTTCTGATTTTTTTTTTTTTAAAAGCATAAAAACTGCTAAAATTCAGATTGTTTTTTTTTTTTGGGGGGGGGGGGGGGGTTTCACTCCTACGCTATTATTAACCTCAATAACATTAATTTCCACTCATTTCCAGTCTATTCTGAACACCTCACACCTCACAATATTGTTTTTAGGCCAAAAGGTTGCACCAAGGTAGCTGGATGTCTAAGCTAAGCGACACAAGTGGGCGGCACAAACACGTGGCCCATCTAGGAGTGGCACTGCAGTGGCAGACAGGATGGCAGTTTGAAAAGCTAGGCCCCAAAGAGCACATAATGCAGTACCAATGGACTTATACTGCAGGATCAGTGAACGTAGTTATTATATTGCAGTACCAATGGACTTATACTGCAGGATCAGTGAACGTAGTTATTATATTGCAGTACCAATGGACTTATACTGCAGGATCAGTGAACTTCTATAGCAGTACCACTGTACTGGACACAGGACAGCACCACTGGAATAATGGCAGCACCACCACTGGACTGACCAGGACAGAACCACAGGAATGAGCAGGACAGAGGACACCACTAACACACCCTCCCTCTTCCCTGATCAATGCCCGAGTGAAGATGGCGGCAGCAAGCGGGAAATATAAAGAATCCGAATCTCGCGACATCCGACGGCGGGATTATGACGAAATGCCTCGTTTTGAGTTTTGCGATCGACGGGAATACACGAACTGTGCTCCGATCGGGCTCGGGGGGTGTTCGGGGGTGTTCGGATTTAGAAAATCCGAGCCCGCTCATCCTTACATTATACTGAATGCCCACACAATACATTCAGTACCATGTAAAATACCAGGCTTAAATCATATAAACAAAAGATACAAAAATAAGGTACAGGATAGGATTTGTACTCCCGAACCCATTACTGTAAAGACTTAGGGGAAGATTTATCAAACTTTATAAAAATTTAAAGCTGAGGAGTTGCCCATAGCAACCAGATTCTAGCTATTATTTACAAGAAAGAAACTGATTGCTAGAATTTGATTGGTTGCTACGGGCAACACTTACACTTTTAATTTTTAGAATGTTTGATAAATCTACCCCTATGTGTGTGTCTTGGGGCTGTGAGCTGTCGGCGTACTGCTTTTAAGGGCAATGATGTTCTGCTCAGCTCCCCCTTTTTCTTCAGAGACCTGTAAAAATAGGAGAACTGAATATATTCCAACAAAACAGTATCAGAATTTTGTTCCATAGCCAATAGCATAGAAAGGGGGTGGAGTTTCACAGACATCTTCTGAGCACAGACCATTAATTTAAGTTGCAGTTATTACCTGGAGAAAATTTTTGGTCTATTTAGTAAATAATTTGCCAATATATAAAACTGCTACACATTAGAAATAGGAAAACGCGCAACGCCGGGCGACCCTGCTTGTAGACTGTAAATTCAGCAAAATGCAGAATGAAGCATTTACAAATACAACACAGCATGTTAGTGAAAAGAGGGAGAGGGAAATTACAGTATGCATAGCAATCATCTTTGTAAATAATGTAAAAATTATATAAAAAGGGGGAAAAAAAATATAATAAATATTTATATCAATGATTATACTGTTAAAAGTTGCTATTTTATGATAAAAGGTTTTAAGGGTTCTGATGGGACTTTATATTGTACATATGCATGTGCGTATATTGCAGTGTGTTCTGTGTGTCAACATACGACACGTTTAGGGAGTGCGTACTTACACCCTGATTGGATCAAAGCATATCTTAAGATACGCTTGGATTTGAATATGGTCGGAACTACGAACAAGTCACTTTAAACACGGAACTCCCGTGCAAGTTGCGTTTGGACATGAATCAGGCCCGGAATGTTTATTATAATTCACACACCATATAAATGATAAACACCTAACACACAATCTAAGTAGATAGATAATGTTTATGATAGGGGTATATAATTATGTATGCGCAATGGTTGCACGTCCCAATTGGAGGAACGTTGATCCCATTAAGAAATTCTTCCACCAAGTGTTATTAAACCTGAGCAGTGTTGATTATATTTTTGGGATTATTTAATTGTCTGAAGTGTGTCCCCAGCCTCTGATGGTTTACATGTGAGTGACCAGAATCCGCTTTATAAACAGGCAGATAGATTGAAGTTCTCAATATGGTTGTCTCCATTTTGTTCCTTACAAAGTACCTCAGTAACGTTACTGGTTCCTTGTGTATGGATAGCCTGCAGTACCGATACAGTAAATGATTCATTAATTTAATAATTTGTTTGATTTTAAGTGTTTCAGTGTCAAAAACTAACACATTTGAAGTCGTTGGGGCAGATTTATCAAAACTTCTAAAAAGTAAAAGTAGAGGTGTTGCCCATAGCAACCAATCAGATTGTAGCTCTCGTGTTCCAGAATGTACTAGATAAATCATATATAGAATCTGATTGGTTGCTATGGGCAACGCCTATACCTTTCCTTGTTAGAAGGTTTGATAGATCTACCCCAACTTAGGGACCTGAGCTCCATATTCTTAGCAAACTGCTCTTTCCAGGCTGTACTCATATTCTATAGGCATTACTACAGAGGAAGAAAGGGCCATATATGTGTAATATTGTGTAAATAGACTATAAGCATTATCCCCAAGGTTATAATACCAAATCACATACTGTATATGTAACCCCGCCCTCTGAGGTTGTTGTTCACACCCCCCAGTGACTGAGTGTAAGACCCGGCACTAGGACCCAGAGGGGACACACTGGGACTGTTGCTTAGCAACATCAGGCTGGTCTGAGCTGAGGGGATCTGTGTGGAGAGGGTCAGTCAGGGCCCCAGGACAGGGGGGAGGAGGTGCTGGGACCCCTCTGTGTGATCTGGGGGGGCTGGTCCATGGCCTGGGGCCCACAGGGGCCACAGTACAACATGACTGACCTAATACTAGTGACATGGGGCAGATATCAGGGAGAAATTATCTCAGAAAGTGACTGGATGATGGAAGGGAGAGATATAATACCCCCCACAGGGGAGGGAGAGATATAATACCCCCCACAGAGGAGGGGAGAGATATAATACCCCCCACAGGGGAGGGAGAGATATAATACCCCCCACAGAGGAGGGGAGAGATATAATACCCCCCACAGAGGAGGGGAGAGATATAATACCCCCCACAGAGGAGGAGATATAATACCCCCCACAGGGGAGGAGAGAGATATAATACCCCCCACAGAGGAGGGAGAGATATAATACCCCCCACAGAGGAGGGAGAGATATATTACCCCCCACAGAGGAGGGAGAGATATAATACCCCCCACAGAGGAGGGAGAGATATAATACCCCCCACAGAGGAGGGAGAGATATAATACCCCCCACAGAGGAGGGAGAGATATAATACCCCCCACAGAGGAGGGAGAGATATAATACCCCCCACAGAGGAGGGAGAGATATAATACCCCCCACAGAGGAGGGAGAGATATAATACCCCCCACAGGGGAGGGAGAGATATAATACCCCCCACAGAGGAGGGAGAGATATAATACCCCCCACAGGGGAGGGAGAGATATAATACCCCCCACAGGGGAGAGAGAGATATAATACCCCACACAGAGGAGGGGAGAGATATAATACCCCCCACAGGGGAGAGAGAGATATAATACCCCCCACAGAGGAGGTGAGAGAGATATAATACCCCCCACAGAGGAGGGAGAGAGATATAATACCCCCCACAGGGGAGGGAGAGATATAATACCCCCACAGAGGAGGGAGAGATATAATACCCCCACAGAGGAGGGAGAGATATAATACCCCCACAGAGGAGGGAGAGATATAATACCCCCACAGAGGAGGGGAGAGATATAATACCCCCACAGAGGAGGAAAGAGATATAATACCCCCACAGAGGAGGAAAGAGATATAATACCCCCCACAGAGGAGGAGACATAATACCCCACAGAGGAGGGAGAGATATAATACCCCCACAGAGGAGGAGAAATATAATACCCCACAGAGGAGGGGTGAGAGAGATAATACCCCCCACAGAGGAAGGGTGAGAGATATAATTCCCCCCACAGAGGAGGGGTGAGAGAGATAATATCCCCCACAGAGGAGGGGAGAGAGATAATACCCCCCACAGAGGAGGGGAGAGAGATAATACCCCCCACAGAGGAGGAAAGAGATATAATACCCCCTCAGAGGAGGAGAGAGATATAATACCCCCCACAGAGGAGGGGTGAGAGATATAATACCCCCCACAGAGGAGGAGAGAGATATAATACCCCCCACAGAGGAGGAGAGAGATATAATACCCCCCACAGAGGAGGAGAGAGATATAATACCCCCCACAGAGGAGGAGAGAGATAGAATACCCCCACAGAGGAGGAGAGAGATATAATACCCCCCACAGAGGAGGAGAGAGATATAATACCCCCACAGAGGAGGAGAGAGATATAATACCCCCCACAGAGGAGGGGAGAGATATAATACCCCCCACAGAGGAGGGAGAGATATAATACCCCCCACAGAGGAGGGGAGAGATATAATACCCCCCCCCCCCCACAGAGGAGGGGAGAGATATAATACCCCCCCCCCCCCACAGAGGAGAGGAGAGATATAATACCCCCCACAGAGGAGGGGAGAGAGATAATACCCCCCCACAGAGGAGGAAAGAGATATAATACCCCCCACAGGGGAGGGAGAGATATAATACCCCCCACAGGGGAGGGAGAGAGATATAATACCCCCCACAGAGGAGGGAGAGATATAATACCCCCACAGGGGAGGGAGAGATATAATACCCCCCACAGGGGAGGGAGAGATATAATACCCCCACAGGGGAGGGAGAGATATAATACCCCCCACAGGGGAGGGAGAGATATAATACCCCCCACAGGGGAGGGAGAGATATAATACCCCCACAGAGGAGGGGAGAGATATAATACCCCCCACAGAGGAGGAAAGAGATATAATACCCCCCACAGAGGAGGGAGAGATATAATACCCCCACAGAGGAGGGAGAGATATAATACCCCCCACAGAGGAGGGGAGAGATATAATACCCCCCACAGAGGAGGGAGAGATATAATACCCCCACAGAGGAGGGAGAGATATAATATCCCCACAGAGGAGGGGAGAGATATAATACCCCCACAGAGGAGGAAAGAGATATAATACCCCCACAGAGGAGGAAAGAGATATAATACCCCCACAGAGGAGGAGACATAATACCCCACAGAGGAGGGAGAGATATAATACCCCCACAGAGGAGGAGAAATATAATACCCCACAGAGGAGGGGTGAGAGAGATAATACCCCCCACAGAGGAAGGGTGAGAGATATAATTCCCCCCACAGAGGAGGGGTGAGAGAGATAATATCCCCCACAGAGGAGGGGAGAGAGATAATACCCCCCACAGAGGAGGGGAGAGAGATAATACCCCCCTCAGAGGAGGAGAGAGATATAATACCCCCCACAGAGGAGGGGTGAGAGATATAATACCCCCCACAGAGGAGGAGAGAGATATAATACCCCCCACAGAGGAGGAGAGAGATATAATACCCCCCACAGAGGAGGAGAGAGATAGAATACCCCCCACAGAGGAGGAGAGAGATAGAATACCCCCACAGAGGAGGAGAGAGATATAATACCCCCCACAGAGGAGAGAGATATAATACCCCCACAGAGGAGGAGAGAGATATAATACCCCCCCACAGAGGAGGAGAGAGATATAATACCCCCCACAGAGGAGGGGAGAGATATAATACCCCCCACAGAGGAGGGAGAGATATAATACCCCCCACAGAGGAGGGGAGAGATATAATACCCCCCCCCACAGAGGAGGGGAGAGATATAATACCCCCCCCCCCCCCACAGAGGAGGGGAGATATAATACCCCCCACAGAGGAGGGGAGAGATATAATACCCCCCACAGAGGAGGGGAGAGAGATAATACCCCCCCACAGAGGAGGGGAGAGAGATAATACCCCCCCACAGAGGAGGAAAGAGATATAATACCCCCACAGAGGAGGGAGAGATATAATACCCCCCACAGAGGAGGGAGAGATATAATACCCCCCACAGAGGAGGGAGAGATATAATACCCCCCACAGAGGCGGGGAGAGTATAATACCCCCCACAGAGGAGGGAGAGATATAATACCCCCCACAGAGGAGGGCAAGATATAACACCCCCCACAGAGGAGGGAGAGATATAATACCCCCCACAGAGGAGGGGAGAGAGATAATACCCCCCCCACAGAGGAGGGGTGAGTAATACCCCCACAGAGGAGGGGAAGAGAGATATAATACCCCCACAGAGGAGGGGAGAGAGATATAATACCCCCCACAGAGGAGGGGAGAGATATAATACGCCCACAGAGGAGGGGGAGAGATATAATACCCCCCCACAGAGGAGGGGAGAGATATAATACCCCCCCACAGAGGAGGGGAGAGATATAATACCCCCACAGAGGAGGAGATATAATACCCCCACAGAGGAGGGGAGAGAGATAATACCCCCCTACAAAGGAGGAGATATAATACCCCCACAGAGGAGGGCAAGATATAACACCCCCCACAGAGGAGGGAGAGATATAATACCCCCCACAGAGGAGGGGAGAGAGATAATACCCCCCCACAGAGGAGGGGGTGAGAGAGATATAATACCCCCCACAGAGGAGGGGAGAGAGATAATACCCCCACAGAGGAGGGGAGAGAGATAATACCCCCCACAGAGGAGGGGAGAGATATAATACCGCCCACAGAGGAGGGGAGAGATATAACACCCCCCACAGAGGAGGGAGAGATATAATACCCCCCACAGAGGAGGGGAGAGAGATAATACCCCCCCACAGAGGAGGGGTGAGAGAGATATAATACCCCCCACAGAGGAGGGGAGAGAGATAATACCCCCCACAGAGGAGGGGAGAGAGATATAATACCCCCCACAGAGGAGGGGAGAGAGATATAATACCCCCCACAGAGGAGGGGAGAGAGATATAATACCCCCCACAGAGGAGGGGGAGAGAGATATAATACCCCCCACAGAGGAGGGGAGAGATATAATACCGCCCACAGAGGAGGGGAGAGATATAATACCCCCCACAGAGGAGGGGAGAGATATAATACCCCCCACAGAGGAGGGGAGAGATATAATACCCCCTACAGAGGAGGAGATATAATACCCCACAGAGGAGGGGAGAGAGATAATACCCCCCTACAAAGGAGGAGATATAATACCCCACAGAGGAGGGCAAGATATAACACCCCCCACAGAGGAGGGAGAGATATAATACCCCCCACAGAGGAGGGGAGAGAGATAATACCCCCCCACAGAGGAGGGGTGAGAGAGATATAATACCCCCCACAGAGGAGGGGAGAGAGATAATACCTCAACAGAGGAGGGGAGAGAGATATAATACCCCCCACAGAGGAGGGGAGAGATATAATACCGCCCACAGAGGAGGGGAGAGATATAACACCCCCCACAGAGGAGGGAGAGATATAATACCCCCCACAGAGGAGGGGAGAGAGATAATACCCCCCCACAGAGGAGGGGTGAGAGAGATATAATACCCCCCACAGAGGAGGGGAGAGAGATAATACCCCCACAGAGGAGGGGAGAGAGATATAATACCGCCCACAGAGGAGGGGAGAGATAAAACACCCCCCACAGAGGAGGGAGAGATATAATACCCCCCACAGAGGAGGGGAGAGAGATAATACCCCCCCACAGAGGAGGGGAGAGAGATAATACCCCCCCACAGAGGAGGGGTGAGAGAGATATAATACCCCCCACAGAGGAGGGGAGAGAGATAATACCCCCACAGAGGAGGGGAGAGAGATATAATACCCCCCACAGAGGAGGGGAGAGATATAATACCGCCCACAGAGGAGGGGAGAGATATAATACCCCCCACAGAGGAGGGGAGAGATATAATACCCCCCACAGAGGAGGGGAGAGATATAATACCCCCCACAGAGGAGGAGATATAATACCCCACAGAGGAGGGGAGAGAGATAATACCCCCCTACAAAGGAGGAGATATAATACCCCACAGAGGAGGGCAAGATATAACACCCCCCACAGAGGAGGGAGAGATATAATACCCCCCACAGAGGAGGGGAGAGAGATAATACCCCCCCACAGAGGAGGGGTGAGAGATATAATACCCCCCACAGAGGAGGGGAGAGAGATAATACCCCCACAGAGGAGGGGAGAGAGATATAATACCCCCCACAGAGGAGGGGAGAGATATAATACCGCCCACAGAGGAGGGGAGAGATATAACACCCCCCACAGAGGAGGGGAGAGATATAACACCCCCCACAGAGGAGGGAGAGAGATAATACCCCCACAGAGGAGGGGAGAGAGATAATACCCCCACAGAGGAGGGGAGAGATATAATACCCCTCACAGAGGAGGGGAGAGATATAATACCCCTCACAGAGGAGGGGAGAGATATAATACCCCTCACAGAGGAGGGGAGAGATATAATACCCCTCACAGAGGAGGGGAGAGAGATATAATACCCCTCACAGAGGAGGGGAGAGATATAATACCCCCCACAGAGGAGGGGAGAGATATAATACCCCCCCACAGAGGAGGGGAGAGAGATAATACCCCCCACAGAGGAGGGGAGAGATATAATATCCCCCACAGAGGAGGGGAGAGATATAATACCCCCCACAGAGGAGGGAGAGATATAATACCCCCCACAGAGGAGGGAGAGATATAATACCCCGCACAGAGGAGGGAGAGATATAATACCCCCCACAGAGGAGGGAGAGATATAATACCCCCACAGAGGAGGGAGAGATATAATACCCCCCACAGAGGAGGGGAGAGATATAATACCCCCCACAGAGGAGGGGAGAGATATAATACCCCCCACAGAGGAGGGAGAGATATAATACCCCCCACAGAGGAGGGAGAGATATAATACCCCCCACAGAGGAGGGAGATATAATACCCCCCACAGAGGAGGGAGATATAATACCCCCCACAGAGGAGGGAGAGATATAGTACCCCCCACAGAGGAGGGGAGAGATATAATACCCCCCACAGAGGAGGGGAGAGATATAATACCCCCAGAGAGGAGGGGAGAGATATAATACCCCCCACAGAGGAGGAGTGAGAGATATAATACCCCCCACAGAGGAGGAGTGAGAGATATAATACCCCCCACAGAGGAGGAGTGAGAGATATAATACCCCCCACAGAGGAGGGGAGAGATATAATACCCCCCACAGAGGAGGGGAGAGATATAATACCCCCCACAGAGGAGGGAGAGATATAATACCCCCCACAGAGGAGGGAGATATAATACCCCCCACAGAGGAGGGAGAGATATAATACCCCCCACAGAGGAGGGAGAGATATAATACCCCCCACAGAGGAGGGAGAGATATAATACCCCCCACAGAGGAGGAGAGAGATATAATACCCCCCACAGAGGAGGAGTGAGAGATATAATACCCCCCACAGAGGAAGGGTGAGATATATAATACCCCCCACAGAGGAGGAGAGAGATATAATACCCCCCACAGAGGAGGAGAGAGATATAATACCCCCCACAGAGGAGGGGTGAGAGATAATACCCCCACAGAGGAGGGGTGAGAGAGATAATACCCCCACAGAGGAGGGGTGAGAGATATAATACCCCCACAGAGGAGGGGTGAGAGATATAGTAGCCCCCACAGAGGAGGGGTGAGAGATATAATACCCCCACAGAGGAGGGGTGAGAGAGATAATACCCCCACAGAGGAGGGGTGAGAGATATAATACCCCCCACAGAGGAGAGAGATATAATACCCCCCACAGAGGAGGGGTGAGAGATATAGTAGCCCCCACAGAGGAGGGGTGAGAGATATAATACCCCCACAGAGGAGGGGTGAGAGAGATAATACCCCCACAGAGGAGGGGTGAGAGATATAATACCCCCCACAGAGGAGAGAGAGATAATACCCCCACAGAGGAGGGGTGAGAGATATAATACCCCCCACAGAGGGGAGAGATATAATACCCCCCACAGAGGAGGGGAGAGAGATAATACCCCCCACAGAGGAGGGGAGAGAGATAATACCCCCCACAGAGGAGGGGAGAGAGATAATACCCCCCACAGAGGAGGAAAGAGATATAATACCCCCACAGAGGAGGAAAGAGATATAATACCCCCTCAGAGGAGGAGAGAGATATAATACCCCCCACAGAGGAGGAGAGAGATATAATACCCCCCACAGAGGAGGAGAGAGATATAATACCCCCCACAGAGGAGGAGAGAGATATAATACCCCCCACAGAGGAGGAGAGAGATATAATACCCCCACAGAGGAGGAGAGATATATAATACCCCCCACAGAGGAGGAGAGAGATATAATACCCCCCACAGAGGAGGGAGAGATATAATACCCCCCACAGAGGAGGGGAGAGATATAATACCCCCCACAGAGGAGGGGAGAGATATAATACCCCCCACAGAGGAGGGAGAGCTATAATACCCCCCACAGAGGAGGGAGAGATAATAATACCCCCCACAGAGGAGGGAGAGATATAATACCCCCCACAGAGGAGGGAGAGATATAATACCCCCCACAGAGGAGGGGAGAGAGATAATACCCCCCACAGAGGAGGGGTGAGAGATAATACCCCCACAGAGGAGGGGTGAGAGAGATAATACCCCCACAGAGGAGGGGTGAGAGATATAATACCCCCACAGAGGAGGGGTAAGAGATATAGTAGCCCCCACAGAGGAGGGGTGAGAGATATAATACCCCCACAGAGGAGGGGTGAGAGAGATAATACCCCCACAGAGGAGGGGTGAGAGATATAATACCCCCCACAGAGGAGAGAGATATAATACCCCCCACAGAGGAGGGGTGAGATATAGTAGCCCCCACAGAGGAGGGGTGAGAGATATAATACCCCCACAGAGGAGGGGTGAGAGAGATAATACCCCCACAGAGGAGGGGTGAGAGATATAATACCCCCCACAGAGGAGAGAGATATAATACCCCCCACAGAGGAGGGGGGAGAGATATAATACCCCCTCAGAGGAGGAGAGAGATATAATACCCCCCACAGAGGAGGAGAGAGATATAATACCCCCCACAGAGGAGGAGAGAGATATAATACCCCCACAGAGGAGGAGAGAGATATAATACCCCCCACAGAGGGGGGGGGGGTGATAGATATAATACCCCCACAGAGGAGAGCGATATAATACCCCCCACAGAGGAGGGGAGAGATATAATACCCCCACAGAGGAGGGGAGAGATATAATACCCCCACAGAGGAGGGGGGAGATATAATACCCCCACAGAGGAGGGGGGAGAGATATAATACCCCCCACAGGAGAGGGGTGAGAGATATAATACCCCCCACAGAGGAGGGGAGAGATATAATACCCCCCACAGAGGAGGGGAGAGAGATAATACCCCCCACAGAGGAGGGGAGAGAGATAATACCCCCCACAGAGGAGGAAAGAGATATAATACCCCCACAGAGGAGGAAAGAGATATAATACCCCCACAGAGGAGGAGAGAGATATAATACCCCCCACAGAGGAGGGGTGAGAGATATAATACCCCCCACAGAGGAGGAGAGAGATATAATACCCCCCACAGAGGAGGAGAGAGATATAATACCCCCCACAGAGGAGGAGAGAGATATAATATCCCCACAGAGGAGGAGAGAGATATAATACCCCCCACAGAGGAGGGGAGAGATATAATACCCCCACAGAGGAGAGGGGAGAGATATAATACCCCCCACAGAGGAGGGGTGAGAGATATAATACCCCCCACAGAGGAGGAGAGAGATATAATACCCCCCCGAGAGGAGGTAAGAGATATAATACCCACACAGAGGAGGGGAGAGAGATAATACCCCCCACAGAGGAGGGGAGAGAGATAATACCCCCCACAGAGGAGGGGAGAGAGATAATACCCCCCACAGAGGAGGAGAGAGCGATAAAATGCCCCACAGAGGAGGAGAGAGAGAGATAAAATGCCCCACAGAGGAGGAGAGAGAGATAATACCCCCCACAGAGGAGGAGAGAGAGATAATACCCCCCACAGAGGAGGAGAGAGAGAGATAATACCCCCCACAGAGGAGGGAGAGATATAATACCCCCCACAGAGGAGGGAGATATAATACCCCCCACAGAGGAGGGAGAGATATAATACCCTCCACAGAGGAGGGAGAGATATAATACCCCCCACAGAGGAGGGAGAGATATAATACCCCCACAGAGGAGGGGTGAGAGAGATAATACCCCCACAGAGGAGGGGTGAGAGATATAATACCCCCCACAGAGGAGAGAGATATAATACCCCCCACAGAGGAGGGGTGAGAGATATAGTAGCCCCCACAGAGGAGGGGTGAGAGATATAATACCCCCACAGAGGAGGGGTGAGAGATATAATACCCCCTCAGAGGAGGAGAGAGATATAATACCCCCCACAGAGGAGGAGAGAGATATAATACCCCCCACAGAGGAGGAGAGAGATATAATACCCCCACAGAGGAGGAGAGAGATATAATACCCCCCACAGAGGGGGGGGGGGGTGATAGATATAATACCCCCACAGAGGAGAGCGATATAATACCCCCCACAGAGGAGGGGAGAGATATAATACCCCCACAGAGGAGGAGAGAGATATAATACCCCCCACAGAGGGGGGGGGGTGATAGATATAATACCCCCACAGAGGAGAGCGATATAATACCCCCCACAGAGGAGGGGAGAGATATAATACCCCCACAGAGGAGGGGAGAGATATAATACCCCCACAGAGGAGGGGGGAGAGATATAATACCCCCCACAGGGGAGGGGTGAGAGATATAATACCCCCCACAGAGGAGGGGAGAGATATAATACCCCCCACAGAGGAGGGGAGAGAGATAATACCCCCCACAGAGGAGGGGAGAGAGATAATACCCCCCACAGAGGAGGGGAGAGAGATAATACCCCCCACAGAGGAGGAAAGAGATATAATACCCCCACAGAGGAGGAAAGAGATATAATACCCCCTCAGAGGAGGAGAGAGATATAATACCCCCCACAGAGGAGGGGTGAGAGATATAATACCCCCCACAGAGGAGGAGAGAGATATAATACCCCCCACAGAGGAGGAGAGAGATATAATACCCCCACAGAGGAGGAGAGAGATATAATACCCCCCACAGAGGAGGGGAGAGATATAATACCCCCACAGAGGAGAGGGGAGAGATATAATACCCCCCACAGAGGAGGGGTGAGAGATATAATACCCCCCACAGAGGAGGGGTGAGAGATATAATACCCCCCACAGAGGAGGAGAGAGATATAATACCCCCCCGAGAGGAGGTAAGAGATATAATACCCACACAGAGGAGGGGAGAGAGATAATACCCCCCACAGAGGAGGGGAGAGAGATAATACCCCCCACAGAGGAGGAAAGAGATATAATACCCCCACAGAGGAGGGGAGAGAGATAATACCCCCCACAGAGGAGGGGAGAGAGATAATACCCCCCACAGAGGAGGAGAGAGAGAGATAAAATGCCCCACAGAGGAGGAGAGAGAGAGATAAAATGCCCCACAGAGGAGGAGAGAGAGATAATACCCCCCACAGAGGAGGAGAGAGAGATAATACCCCCCACAGAGGAGGAGAGAGAGAGATAATACCCCCCACAGAGGAGGAGAGAGAGATATAATACCCCCCACAGGGGAGGGAGAGATATAATACCCCCACAGAGGAGGAGAGAGATATAATACCCCCCACAGAGGAGGAGTGAGAGATAATACCCCCCACAGAGGAGGGGAGAGATATAATACCCCCACAGAGGAGAGGGGAGAGATATAATACCCCCCACAGAGGAGGGGTGAGAGATATAATACCCCCCACAGAGGAGGAGAGAGATATAATACCCCCCCGAGAGGAGGTAAGAGATATAATACCCACACAGAGGAGGGGAGAGAGATAATACCCCCCACAGAGGAGGGGAGAGAGATAATACCCCCCACAGAGGAGGAAAGAGATATAATACCCCCACAGAGGAGGGGAGAGAGATAATACCCCCCACAGAGGAGGGGAGAGAGATAATACCCCCCACAGAGGAGGAGAGAGAGAGATAAAATGCCCCACAGAGGAGGAGAGAGAGAGATAAAATGCCCCACAGAGGAGGAGAGAGAGATAATACCCCCCACAGAGGAGGAGTGAGAGATATAATACCTCCACAGAGGAGGGGTGAGAGAGATAATACCCCCCCCCCCCACAGAGGAGGGGTGAGAGAGACAATACCCCAAAGAAGAGGGGTGAGAGAGATAATACCCCACAGAGGAGAGGTGAGAGATATAATACCCCCACAGAGGAGGGGTGAAAGATATAATACCCCCACAGAGGAGGGGTGAGAGATATAATACCCCACAGAGGAGGGGTGAGAGAGATAATACCCCCCACAGAGGAGGGGTGAGAGAGATAATACCCCCATAGAGGAGGGGTGAGAGATATAATACCCCCACAGAGGAGGGGTGAGAGATATAGTAGCCCCCACAGAGGAGGGGTGAGAGATATAATACCCCCCACAGAGGAGGGGTGAGAGATATAATACCCCCCACAGAGGAGGGGAGAGAGATAATACCCCCCCCCCAGAGGAGGGGTGAGAGATATAATACCCCCCACAGAGGAGGGGAGAGAGATAATACCCCCCCCCCCCCACAGAGGAGGGGTGAGAGATATAATACCCCCCACAGAGGAGGGGAGAGAGATAATACCCCCCACAGAGGAGGGGTGAGAGATATAATACCCCCACAGAGGAGGGGTGAGAAATATAATACCCCACAGAGGAGGGGTGAGAGAGATAATACCCCCCACAAAGGAAGGGTGAGAGATATAATTCCCCCCACAGAGGAGGGGTGAGAGAGATAATATCCCCCAGAGGAGGGGAGAGAGATAATACCCCCCACAGAGGAGGGGAGAGAGATAATACCCCCCACAGAGGAGGAAAGAGATATAATACCCCCACAGAGGAGGGGTGAGAGATATAATACCCCCACAGAGGAGGGGTGAGAGATATAATACCCCCACAGAGGAGGAGAGAGATATAATACCCCCCACAGAGGAGGAGAGAGATATAATACCCCCCACAGAGGAGGAGAGAGATATAATACCCCCACAGAGAAGGAGAGAGATATAATACCCCCCACAGAGGGGGGGGGGGTGAGAGATATAATACCCCCACAGAAGAGGAGAGAGATATAATACCCCCCACAGAGGAGGGGAGAGATATAATACCCCCACAGAGGAGGGGTGAGAGATATAATACCCCACAGAGGAGGGGTGAGAGAGATAATACCCCCCACAGAGGAGGGGTGAGAGAGATAATACCCCCACAGAGGAGGGGTGAGAGATATAATACCCCCACAGAGGAGGGGTGAGAGATATAGTAGCCCCCACAGAGGAGGGGTGAGAGATATAATACCCCCCACAGAGGAGGGGAGAGAGATAATACCCCCCCCCCCCCCCACAGAGGAGGGGTGAGAGATATAATACCCCCCACAGAGGAGGGGAGAGAGATAATACCCCCCCCCACAGAGGAGGGGTGAGAGATATAATACCCCCCACAGAGGAGGGGAGAGAGATAATACCCCCCACAGAGGAGGGGTGAGAGATATAATACCCCCACAGAGGAGGGGTGAGAAATATAATACCCCACAGAGGAGGGGTGAGAGAGATAATACCCCCCACAGAGGAAGGGTGAGAGATATAATTCCCCCCACAGAGGAGGGGTGAGAGAGATAATATCCCCCAGAGGAGGGGAGAGAGATAATACCCCCCACAGAGGAGGGGAGAGAGATAATACCCCCCACAGAGGAGGGGAGAGAGATAATACCCCCCACAGAGGAGGAAAGAGATATAATACCCCCCACAGAGGAGGAAAGAGATATAATACCCCCACAGAGGAGGGGTGAGAGATATAATACCCCCACAGAGGAGGAGAGAGATATAATACCCCCCACAGAGGAGGAGAGAGATATAATACCCCCCACAGAGGAGGAGAGAGATATAATACCCCCACAGAGAAGGAGAGAGATATAATACCCCCCACAGAGGGGGGGGGGGTGAGAGATATAATACCCCCACAGAAGAGGAGAGAGATATAATACCCCCCACAGAGGAGGGGAGAGATATAATACCCCCACAGAGGAGGGGGGAGAGATATAATACCCCCCACAGAGGAGGAGAGAGATATAATACCCCCCAGAGAGGAGGAAAGAGATATAATACCCCCCAGAGAGGAGGAAAGAGATATAATACCCCCACAGAGGAGGGGAGAGAGATAATACCCCCCACAGAGGAGGAGACATAATACCCCACAGAGGAGGGAGAGATATAATACCCCCACAGAGGAGGAGAGAGAGATATAATGCCCCACAGAGGAGGAGAGAGATATAATACCCCCCACAGAGGAGGAGAGAGATATAATACCCCCCACAGAGGAGGAGAGAGAGATAATACCCCCCACAGAGGAGGAGAGAGAGATAATACCCCCCACAGAGGAGGAGAGAGAGATAATACCCTCCACAGAGGAGGAGAGAGAGATAATACCCCCTACAGAGGAGGAGAGAGATATAATACCCCCACAGGGGAGGAAGAGATATAATACCCCCACAGAGGAGGGGTGAGAGATATAATACCTCCACAGAGGAGGGGTGAGAGAGATAATACCCCCCCCCCCACAGAGGAGGGGTGAGAGAGACAATACCCCAAAGAAGAGGGGTGAGAGAGATAATACCCCACAGAGGAGAGGTGAGAGATATAATACCCCCACAGAGGAGGGGTGAAAGATATAATACCCCCACAGAGGAGGGGTGAGAGATATAATACCCCCCACAGAGGAGGGGTGAAAGATATAATACCCCCACAGAGGAGGGGTGAGAGATATAATACCCCCCACAGAGGAGGGGAGAGATATAATACCCCCCACAGAGGAGGGAGAGCTATAATACCCCCCACAGAGGAGGGAGAGATAATAATACCCCCCACAGAGGAGGGAGAGATATAATACCCCCCACAGAGGAGGGAGAGATATAATACCCCCCACAGAGGAGGGGAGAGAGATAATACCCCCCACAGAGGAGGGGTGAGAGATAATACCCCCACAGAGGAGGGGTGAGAGAGATAATACCCCCACAGAGGAGGGGTGAGAGATATAATACCCCCACAGAGGAGGGGTAAGAGATATAGTAGCCCCCACAGAGGAGGGGTGAGAGATATAATACCCCCACAGAGGAGGGGTGAGAGAGATAATACCCCCACAGAGGAGGGGTGAGAGATATAATACCCCCCACAGAGGAGAGAGATATAATACCCCCCACAGAGGAGGGGTGAGATATAGTAGCCCCCACAGAGGAGGGGTGAGAGATATAATACCCCCACAGAGGAGGGGTGAGAGAGATAATACCCCCACAGAGGAGGGGTGAGAGATATAATACCCCCCACAGAGGAGAGAGATATAATACCCCCCACAGAGGAGGGGGGAGAGATATAATACCCCCTCAGAGGAGGAGAGAGATATAATACCCCCCACAGAGGAGGAGAGAGATATAATACCCCCCACAGAGGAGGAGAGAGATATAATACCCCCACAGAGGAGGAGAGAGATATAATACCCCCCACAGAGGGGGGGGGGGGGTGATAGATATAATACCCCCACAGAGGAGAGCGATATAATACCCCCCACAGAGGAGGGGAGAGATATAATACCCCCACAGAGGAGGGGAGAGATATAATACCCCCACAGAGGAGGGGGGAGATATAATACCCCCACAGAGGAGGGGGGAGAGATATAATACCCCCCACAGGAGAGGGGTGAGAGATATAATACCCCCCACAGAGGAGGGGAGAGATATAATACCCCCCACAGAGGAGGGGAGAGAGATAATACCCCCCACAGAGGAGGGGAGAGAGATAATACCCCCCACAGAGGAGGAAAGAGATATAATACCCCCACAGAGGAGGAAAGAGATATAATACCCCCACAGAGGAGGAGAGAGATATAATACCCCCCACAGAGGAGGGGTGAGAGATATAATACCCCCCACAGAGGAGGAGAGAGATATAATACCCCCCACAGAGGAGGAGAGAGATATAATACCCCCCACAGAGGAGGAGAGAGATATAATACCCCCACAGAGGAGGAGAGAGATATAATACCCCCCACAGAGGAGGGGAGAGATATAATACCCCCACAGAGGAGAGGGGAGAGATATAATACCCCCCACAGAGGAGGGGTGAGAGATATAATACCCCCCACAGAGGAGGAGAGAGATATAATACCCCCCCGAGAGGAGGTAAGAGATATAATACCCACACAGAGGAGGGGAGAGAGATAATACCCCCCACAGAGGAGGGGAGAGAGATAATACCCCCCACAGAGGAGGGGAGAGAGATAATACCCCCCACAGAGGAGGAGAGAGCGATAAAATGCCCCACAGAGGAGGAGAGAGAGAGATAAAATGCCCCACAGAGGAGGAGAGAGAGATAATACCCCCCACAGAGGAGGAGAGAGAGATAATACCCCCCACAGAGGAGGAGAGAGAGAGATAATACCCCCCACAGAGGAGGGAGAGATATAATACCCCCCACAGAGGAGGGAGATATAATACCCCCCACAGAGGAGGGAGAGATATAATACCCTCCACAGAGGAGGGAGAGATATAATACCCCCCACAGAGGAGGGAGAGATATAATACCCCCACAGAGGAGGGGTGAGAGAGATAATACCCCCACAGAGGAGGGGTGAGAGATATAATACCCCCCACAGAGGAGAGAGATATAATACTCCCCACAGAGGAGGGGTGAGAGATATAGTAGCCCCCACAGAGGAGGGGTGAGAGATATAATACCCCCACAGAGGAGGGGTGAGAGATATAATACCCCCTCAGAGGAGGAGAGAGATATAATACCCCCCACAGAGGAGGAGAGAGATATAATACCCCCCACAGAGGAGGAGAGAGATATAATACCCCCACAGAGGAGGAGAGAGATATAATACCCCCCACAGAGGGGGGGGGGGGGTGATAGATATAATACCCCCACAGAGGAGAGCGATATAATACCCCCCACAGAGGAGGGGAGAGATATAATACCCCCACAGAGGAGGAGAGAGATATAATACCCCCCACAGAGGGGGGGGGGTGATAGATATAATACCCCCACAGAGGAGAGCGATATAATACCCCCCACAGAGGAGGGGAGAGATATAATACCCCCACAGAGGAGGGGAGAGATATAATACCCCCACAGAGGAGGGGGGAGAGATATAATACCCCCCACAGGGGAGGGGTGAGAGATATAATACCCCCCACAGAGGAGGGGAGAGATATAATACCCCCCACAGAGGAGGGGAGAGAGATAATACCCCCCACAGAGGAGGGGAGAGAGATAATACCCCCCACAGAGGAGGGGAGAGAGATAATACCCCCCACAGAGGAGGAAAGAGATATAATACCCCCACAGAGGAGGAAAGAGATATAATACCCCCTCAGAGGAGGAGAGAGATATAATACCCCCCACAGAGGAGGGGTGAGAGATATAATACCCCCCACAGAGGAGGAGAGAGATATAATACCCCCCACAGAGGAGGAGAGAGATATAATACCCCCACAGAGGAGGAGAGAGATATAATACCCCCCACAGAGGAGGGGAGAGATATAATACCCCCACAGAGGAGAGGGGAGAGATATAATACCCCCCACAGAGGAGGGGTGAGAGATATAATACCCCCCACAGAGGAGGGGTGAGAGATATAATACCCCCCACAGAGGAGGAGAGAGATATAATACCCCCCCGAGAGGAGGTAAGAGATATAATACCCACACAGAGGAGGGGAGAGAGATAATACCCCCCACAGAGGAGGGGAGAGAGATAATACCCCCCACAGAGGAGGAAAGAGATATAATACCCCCACAGAGGAGGGGAGAGAGATAATACCCCCCACAGAGGAGGGGAGAGAGATAATACCCCCCACAGAGGAGGAGAGAGAGAGATAAAATGCCCCACAGAGGAGGAGAGAGAGAGATAAAATGCCCCACAGAGGAGGAGAGAGAGATAATACCCCCCACAGAGGAGGAGAGAGAGATAATACCCCCCACAGAGGAGGAGAGAGAGAGATAATACCCCCCACAGAGGAGGAGAGAGAGATATAATACCCCCCACAGGGGAGGGAGAGATATAATACCCCCACAGAGGAGGAGAGAGATATAATACCCCCCACAGAGGAGGAGTGAGAGATAATACCCCCCACAGAGGAGGGGAGAGATATAATACCCCCACAGAGGAGAGGGGAGAGATATAATACCCCCCACAGAGGAGGGGTGAGAGATATAATACCCCCCACAGAGGAGGAGAGAGATATAATACCCCCCCGAGAGGAGGTAAGAGATATAATACCCACACAGAGGAGGGCAGAGAGATAATACCCCCCACAGAGGAGGGGAGAGAGATAATACCCCCCACAGAGGAGGAAAGAGATATAATACCCCCACAGAGGAGGGGAGAGAGATAATACCCCCCACAGAGGAGGGGAGAGAGATAATACCCCCCACAGAGGAGGAGAGAGAGAGATAAAATGCCCCACAGAGGAGGAGAGAGAGAGATAAAATGCCCCACAGAGGAGGAGAGAGAGATAATACCCCCCACAGAGGAGGAGTGAGAGATATAATACCTCCACAGAGGAGGGGTGAGAGAGATAATACCCCCCCCCCACAGAGGAGGGGTGAGAGAGACAATACCCCAAAGAAGAGGGGTGAGAGAGATAATACCCCACAGAGGAGAGGTGAGAGATATAATACCCCCACAGAGGAGGGGTGAAAGATATAATACCCCCACAGAGGAGGGGTGAGAGATATAATACCCCACAGAGGAGGGGTGAGAGAGATAATACCCCCCACAGAGGAGGGGTGAGAGAGATAATACCCCCATAGAGGAGGGGTGAGAGATATAATACCCCCACAGAGGAGGGGTGAGAGATATAGTAGCCCCCACAGAGGAGGGGTGAGAGATATAATACCCCCCACAGAGGAGGGGTGAGAGATATAATACCCCCCACAGAGGAGGGGAGAGAGATAATACCCCCCCCCCCCAGAGGAGGGGTGAGAGATATAATACCCCCCACAGAGGAGGGGAGAGAGATAATACCCCCCCCCCCCCCACAGAGGAGGGGTGAGAGATATAATACCCCCCACAGAGGAGGGGAGAGAGATAATACCCCCCACAGAGGAGGGGTGAGAGATATAATACCCCCACAGAGGAGGGGTGAGAAATATAATACCCCACAGAGGAGGGGTGAGAGAGATAATACCCCCCACAAAGGAAGGGTGAGAGATATAATTCCCCCCACAGAGGAGGGGTGAGAGAGATAATATCCCCCAGAGGAGGGGAGAGAGATAATACCCCCCACAGAGGAGGGGAGAGAGATAATACCCCCCACAGAGGAGGAAAGAGATATAATACCCCCACAGAGGAGGGGTGAGAGATATAATACCCCCACAGAGGAGGGGTGAGAGATATAATACCCCCACAGAGGAGAGAGATATAATACCCCCCACAGAGGAGGAGAGAGATATAATACCCCCCACAGAGGAGGAGAGAGATATAATACCCCCACAGAGAAGGAGAGAGATATAATACCCCCCACAGAGGGGGGGGGGGTGAGAGATATAATACCCCCACAGAAGAGGAGAGAGATATAATACCCCCACAGAGGAGGGGTGAGAGATATAATACCCCACAGAGGAGGGGTGAGAGAGATAATACCCCCCACAGAGGAGGGGTGAGAGAGATAATACCCCCCACAGAGGAGGGGTGAGAGAGATAATACCCCCACAGAGGAGGGGTGAGAGATATAATACCCCCACAGAGGAGGGGTGAGAGATATAGTAGCCCCCACAGAGGAGGGGTGAGAGATATAATACCCCCCACAGAGGAGGGGAGAGAGATAATACCCCCCCCCCCCCCACAGAGGAGGGGTGAGAGATATAATACCCCCCACAGAGGAGGGGAGAGAGATAATACCCCCCCCCCACAGAGGAGGGGTGAGAGATATAATACCCCCCACAGAGGAGGGGAGAGAGATAATACCCCCCACAGAGGAGGGGTGAGAGATATAATACCCCCACAGAGGAGGGGTGAGAAATATAATACCCCACAGAGGAGGGGTGAGAGAGATAATACCCCCCACAGAGGAAGGGTGAGAGATATAATTCCCCCCACAGAGGAGGGGTGAGAGAGATAATATCCCCCAGAGGAGGGGAGAGAGATAATACCCCCCACAGAGGAGGGGAGAGAGATAATACCCCCCACAGAGGAGGGGAGAGAGATAATACCCCCCACAGAGGAGGAAAGAGATATAATACCCCCCACAGAGGAGGAAAGAGATATAATACCCCCACAGAGGAGGGGTGAGAGATATAATACCCCCACAGAGGAGGAGAGAGATATAATACCCCCCACAGAGGAGGAGAGAGATATAATACCCCCCACAGAGGAGGAGAGAGATATAATACCCCCACAGAGAAGGAGAGAGATATAATACCCCCCACAGAGGGGGGGGGGTGAGAGATATAATACCCCCACAGAAGAGGAGAGAGATATAATACCCCCCACAGAGGAGGGGAGAGATATAATACCCCCACAGAGGAGGGGGGAGAGATATAATACCCCCCACAGAGGAGGAGAGAGATATAATACCCCCCAGAGAGGAGGAAAGAGATATAATACCCCCCAGAGAGGAGGAAAGAGATATAATACCCCCACAGAGGAGGGGAGAGAGATAATACCCCCCACAGAGGAGGAGACATAATACCCCACAGAGGAGGGAGAGATATAATACCCCCACAGAGGAGGAGAGAGAGATATAATGCCCCACAGAGGAGGAGAGAGATATAATACCCCCCACAGAGGAGGAGAGAGATATAATACCCCCCACAGAGGAGGAGAGAGAGATAATACCCCCCACAGAGGAGGAGAGAGAGATAATACCCCCCACAGAGGAGGAGAGAGAGATAATACCCTCCACAGAGGAGGAGAGAGAGATAATACCCCCTACAGAGGAGGAGAGAGATATAATACCCCCACAGGGGAGGAAGAGATATAATACCCCCACAGAGGAGGGGTGAGAGATATAATACCTCCACAGAGGAGGGGTGAGAGAGATAATACCCCCCCCCCCCCACAGAGGAGGGGTGAGAGAGACAATACCCCAAAGAAGAGGGGTGAGAGAGATAATACCCCACAGAGGAGAGGTGAGAGATATAATACCCCCACAGAGGAGGGGTGAAAGATATAATACCCCCACAGAGGAGGGGTGAGAGATATAATACCCCCCACAGAGGAGGGGTGAAAGATATAATACCCCCACAGAGGAGGGGTGAGAGATATAATACCCCCCACAGAGGAGGGGTGAGAAATATAATATCTCCCACAGAGGAGGGGTGAGAGAGATAATACCCCCCACAGAGGAGGGGTGAGAGAGATAATACCCCCCACAGAGGAAGGGTGAGAGATATAATTCCCCCCACAGAGGAAGGGTGAGAGAGATAATATCCCCCACAGAGGAGGGGTGAGAGATATAATACCCCCCCCCCCCACAGAGGAGGGGTGAGAGATATAATACCCCCCCACAGAGGAGGGGTGAGATATATAATACCCCCCACAGAGGAGGGGTGAGAGATATAATACCCCCCACAGAGGAGGGGTGAGAAATATAATATCTCCCACAGAGGAGGGGTGAGAGAGATAATACCCCCCACAGAGGAGGGGTGAGAGATATAATACCCCCCACAGAGGAGGGGTGAGAGATATAATACCCCCCACAGAGGAGGGGTGAGAAATATAATACCCCCCACAGAGGAGGGGTGAGAGAGATAATACCCCCCACAGAGGAGGGGTGAGAGAGATAATACCCCCCACAGAGGGGTGAGTGAACATTGCTGTGGGATTGAGATGTTAACTAATTTTAAATGTAACTGGCTCCAGTAATATTCTGTTAATGTAGCTGTTACGAGCTGTACAGGAGGAGACAGGAGATGTATATAGGAACTGTACATATTTATTTTTTAACTGCAACAGTTTAAGGGGGTATTCAATTGTCCGCGGGTTCGAGCGCGGATAAACTAATACCGTTAATACGGTAATTTACTCGCTGGATTTCAGCTCGCAGCTCAGCTCAGGGAGCTGCGAGCTGAAATCCAGCGAGAGATTACCGTATTAACGTTTTTTTACGCGCACGATTACCGTAACAACGGTAATCGTGCGCGGACCGCGGGATTTTTGGCAATCCCGTGGACAATTGAATATGTCCCTAAGAATGTGCTGGAGTGAAGGAGTAAACAAAGAAAGAGTTTATTTTGCAATATAGAGATGGTCTGGTGACCAAATTATTGAGACATCCGATTGCACCAAGTTACATCACCTGTGTCCCAACATCTTCACAGAGACTCTGTACAGGGACCCTCTGGTCATCTACATCCACCCCAGGAGCTATCCTAAACTGTGCACCTCAACACTGCACACAGTCACAGGGGTTACATATATACAATAGTCAATAACTATGTAATAACTAAGTAAAAATAATATTAACATTTTTTTTATTAAGAAGTTATAAAACATTCAAGCCCTGAAAAAAAATAATCTCTTCCAACCTCACAGATCAAGCAGCTAAAATATATTAATTCTATTTTCTCGGATCCACAGCAAAGAAAAAATAACTAATTTTGGCAGAAAAAAAAATTTGCATTTATGATTAACACATATAATACCTACACTGCATTTCTCTATAAAAAGCAAAATAGGAGAAAAAAAAAACCTCCGAAACATCATTTTTAATTAACTGATAAACTATTAATCACATTTTTGCAATGTTAGGTGACACATTATTCATTTAGATAGGATGACTGTGAACTTAAACTAATCACATCTGATTTGCCCACATAGGCTTGATTGAAATACATTTAACTAGCACATACAGAAAAGAAAACGTGGGGTTTTTTTTCCCACTAATCTTCAGAGTATGCTGCTGAGTTAATAAGGGTAATTTTTTTGGCTTAAATGAGACCACCATTTCTTAATCTGCATATCAAAATCAAGAGGAACTTAATTGCAAAACACATATTCCTGAAATCTAATCACTATACAACTTTAGGGTATTTTATTGAAGCATGTTAAATTATGGACAGAATATTAATGACGGAGCTAATCAAACCCAATTAGTGATTTCTAACAATAGTCACATAAATATACAAGTCAGGTATTCAGATACTTTAGGAAGCCTTAACCCTGTAGTTGCTGGTATAGTTTGTATTGCACTGCTAGTTCATTTTGCAATAAAAACGCACGGCTCATATATAGATAAAAAAAATGTATATTAATGAAATAATAACATTTTTTTTATCTTCTTGCTCATGCATGATGTCGTATTTCTGAAACAGTCCACCCCGCAAGTTGGATAGTTGTTAGAAGTTTCATTGAATTCTACAGACATCTTTTCTTTTCCCCTCCTACGGTTTTTAATACATTTAAGAGCATTTTAATTATCAGCATACTATCCATAAATAACATAATTATTTATGTTCCCGCTGGTTCCTATTCTGTCTTATCATCATTTATTTATATAGCACCAACATATTCCGTAGCACTTTACAATTGGGGACATAGTAAACTAATAAACAAACTGGGTAAAACAGACAAAGAGGTGAGAAGGTCCTGCTCGCAAGCTTACAATCTATTGAACAATGAGAGTTTGACACAAGAGGTTAAGTCTACATTTGCAGTCGGCCCAGCCAGACTGCAAAGGTAAAAGTCACTCATAAGCTAAATGATCCTGTCACACAACAATGTTGGTCAAGGGGTAGTTGTAGAACAAGTGATAATAGGGTAATGTAGTGAGGTTAAGAGGGTGGTTGAGGAATATTATAAGCTTGTCTGAAGAGGTGGGTTTTCAGAGAACGCTTGAAAGGTTACTGTCTTACTGTACATGTAGACAATGCCCCCTGAAAAATTGGCCTAAAGGTAACCTCATACTAAATGCAAGTTTACACGAGCGATTAAAACGCTGGATTACCATGTCTCTGTGCTTTACCAATTAATCACCACATGTAGTCGGTCATGTGACACTACCCTTAGAGGAGTCAAAATGGCAGCCTCTAATAGTTACAGGTTGAGAGTATAAACCTGTTGTAGGTACAATGTATATTATAACCAATGAATACGTAGCTCCTTGTATCTTTATTTAGATTGAAATGTTCAGTAAAACAAGTAACATTTTATTTTATGTAGTAGAAATAACTGTTTATGAATATATGTATAAATAAAATAACCTATAATTTAGTATATTGTTTTTTGTGTGTGTTAGGATGTTGGTTTAAATATATCAGATTTAAGTCTTAAGAATAGCCATATGTTGTCCTATTCATTCTTGGGAGACTGTTCCTTGGTTTTATCTGCCTTTTTGGAGAAAAAGTTCTTCCTTATTTTGACTTCCAGTCTTCCTCGCTCTAATTTGAAACTGTGTCCCCTTGTTCCACAAATCATTTTACTTTCACAAAACAAACACACACACTCTCACTCTCATGATTCATAAGGAAAACATCAGATGTCTTCTAATCTTGTTGGTAATGTATCTGTTATTGGTTTGACATTGGTATTTTTATATTTTGTTTTGTATTACTTTTCACATTATTATAACAGTGTGTTTTGCAGTCTTTGAGTATTGTTTTGCACTTGGTTTATTCTTTGTCACAGCAGAAGTGCTAGCCACACCCTGTGTACATGTGACAGGAACATAATTTCTCTACATCATACGTGCCAACTTTTCCCTGTTGACTTCAGGGAGATCCCGGGGGAGGTGGGCGTGTGGGGGCGGGGCTTGACAAATTGCATCATTTTTGGCCCCGCCCCCTAAATGATTGTCACAATTTTGGCCAATTACAGCAAGGGGCGCAGCTAAGATGACACGATATTTGCATAATTAAGCCCCCACCACCACTTATCTATTGCGGGTTCAAGGACCGGGAGGTTGCCCTGCTCTCCCGGGAGGTCTTCCAGAAATGTGGGAGTCTCCCGGACATTAGGCAACTATGCGTTAATGAAAAGCAGCTAATGAATCTCTAGAGACTGAAGTGTCTTTTACATTTCTGTCTCCATTACTGAAGTCATGTTGTCTTACCTGTCAATCTTTGATTAAATCTTGGTCTCCATGAAAATGGCCACCTCCATAGGCATCAATGCATGGACATAGGACACAATTTCTGAACTGTGTCATCATGCCACAGATGGCGAAGCCAACCACGTCTTGTACTGGCTCAGCATCAGGGAGAATGCCAGACTTTTCAGGAAGTGAGGGAGATCACCCCTATTTCAGGGAGAGTTGGCAAGTATGCTCTACATATGACCGTGAGTAGGAAAAACAGACAGTAAATATCCCATTCTCCTGGCTGCAAAACTTGTTTGTTATAAATGCACGTTTAACAGAGAAGATAAAACGTTGCTAGTTCCTGTCAATTAAAGTCTAGCTTAAAAGATGGAGGCCTCATTTACTGCATGTGTGACGTACTAACATATTTATTTGGGCAGAGCAGGCTGGATACAGACACATTCTTCCCTGCCCGAGCTAGAAGGAGGGCTATAAATTTATGTAAATATCAATCCTATTATTAAAATGACCTTCAGTCACATCACATCTGAAGCCCAAACACGAGTAACTGAAATGCAGTTGCTCTAGTCTTAAGGCTTTCCCTCTTAACCTCACATTGTGTTAATATATGTTAATCCGCACAAGAGAATACTGTGGTAATTGTAGGATCTCTTTCTCCTAAATGTGCGAAGCTCAGATCAGGGTTTCACAATAAGCGCTGGTATGTGTGTGACAATTATTAAAGACCTTACCACCCAGATAAAGATTATGGGAAATGACAACATTATACAAATAATCTAACTCTTATTATTGATTCTTGGGTAACAAGATTTCTTAAAAGGATTTTCAGGGAATAATCTGAGGCCAGGGTTAAAGGTGGAAACGCTTGGTGCAAATTGGTCAGCAAATGAGCTTGACAGATGTCACCTTGAGCGTGAGCCCTAGATGACACTTAATATCATACTGCTAGTTTGGCAAATCCAGTCTGGAAGGGATTTCACTGGTGCGCTTATGTGGTTTCATTGGTCCTTGACATTTTGGCATTCAGGTCCAAATACCAAATGACTGGTTCTGACAAAACCTGCAATGTCCATGGATGTATTATCTAGCAGTCATTATGTCTGACCCTGCATCCTACTGGATTGAGGAAAGTTGATGCAGGAGGAGGATAAAGTTACAGCTACATGCAGGTAGAAGAGTAACAGGGAGGGAACGAGTTGATTGTTTATAAGTGTGTAAAAGCAGAGAGAATGCTGTGCACACACGGCAGAATCCTGCCACTTGGCCTCAGAGCTTGGACATACAAACAGGACCGCCAAATCTCCTCTGGCATCACTTGAGAATATCACATTGCACAAAGGCAGATAGGCCATCTTCCAACTGTATTTAACTACATGCCCAATAATGATCCAAGTAATTTTGCATGTGTGGCCAGATTAAGAGACAACCAGTAGTATAAACTAAAAAAATGTTGGAGGTGAAAACTTTCTTACATATAGAGGTGCGATGACAGCAAAATCGTCCTGCACCAGAAGTCTCATATCACACTACTATTCAATGCTGATAATGTTTAGATGCTCTGATTGGCTATATGATAATCTAGCTCCTCCTACTTCGAGTGATCTGAAATACTCTGACTGGCTACAGGTTGCTCTAAAGTTAACAATGATCGGAGAATGGGGATGGGAAAATAGAGGGAAAAATAAAACACTTGTGTCAATATTTTAGTGTGAGTGCCTCTTCTGATCCGTAAAATGCAGAAAAGTGCGTTACAAAACTACACCTGTGTAATCCATTTACACCTTTGCAATTTGATTCTCGCCTCATCTACTTCTTCAAAAGACTTCCAGTTTAATTGCACGCTAAACACAATTTTTAATCTCGCGTTGACAAAACGAGCAAATTTTGTTTTTGTCCCTCAAGATCTAATCGGTTACAATGTTTTTTTACACAAAGGACGGACACAAGACGTCAGCCAGGTATTGTGATACAATTTGTATAATTTGCAATTTCTGCCGTGATAATGCTACATTAGATTTTTAATAACCTTGGATGGCGCAGCATTAACTAACCATATCTTGTTCACAATATTAATCATTCCTCTGTTCGTGGCTTGTAAACAAAGCTTAGCAGAGACGGTCGTGTCTGTCCACACTCAACTAGAAAGATTATTGTGAACAAATTGTGGCAATGATTTTTCCCCACAGCTGTACATGTTGGTTATTAGGCAGGGATAAGAAAGGTAATGCAGGTAATTAAAATATAATTTGATGTATAGCTTGTACTGTCATGTCTATGGTATTTTACTTCTTCCTTTGTGTACTCAACATTGTCGACATAAATAATTAAAAAAAAAAAATACAAATTTGAACTGACAAAATAAAAAGAAAAAAGTCTTATATTTCTGCTACACGTCCAATAAGAACATAGCGCTCAGTCCCTCCCATGTATCTTAATCCCCTATATGTCTCATGCAGAATATACAGTTTTCCATAGCAAGCAAGGCGTCGCTTATCAATTTGGTGGGTAGGACCAGACCTGGGGGTAAATGTATCAAGCTGAGAGGTTTCCGGCGGGTTTCAAAAGCCAATCAGATTCTAGCTATCATGTATTTAGTACATTCTACAAAATGACAGCTAAAATCTTATTGGTTGCTATAGGCAACATCTCCACTTTTCAAACCCGCCGGAAAACTCTCAGCTTGATACATTTACCCCCTGATTTCAGATGGCAGTGTGGATTGTCCCAAATTTCAAAGTGAAAATGTTGGGAGGTATGCAAATTTGACTTGGTTTTCAACTAAAAAACAAAATTGAAATTTGCTGATATAAAACATGAAGGTTCTGTGTTATCCTGATATTCCATTGCTGCTCTGTTAGAAAGTAAATTATCACTTCTACCCTCAAGTACAGTCAGCTAGAAGTACTTGTGCAAATTAATGGACAGCGTCCTAACAGGATCTAATCCAGGCCAAAGAGCTGAAAATACAGTCAGTTCAGCTGCTGTGACATCACTGACTTGGTCCACAAATACCCTAATCTGCACTGTACAAAGCAAGACTGAAAAGCTGTCAGTCACTTTGTGTCTACTACCTTCACCCTAGCATGGCATTATGCTGCAGAGGAGCTAAAAAGAGAATGTTAAACTTATTATTCAGCTCAGTAATAAACAGCCTTTGATATAAATAATGTGAAATAATAACTTTAGAGATTAGATTTGAAAATGGAGGATCTCAGTCAATAGGGATATTTGAAACTGAATTGTACTGAAAGGAGCCCTTGGATGAATTATATTCACCCAAACGGCTAATGGAAAATTAGAGACAGTCGACGGTGGACATGGAGATTCTGGGGCACCCATAACCATCGTCAGCTCAGCACTGGTTCCCCTAGAATGTTAAGTGCCCGTCAAGCGGGCTAAAATTACAGACACTGGAGAAACCACTCCATCAATCACATCCAATGGAATTAGGAGTCAATATAGGCATGGCGGAAGTAGGGGGGCACATGGATGGCCTCCCAGCGGATGTGATTTTAGGTAGAAGGTACTTATTCTGGTCAGACCCAGCTGCAGGCACAGGGGACACCGAATCCATGACATATATTCATCTGGCCCATAGAAAGACCCGTACATACCGGATTACCATGCTGAAATCTTTCCTTGAGTATGGAGCAGTCGTTGTTGCAGTGTGCTGTCATCCGAAGGGAGATCTCCTGAAAGCAATTAGGAGAGGTCAAAGACTAGGTCAGGTCCGGACACCAACAGCTCCCATACAGCATAAAACTGGAGGTACAGGCCCTTGCCCTTTATCAACGGATGTTCAATCGTATCCTGGCGGAACGTAAGAGGTTTGCCCCAGCATACTTGATACTAACATTCAGTAACTCCAGAGTGGATCTTCTCTTTAATGTGATTAGGATCCTGAAGCAAATCTAAGGTGCTGGTCTGACTAGGTGGCCTGACAGGTGCCAGATGGGAATGCCACAGTATTGGTAGGGGAAGCAAAATATGGCCCAAGTCAGCCCATTACCAATTGTCCCCATTCTAATCAATATGAATCTGGTCAGAGCCTTTCTAGAAACCACAGGGTACTTTAGACAGTTTTTACCCCAGTACACAGTGGTGACAAAGACAGTCCTGGCGAAAGTGAAGCCACTGTATCCGCTAGAATCATGACACAATGTGATCTTGAGCACCTTGTAAACACATCATTCGCGCCTGCTTGATTTCCGGCATCTCCACTCGCTCAGATATGTCCTGCAGAGTCATGGCCAGTAGCAGAACATCATCGTGTCCATGCCCGAATAAACTGCAGTGAATTTTCCAAGCTATGCTGCTAACGCTTGACGCTAAATAGATGTGAGGTGCAGAGTTTATAGGAACTCTAGTTTTACCAAGGGACCCCGCAAGGGAGTGTTGGGCTTCAAAGCAGTCAAACCCATGAATCATGGCCCTCCTCCAGAACCATCCTTCCAGGCAGCAGTCCACTATAGAGAAAAAAACTGAGCCATAGTTCAAGTTTGGTGCAGAACCAGAACTACTAACACAACCTGGCACTGAACACATATCAACATTGTGAAAGCACGTTCCTTTCATTCAGGAAGAACATGATATTTTACATATAAGTAAGTTGTCTGTATGATGTCCCTTTAAGACCACTCTGGCAGACCCCTGCTTTGTTTCTCAGACAAAACTACACGGCTCTTTTATTACTAAACAATGCTCTCTTGGTCCATGCTTAATGTGCCATTTATGCATTTAAAGTGGGGACGGGGGGCAGTAAAAATGACACATGCAGCAAATTAACACGCTCATTTTGTGAACGAGTGTCCCGATGTAGCCATTTGGATCTGTGACCCTACACAAGCACCTCTGTGGGGCGCACAGCTTTACTGAGGGGAAAACACCGTCTCCTAGGCTATATTTTTGCATTTTTCTAATTAAAATTTTGGTTAGAAAAGAACAGCAGCATTATCGTAATCAATGAGTGGCTGGAACATCACATTGCCCCAGATTAATCCAGGGCAGTAAACTGCATCATATTAGTGTACTCAGATGTCGTTGTGTGGTTATTTTGTGTTTATGCACAATTATAATGCACACACTATTTAGATATTAGATAAGTTAAACAGGTCTAGTTATATTTTTGAGTGTTTTAAGAGCGATTTGCCAAATTCAAAACCCACCAATTGCAGTCAATTATCTTTCTCTCTATAAGGGGTGGATTTAAGGGGTGTTGCCCATCACAACCAATCAGATTCTAACTATTATTTATCTAGTACATTCTAGATTCTAGAATGTACTAGATAAATGATAGCTAGAATCTGATTGGGTGTGATGGGCAACACCTACACTTTTCCGTTTTAGATGGATTGATATATCTACGGTACTGTTTTAAATGCATCTATATTTCTGCTAGTGGTGAAAGTGTACGTCATGATCATTTCTGTTTTTACTATTATTAGATTGAAAATTTTTTTTTATATACAAATGTGATGTGGTGCAGGACTATGCAGACAATACGCAGTTATCAGTTACGATAATAAAAAATAAGAGTTTTCTTTTTGTTACAATGTTTTAAAATAAATTAAGAAACTTTAAAAAAAAAAAAATCTACTTTCAAAAACAACATGTTGAGATTCTGGGGCCCATATTAAAGGGCCCAGCCATGTCCCTGGGACGAGCCACAAAATTATCTGTCTGAAAGACACCTGAGTAGGCGGTAACATAGCCAGCCGTGGTTACGGATTGGCTGATACTATCATAGCGCGCGTTCACATGCCACACGGTCACACAGACAATCGCTCGAAGTCCTAAGTGCACTTGAGTCAATACTGAACTGTTATTATGTACAACTGTGTATGAGCTAATATCTGTGATCCATGAGGATCACAGATATTAGCTCATACACAGTTGTCGTACATAATAACATGTCTACTGGCCATTTATTATGTCATTTATTATATAACAAAGCCAGTCTCTGCTTCCTATGTCACGCTGCCGATTCAGTGCTCTGAGCCTCCGACATTAAAGGTTTTACACCGAGCGAGGCTCCCAGTATCCATTAGAAAAATAGACTGTGTATAATCGGCATGGAATAATTCAAGACCAGAGGGGAATTAGAGGCACTGGTGAAAATATAAGTATCCTCTTGAATTAATGAAATGAAAGTAATCTTGATTGGCCTCATTTGCTGTAGTTCAAAAGCTGCCCATCACTTCTAGGGCTGTAATGAGGGATCAGCGGGCAGCGAAGGCTACAAAGGTCTCTGTACTTACCTAAAACACACCGAGTCAAGTATTCCTTCTTGTCTTGTAGTAGCCGTGCAGCCGAGGGGAGCCGGAGAGGCTGTTATTAGAGGCTGCCACTCAAATACTGTACTGCTGCAGAGTCAGAAAGAGAGGCTCAAGTTCCAGTGTGGTTTTATAATCCAAAATAGCCAAGACGAGGCTGGGCTGGGGGGCATCTGTACCCAGGGCCGGTCCAATAGTGTGTTACCTTGGGCTGGGTCACTGGGCTATCTGCAAAATGTTCCTAATAGACTTCTGAGCAGAGTCCCCCCCTCCTCGGCTAAAGTTTACCAGCCAGCCGCTGAAAATGGCCCTGACATCCCTTGATCTGGGCCAGATCAAGACAGCGGGTAATTCTCCCAGAGAGCGCTTACCTGCCGCGTGGTGGGCAGGGATATCATCAAGCCCCGCCCACTTTGCTCGACACAAGGGCCCGATTCATTAAGGAGCGTATCCGGCGATTGTGTGCGTATAATACGTACAGTTACTCGGCACAAGCCCAGAACCGGACCATAGCCCACTGAACGCAGCAGCGTCTGTTTCACCTTCGAGTGCAAAGGGCACTTATGATTTCGGAGGGAGCAACGGGGTGGGGAAGGGGCGTATGCCCGTAATTAATGTGCAGTAAGGACGTGCCAAGGACGAGTGCATGCAGCAGCATCCAATCCAAGCTCCGGGCATCTCTCAGATACTTGTTTTTCAGCCGTGCCGACTACTAGTGATGACGACTGAGTACGCATGCTATAACATGTGTTTGAGTTCAGGAGCAAGTGCAAAAATGTATTTTATGTACAGTAGGCATTCATAACATCCTGATAAGTGTTTTTAATGGTTAACGGAAAAAAATTGTAACAAATTTAATTTTTTTAATGTTTTCTTATTAATGACTATATTATTAACAGGTGACATCAATTAATTTTTTTTCTTTTTTTCTGTGTGCTCTTTTGGGACTTTATATTCCACATATGTATTGGACGTATCATGCAGTGTCTTATGTAGTAGAGCATAAGGAATCTACATGTGTATTTAAAACCACACATACTGCATCTTCATTTCATTTATATATATATATATATATATATATATATATAAAATCACTTTCCGTTAGTTTTGCGCCCTTTAATGCATCAGGCCCAGAGTGCAGGGGGTGGGGGGGGGGTGACTTGAAATACATCTTGATTCCCGTCACCCTGTATTTACTGGGTGGGTGGGACTTGACAATGCGATCGCTCCTCCCATTTGGTGAGACTACTGCCATAAAGCCCCGCCCAACTCCACATTCCACATCTCCTGTAATGCAAGGTCGGTTAAGTAGTACACCTCCCAACATTTACTTTTCTTAAATCAGCACACAGTTACGTTTCCTCCGAATAGGGGACATCACCTATCATGGTATGGGCATATTTATCTCACAAGGGGTGTGGCCACATCCTCGGAGGGCGTGTCTTGTGCTTCTGAGTTGCTATGCCACCCTCAACTCCTCCAAAATCAGAGGACTTACACCAGAAGCTTCCCCCCCCCCCCCTCTAGACCATACAATATGAGAAACATATGTTTAACTGCCCTACCAAGAATGAGAATATCAACATTAATATGCAAGTCTTAATATATTTATTTATTTCAGTAAACTAGTTAGTTCTTTTAAAGCGTTTTGATTAAAATTATTTCTGCAATGAAAATAGTATTATAACCCTATTCTTTTGTTTTTCACATTTGCATGTGTAAATACTATTTTATTCTCAATATAAAAACTTGGAGATTGTAGAGTGTTCATTCTGTTCAAACTCTGTATCTCTGGGTGAAATACAATAATATGTTCTATTACTACTCGCTTATTAGACGGTCCTGCACCTCTTAAGGTACCCTGTATACCAGGGGTGGGCAAACCTGTCCTCAAGGGCCATATCCAGTTCATGTTTTTAGGATTTCTGTCTGTAGAAACAGGTGGGATAATTACTGACCCAGCCAAATAGATTAACTCAGCTGTACATCCTAAAAACATGAACTGGATATGGCCCTTGAGGACAGGTTTGCCCACCCCTGCTGTATACGCACCTGCAGTGCTTGTACAACACTATTACCATTTGTTACACTAAAATAAGGACAATAACACCCACAAGATGGCAGTAGAATGATTAGATTTTGAAACATGTTTAAGCAGCACAGCAAACAACAAATGATGTTTCTCCTAATAATAATTTTCAATATACAATACAGCAATTTTGGTGTGAAGCTGGTTTCACGCATCACCTGCAATCCCCTGAGCAGTTGCCTTTATAGCACTATTTGCTTTAAAACAAGTCAATTTTAACTTATATATCCCCTCATTTACTAACATTAGCACGTCCACTATTACTGCAAGACCTGACATTTATCTGGACCATTGCTGATTTTTAATCTGTCATTTTTTTGCAAATTATCAGTATTTTTTGTAGAAGAATCCAACATCAGGGGAACCAGATTATATTTGGGTTATTGTTATATAAGCGTCTGCAGTACCCTGATCATTGGCCGAGTTGAGCTGCAGGTGTTTCGCTCACTACTAGTTATCGAGAAGCAGATTAAAACCAGGTCAGCGGCACTTTCACTGGGGGACCTTCTGCTGTCTCGTTAATGATCTTCTAATCTCTAAAGCAAGGATGACATCTCTATTAGCTGAAATGTTAATGTCTGTGTCTGCGACAGTGAGTGTATGAGGGGACAGCGGGGGGCACCAGCCATATAAATCCCCCTGCAGGCTTACCCTTCTGTTGATTAAGGTTCTACAGATAGAACAATTACTTCATAAGGGAATCAAGCCGTCCTCTG
The DNA here is from genome assembly GCA_036250195.1 of Mixophyes australis. NCBI lineage: Eukaryota > Metazoa > Chordata > Amphibia > Anura > Limnodynastidae > Mixophyes > Mixophyes australis. Next base: position 9,373,102 of record JAVHZZ010000010.1, read on the forward strand.
GGTATACGCTGCCTCAGCCCCTGTTAGTATTCCTGGTACAGCATCGCTGGGCAGTTTTCCATGGGTGGGCTGCATACACTGTATATATAAATGCCTCTTAGTCTACATCCTATTAACGCTTATTCACACAATTAATCCAGATTTATTTCCGCTCGCCTGTATAAAACCCCCTGATAAGAAAATGTATAAAACAATGAAGCAAATGAAAGTTAATGGGGTGGTTCCTACACATGCAGTTAAATACGAACTCTAGTTACATATTTTATAATTTAACCCCCTCCTGCAAGTGGCAGAGTCACTGGAGGTCCTATGTCTAAGACATTGCCTGTTCCCCCAATAACTCATCTCTGCTTGTGTTGGATTACAGTCCCTTCACCCCGACATGACACCCTTGAGAAGTTTAAAGGATAACTCCAACCAAAACAAAATGTATAAACCAGGCCTGTCCAACCTGCGGCCCACCAGATGTTGTGAAACAACAAGCCCCAGCATGCTTTGCCAGTAGACAACCAGTTGATAGCTGGAAGGGCATGCTGGGACTTGTAGTTTCACAACACCTGGAGGGCCGCAGGTTGAACAGGCCTGGTATAAACCAATATAAAAACTGAAATTGTACCAACCATTAAATGTACCGTGGGATCCCCGATGGCTGGAACAGTTACAAGCCGAAAACTTTTCGCCTTTTACCGCTCTTCCTGTTTGAAACAAAAAAAGTTTAGGGAGAAAATATAAAGTTAAAGTGTTAAATTACTTTTGGCGCAGAAAACCCTCTGCAATATTTGAAGGTAGCACAAAGGTCATATTAGAGTGGGTACTGACATGTGTACCAAAAAAATATATATATATTTTATCTTTGTTACAACACGCTTGGCAAACTCTAGTCTATGGCCTAGCAACTACTAAAATCTCAATAAGCGTCTGAGTAATTTGCAAACCTCTGATTATAAGCAGTTCGCTAGTTCGGGTGTTTGTTATCATTATCTCTACTTACATATAAACCAGACCACCCACAAATAAAAAACACTTTATCGTATCCGTGAAAAACAGCCCAGTCTGAATCTGTACGCAATTGCTCAAACACCCCCTTACTGGACATTGCCTAGATTAGAAAACCCCTTCCCTCCCCCCCCCCCCCCCCCCCCATCAAGCCTCTTCAAGCCTAAGGAATCATAAGTGAACAAAAGTCAATTTTAATAAATGTGTGTATTTTATGACCTTGGCATTCTGATGTAGCCATCTCAAAGATACATTTGTTAAAATAGTTTACTTTGATACTGACACTGTTTAATATACAAATTTGTTTAATTAAATATTGATCAGAATTAATGAAAAATAAATACAATTGGAAGTTTAAACTTTGACTTATGCCAGTGCTAGGACAGGTGTGAGGATTGTGGAGAATCAGCTCTTTATCGCCATCTAGTGTTCACATAACAGATTAAAAAGATTTTTCACAAAAGTGAGGATTTTGTTTACGTTGAACCACTGGAATGTTGCTAAGGGTTTCTCTTCGAATTAATAAAAATGTATTAAGAGTTTTAGTGTGTTAGGGTTAAGTGCAGAAATATGAAAGTCTACAAAATATATTAATGTGCACTTATTGTTAAAAAAAACAACCTTGCTTTTGTACTAACCAGGTACCGTTGATTCGGTTAAATATTCAAACACACAATATAGCACATGCAATAGAGACAGAACCGATGTCATCTCACTGTTGTGATTAATTTAAGACACAGATTAAAGTGAAAAATGCAGAATTAGAAGAGAAATCAAAACGTTTAATGTAACCAATATAGCAACCAATCAGATTCTAGCTGTCATTTTGTAGAACGTACTAAATAAGTGATAACTAGAATCTGATTGGTTGCTATAGGCAACACCTCCACTTTTTCAAACCCACAATTTAGTAAATATTCCCATAATACTCAGTAAAATTTTATAGCATTGTCGGTAAAACTTTTTTCTATGATTGAAACAGCGCAAGCCTCAAACTGGAAACAGATAATGAGTATCCAGAGCAAGGACATAATCATAACCACAATTGTTTAGCAAAACCAAGATAAGTGATAACTAGATTTTGAGCTTCAGGTTACCTGAGACTAAGGCAGAGTATTAGTCTTTGACTAAATGTTCATTACAGACAGTAACATAATAAACTGGAGCGGAATCTCAACATAGCACAGTTGATTTAATGAAACCGAAAGTTATATAGTTTTTAACATTAACAGATGATGATTGTTCCTCTTTAGGGGTTTCTAGGCACTAGTATGAATTACAAATATAGTAGGATGTAACTTAATAACTTGCTGGAATATTTAACAGGCTACAAAAAAATGCAATGAACTCTAATTAACCAAACATTGAAAAGCTAAAGCTGTCACAGACATGACCTGCCCTAGCTATGCCCACATCAACCGTACCACACCCAAATCACTTCTAAAACCCATTCAGATCCTACCAAACCATACCTATTGCTGAGCAGCCACACCTCATGTATGGTTGGTACCGTCTCTTTCAGCTGCTGACACTCAGGACTGTTCACAGGTATGGCGGTCATCTGGATGATCGTGCAAACCACTAGACGACTCTATTTATGTATAATTTGGCCACAAAGGGGGCAGGCTGAAGTGGACAGTTCTGGCTGTTTAGTAGGCAGGTTGAACAAATCATAAGTAGACTTAAGCTGGGTACACACTATAGAATTTTCCACCAACTTTTTATGCCGAGCGATTTTACATGCGATCGATGGTCCGATCGCTCCGTCCATGGACTGCATACACACTAGCCTTGTTTAGGACAATAAAGGGAAGAGCGGACGTCCCTTTAGCGACTTTTTACAGCCATGTTGTCGTGAGCAATGACTGTAATTTCGTACTCACTGTTGTGGATCGGTCGGAAGTTTATACACACTGCACAGCGGAAACGAGATTGGAACTAAAATATTAAACGGTACGACCAATCAAATGAGGCGACAATCGTCCATTTGGGCAGACTTTCGACCATCGTGTCACTGCACACACTGACCCGACTTTTGAACGAGCGGTCGTATGTCGGCTGATTTAGCCGATTATTGGACGAAAACCGTGTAGTGTGTACCTAGCTTTACTAGTTATGAATCCTGATCAAGAAGATATGCCACTTCCCTGATTTCGGAGGTAGACCCACTGTTTCAGGAGAGTCTTCTTTAACAAGAGAATTATTGACTAGAATAATCCTGGTCCCCCCTTGAGAAATAAAACAAATAACACTTACCTGAAACTTAAGATAATAGTCTTTACCTTACCTAAAGATGTAGAGTCCTACATCTCAACACACACCAAACTTTACCCTAGACCTAATATTAGCCATATTCATAAACCAAGCTTAAACAACGAGGGACTTCCCAACTTTGCCTAACTTCTTCCACGTGTTTGCCAACCGACGCCGTAGACATGTCTAAGTTTAAATTGGAGATAAGGTCTTAATTTACACACAAAAGTTAATGCCTAGATATATAGGATCCTAGATTATTAGAAAGATAAATTATTTTATTTTTCAGTGGGATTTGTCATTGTACATTAAAATTCCCAGGTCATGTCACTTAACTTAAAGCTATAATAACAGACCCATTTACGCCGTCTCCATTGTTGATGGACAACCAGAATCTAAAGTCGGAAAAATTTTGGATTACAAACGTTCTAGGGGATGCCTTCCTTTATTCAATTGGAAGGGACATAACGCTGAAGGGTTGTCTTGGGTTCCTTCTGTGGATGTTCATCAAGAAAAACTGCAGAGGTGTTTTCATAGGCAGTTTCCAGAAATAAACATTTTAGGGGGTCCACTGACCCATCCTTAAGGGCAGGGGAACTGTCATGTGGTCGCAGACATGATCCACAGTGGGATTCCGCCTCTCCCTCCGGCAGCTCGGTTATATGAACACTTCCAAGTGGCCAAGCAGGTAGTTTGCAGATTAATCACACTACAGACAAATCCGGGGACGTAGCTCATAGGGAACGTTCTGCTTAGCTGCCTGTGGTCTTAACTCTTCACTGCCAAATACAGGTGCAGTTACCTTGCCTTGTGTGGTTTCTAGACTGGTCCTAAGGATGCGTAAACATTCTTGCCTGCCCTGACTTCTGCCTGAATACTGGACTAATAATTGCTGCCAGCCTGAACTTTGCCTGGATATTAACTATTCTTGCCTGGTTCCTGCCCTGACCTCTGCTGTAGGCCCTGTTGTCTATCTTTAAATTATGTACCTGCTTTCCTCTGTTTGCAGAGCTCTATGTACATGTTTTGTCTGCCTATATCTAGAACACGGTCTTTATATCATCACATATTACTAATAGGATTATACTCTTATTACTGTAAGGTTTAGACTACAGGTATTTTGACTTATACTATATAGGGTATTTCACCCACAATTAATATTTCAGACAGCAACACAGAATAGCAGGTAACACTGCTTATTAACAGTATCCTCAATTCTGGTCACTATTACTCATTTACATTTTTTTAATATTTTCGCTAATTTTGTGATTTGTCATTAACCCCAAATAATACATGGGGAACTCCAGTATTTTAATGAATACCAATAAAGTTATGTTTTTTATATATATATGAATTTTTCTCAATTTGATAGTCTACATTTAACAATTTAAACCCTTTGAGTGCCCCTCGATACATATTTTCTCTTTCTCTCTTCCCTTTTGGACATATATATCTAGAACACGTACACCTGGAACAGCACCATTGCCTTCCTTGGTGTGTAACATTCTCTGTGATAGTACCTCTAATACTGTGTGCACAATACCTGGGGGGAACCTAGTACCAATAAGTACATTCTGTTTTAAGGTAAAGGGTCTGCTAAAGGTCAAGACCACTACAAGTCTGGTTCTCATTCCCTCTCTTCTCAGCTCTCTTTTGCCCTCTTCTTTTCACACTTTTTATATCTACTTATTAGTTATTTTTTTCTGTCTACTGTTCACTCTAATTTCCTCTTTGTCTCTATCTACTGACTGTTCATAGCAGTTAGTATTACTGAGTCTTTTATAGTGTGTTTCGTGTTTCATATTTTCTAGAGCGAAATGCGATATATCATGACGTAGAATGGAACCAATTAGTCTGGGTGGAACAAAAACGATAACGGGAATTCCACGTGGAACTCTTAAGGCAAAATTCCGCAAAACCCCCCTCCCAAATTTCACCCCTCTCCAGGCTAAGTATATTGATCACTAAATTAACTCCCTGTTGATTAATAAACAGTTTCAGCTGTTCCTTGGCATCAAAATAGAGTCATGTCAAGGTCTCCTCATTTTCTGTATACTATCCAAATTCATATAAGTGCCACGCACTCACCTGGATCATTCATAACATCCAATTGTTCTAAATTCTTCAGGCCAAAAAAAAAAAAAAATCCTCTTGCCATAAATTTGTGTCTCTGAAGGCAATTTGGCTTCTTTGTATGTCAGACTTCCTTCCTAATGATTCAATCTTCCCCATGTATATTTTAAGAGAACTAATTAACCTTGTGAGATTTGCTGTTAAAATTAAAGTGGTTTTCATCTGACAGAAGATGTATGTTTGAAGTTCATTCAGTAACATACGGCGTATAGAAAAAGAATAGAAAATGAAAGAACCTGTATTGTTCCCTTGGCAGAGGGGAGGTGCGATTGAGGATTGTAACTAAGGTTGGCGTGAGTGGGGTGAAAGGTCATCTGGGCCCAGCTATAGTATCTGTAAGTCTGGATGGTAGGCGTATAGGGGAGGGACTAGGGCATATGCCTAGCTGATGTCAGCCATCTCTGGTAGAATTGATGAAGAAAGGTAGGACTGAAGGAGAGAAGATGCAAGTATTGTGCAAAGACAGTGTGAAAACAAATGCAAAGTTGAGTACATTTGTCTCTTTAGCATGGAAGAGAATTGTCCTAACATGGCCATTGTTGGAAAACATTACTGATGATGGTGTCAGTGTTAGTAACAGCTGTTTATACATGAAATGACATCGCTCATGTATTATAATATAGTGCTGTTGACCTCTACAGGGGCAAATGCAAGATGTGCAGAGGGTGGCTTCCACGCCACACCACCAGAATGCATGGGAAATGGCTGTACTTGACAGTGTTAGGCATGCAACTTTTACCTTCCCCTTCAAATACACAGGCAATGATAGCCAACTGTGCTGATTTTAGTGGTGCAGTCCCAATTGCTTGTGGCTGTCCCGCTCAGTCAGGACTTTGTCCTATTTGTAATAATAGTTGGGATGCATCATTTCTTCACACTGTACTGCTTAACTGAGGATTTACGTACCCATTGCTGCTCATGTCTTAAGCTCCGTTACTGCTTGTCTGGATTCTGGAATGTTGGGGTCTTGTTTGGAACAAAGGGATAGGTATATGAAATATAGAGAGTCTAGCAACGAGTGATAACTTTAGGCCTCCTTCCCCCCAACCAACCACAACTCAATCAATATAAAAATCAAT